>VZRL01006511.1:587271-657799 GCA_013397895.1 Origma solitaria | reverse complement strand
GGGGGAGTTGTCTTTCAAGCCTTGCATTTAAGGGAAATACTACAAAACAATGTAAAATTAATTTTCTGCACTGAAAAAGTACCCCTAAGCTCAAGATCTAATGGAAATTATGTTTTACAAAAGATGTAATTTGTAATACAATTTATTAACACGAGCAAAGTAGGCTCTCAACGACAGGAATACACATGCATTCTCTCTTATGGTACCATTTTGTGACACAATGCCAAAGTTAAAAAAAAAACTCTGCTTGAATCAGGTCATTAAATGGAATAAAGAGATTTCACAACAGCTGAGTCAAAGTGAGTTTAAGAGAATGCTGCATTAAGTGCTTATGTACATCAAAAAACCCACACAATCCCCACTTCTTGCAAAAGCTGCAAGTCACTCTCAGGATTTCCAGCCTGCATGGAGCCCATACACAACTGAATCTCTCAGGGTGTTTTTTCACGAGGAGACAGGGTTTCAGTCTGGTGCTGATGACCTATGTTGGATGGGAGGAAGGCAGAAGGCACTCCAAAAGTTTCCTGGTCAACAAGTCAGTATTTCAATTACAACCTTCATTGTTTCAGTGAGATTTCTGTGAGATTTTTATCTAGAGGCAGAAGTAGGCTCTTATGCACCTTGGAAGCCCTGACACAAGCTAGATCATTACTGAAACTGCTCTCTGAAAATGTGCACAGTCATCCACTGAGGAGTTCACATATTGCAAGCATTTTAAAACAGCCCCTTCTACCCAGCGACCCATCACCCACCACAGGGGCAGCAACCACACCAGTTGGTCACCTGCCACAGCTTCTCCATCAATAACACGTGCCAAACATGGTACTGCCTGACTGATGCCAAGTACTGCCTGCTTGGGAATGGTTATGCAGCTTAGCATGTCCCTGTTGCCAGTGCTGTTCCAATAAATTGAGAGGGTTTCTTGGTAGGGGTAGCAGACATGGAGAAACCAACCTCCCTCAGCTGCTCTTTCCTGAAGAAGAAATTTTTTTATCAACCCTAGGTGTACTCTATGAACTGCAAGGTCTTGCAGAAGATAATCCTGATATCCAATCACACGAACCAGAAATATTATTGTCACACACTCAATTTAAAGTAAGTTGCTCAAGTCCATATAGCTGGAGGGATAATGTAAAATATGGTAAACATAAAATTCAGTAGGACGGGGAAATCAAAGACAAAGAGCTATTGCACAGAAGTCATCTGCGAGACAGGTTTACAAACTAAAAATATATAACCAAACAACCACAATTTTTTTAGTAATTCCTATGATACTAGAAACCCAACTGCTACAGCATCAGGGCAGCCCAACAAGCACCAGAAAGCAAAACTAATTGACCCAAAGAGTAAAGCCCACAGCCTTCCTGTTGCTGTCCCATGGACTGTCCTACGTGAACTCTTCACACAGTTAATCCCAATGGCTACTGTGATGTCCATGAAAATCCATGACTAAAGAGCAGCTCCAGAGGACTTTGCTCATATGTTCATGACATCAGTGCCCTCAGTCTTCTGAGGCATCTTTTTGCTTATTGTCACTGACCCCACAGCAGAGATGAGCATAGCCCAGCAAAACATACAGGACTGTACAGAGAAACATCCACTTAAAAATATCAATTCTCTTTTCATTCTCTGCTGTTGGTCTGAACTGAGGATCATTATTTGTGTTTCCTTCATGTTTAGAAGTTAAAAGAATGCAATAAATCTTACAAAATGTCTTTATAGATGAGTCCAAGCAGAAAAAGGAGGCCATTACAAGCTGTGGAATGCAGTGTTCCAGGGAGAAAAATAAATCATGACAAGTCCAAGGACCCAGAGATTAAAAACAAAAATAAAAATGTAGTAATTTACTCTTCTGGTGAGAACTACTGTCTAATTAGATACTTAAAATACAGGACAAGGATGCTCTCTCTTATAAATATAAAGTAATTTAAGATCAAATGCAAAGCAGAACTACTCACATTTTAAAATTCTACAATTAATCATGACATGAGTGTGGCCCGAGTAATGTTTTTGTCCAATAATTTACTATTTTTCTCTAACAGCTGACCTTGGACACCCACTCTGTTGTCCAAAATAGTATTTCAGGCAACAAGATGTACCAGGGCCCAAGGCTTGCTTTGATGTAATGAAATTTAATCTCTTTTAAAGTAACCAGAAAACTCCACAATGAAGTTTCTTACATATTAAAGTATGGAGGAAAATGAAATAATTTTATGTAAGGCATTTATTGATGTCAGAAAAAAATATTACCAATATGCTCTCTGCGACTTCCTGGCCTTTTCTTCAAACAACTAACCCATACACACATCAACTGAAGAGCAGCCTTTTCCTAGTTGTTTTGTAAAATTCCTCCCCTTTTTTCTCGGGATCATTCCACTCCCCGGCTTTCCTTCCCGGTCAGATGTTAGTCTTGCTCTCTAATGCAAAATGTCTAAATGCACACTTTGCACATCACTACCCTACCCAATCAGTTGAGTAACACACAGGCTGTAATTTGTGGTAATCCTGTATTTAATGCTTACCCTCCGCTCACTTGGGTTCCTCCCATTTTCAGTCTTTGTTCTTCCACCTATCAATCAACCCTCTTCCAAACCCTTCCTCTCAGTCCCCATTTCAAATCCCTTTTCAGACTCATCAGGGCCTGGCACATCTGGGTCAGTACCTGCTCCCAGGTTCAAGTTCTGGGAGCCTCTCCGGAAGCCTTCCCTACCCTCTCCCCAGCCTCCAGCAGCGACAGCACCAGCAATGGCTTGCAAGACCTCCCGAAATGGCTTTCCTACTACAACTTTCCGGTTCTCACACCCACGCTGAATATCCCTTTTTGCTCCCAAGCTCCACAGTGTGGGGAAGCATGCTGCCATGATGACAGCCCTGGACAGTGCTACAGCAGAGCACAGCAACCCACTAAACTGTGCCTCTGCTTTGTTCCCCTACGTCCTGACCACTGTCAACAAGGTTATCTGATCAACGCTTCCCACCTAACACCCATTCCACAAGAGGCATTTCAAGTTTACTCCATCCACTGAACCATTTCCGTTCACAGACAAGCTGTCATCAAGTAAGAACAAGCTTCTAATTACAGGTTCAGCACTTATGACCCTTCAGTTGGGCTTCCCTACACAGACAATTAAGACATTTAATTTGAACTAAACACATCCATTTTACCTAGATTACAGTATGGTAAGCTAAGCCTCTAGGCAGTCCATAAAATACTTACAAAGAAAAACCAAAAAGGTGCATCTTTAATTTAACTTTCTCTCCAAGTGACCATGTATAACTTACAGCACCTGCAAACACTGCAAAGCTCAAAGTTTAAGTAGCCCACCTATAAATACTGTGACTGCAGCACTACAGAAAATGTCCAACACTCCTCAGATGTCACCATCACCTTCTTCACCATGCAAAAGCGCTCTGTTCTCTTTGTGAACAAGAAATGGGAGAACTGCAGCTGCCCAAGCTTTCCCAGAATGCTGGACCAAGTGGAGCAGTCCGAGGGCAGGACACAGGAGATGTACCACAGGAATGGTCTTCAGCTCCCTGACAGGCAGCCGGTCAGCAGCAAGGGCTGACCAGCTCTGGCTGCACAGCAAGCCAGGGAGGAGCCTCTGACCTGCAGGCTGCTGTGAGTGAGGCAGAGAGCAGACCCCATCTTGGGGCAGAGAAACAGAAGGTCTGTTCCCCACGGGTTCAATCCTCCATCTGTCTTGGGACACCCCACCGAAGGCAGTCAGTGTTACTGTAAGGAGCACCCAGTAAACAGACGTAATGGCAGTAACTCCTTTCGCTTTCAATGCACATCACCTTAACTAGCTCAAAGGACACGGGGGTGAAAACTGATGGTCTCCTGAAGAGGAAGACCAGAACACTAAAAACTCTCATCTTTTATCCATAATTTTTCCACACAATGGAAAAGCACATCTATGGACAATGCCAGACACTGAACGCATTAGCTTTCCTCTCAACATTAGTTACAGCTCAAGTGAAACTTTCAGTTTCAAATTTGTATTTATTCCATAATTCACATGAAATAAACAATGGCTATTTGCAATTGAATGAACAAAGCTGAATTTGAATATGTCCCACTATCAAGACGTGGAACAACTATGGTCAATGAGCAGCCCACAAAGAAGAAAGCTTTTTTGAGACACAAAGCAATTCATCTCAATAGGGCTTTTTTCCTAAAAACAAAAAAAAAAAAAAAAGGGAAAGAGGAAAAAACCCTGCAGATAGCTGAGTGGACTCTCTCCAAGACTAGAACAGGAGCAGCCTGTGCGGAACTCTGCAGCAACGAAATCAGAGGCAATATTTCTATGGGAGCTGGAACTCTGAAGGACCATCCCTGTAGAGCAAGCCTTGTCCCAAATGAAGGCTCATCAGAGAAGGCAATACTCCAGTGTTGCTCTCCAGAATGCCAAACAAAACCTGAGCAATGCCACTGTGAGCCTTTGGCCTCATCCCTCTACATTCTTCTTACTCCAACACTTTGCATGAACTGACCCTGCCTGGGTTGCCGGTGCAGCCCCTATGGCCTGCGGGTGCCCATGGTGCCCAAACCCTGCAGGAATTGTCCCACCGGCATGAAATCATGTGCATGGGGACCAGTAGCTACCCAGGGAGCTCCTGCCAGGCACAGCTGCCTGACAGGAATTTCCCATCAGGAAAGTTTGTGACACTTACCACCACTGCATTATTGCCAAAACCAAGGATGCTCTGCCACACCACCAGTTGTAATGGACGAAAGGTCCTTATATGAATCCAGCACAAGCTGGGCCCCCTGCACAGGAGGACCACAGCCACTGGGCTGGAGCATTCTCCCTGCAAGGCTTCTGCTGCTGCTGCAGAGGGCTGGGAGGGAATAAAAAGAAAACAGACCCAGAAGAAAGATTTTTGCATGGAAATGGATGGTCTTCATGGTAAGTTTCCATGTGTTGAGGCACTTTGGGGCTTAGGTTTCCTTCACTCCTCCTAGCAGGCAGCAACGAACCTTTCAGCTCTGGCCAGGCACAGCCAGACACCACAGGTTTTGCTCCAGCTCATGGCTTGCTCGCCCAGTGCTGGCTGGGTGTCAAGCAGCTGGCAGACGTGCAGGAGCACACCAGCAGGCTCCAGCGCTGGGGCCACCCTCACGCCAGCCATGAGACAGCTGACATGGCCAGGAGCCAGGCTGGAGAAGAGCCAGCGCAGGCAGCACGTGGCTACCGGTGGCATGATCCAGTGCACTCTCACAGCAGTGCACCAGTCAGAGAGGACTGCGGGGTCTTACAACCCTCCACTACCTCCATGCTGAAAGACACAGCCCACAGAGGCTGGAGCAGTAACCTTCCAAACCCGATTCACTCACATCTCCTCCTGCAGGTCTTACACTGATGGTAGCAGAGCAAAGCATGCTTCTCCTCCAGGGCTTTCCACCACCGACTCCACCTCTGCGTTACTCTTGCAAAACCTCCCCCATTTCCAGTCATTTCTCTTCCACCCCAAACCTCTGCCTCTTGCCATTATGGTCCCAGTTTCCCTCCTAGTGCCCTCTCCGGTTCATCACCCCCTTTGGAACCACCCTGTACCAGACGACAAGGCAAGAACTTGCTTTCCAACCCACACATGCATTTCATTTTGAATTTAAAGTGTCCAGACCCTGAAACACTGCCAGAGGTGCATCTCAGTCCAGCTGTCAGTCAAGTGGCTCCCTGTCTGTTCTGCCCACACCCAAGGGAGGACCTAATGTCACAGGTAACACAAAAGGGCTGTCAGACAACAAATTAATTCTCTTACTTGAAACAGGAGTGTACAAGTTACGTGAGATGCCATAAGTACATCAGGACACTAAAATAATATAGAGCAGGAATAGGATACTGGCAGGCATTAGTCATGAATCCAACACTGAGGGCAAAAAACCCTCTGCACTGACTATTCTTAAGGCTGTTTGTGATTTAAAGACATGACAACTTGCATATGCATAGAGGAATTTCGTAAACACACAATCTCAGCTGTCAGATATCCTAACTATGAAACTCTCAATTTATGTTTCACTTTTTTGGTTGTTTAAAAAATTTCTCCAAATCTTGGCTTGATTTTTGCTAGTGTAAGTACTGTGCACCTCACAGCAACAATATTTGATTGTACTCAGCTTTCTAATCAAACAACCTTTTGCTCACAACAGCAATGTGCCTGCTCCTGCAGGACCTTCCTGCCTTAATTTAAAAAAAACACCATTTAGATCTTTATGTATTGACATGTTTCCAGAGAAGTAGAATCGGCAAGAGATTATCATGAGAATGAACTGGTCAAGCTTGAAATTATCTTTAAGGGATTCATTTTCAAGTTCTTTTGAATCCATTCCAGTGAAATTTAAATAAGGGCCTACTCTCGTATTTGCTTGCTTAAAAAAAAAATTAGTTTTACAGGGGTTTTGCCTTAATGTTACAAGAATAAAAAATCTAAATGAGAGACGGTACAAAGCTCTGTATGAGCTTGCAGAGATCACAGACCATCGACTATCTCAAGTTGAGAGGGACCATGGAGGATCATGGAGTCCAGCTCCCTCTTCTTTGCAGAACTACCAAAAGCTAAACCATGTGACTAACAGTATTGTCCAGATGCTCCTTGAACTCTGTCAGGCTTGGTGCCATGACCATTTCCCTGGGAAGCCTGTTCAAGTGCCCAACCACCCTCTGGGTGAAGATTCTTCCCCTAATATCTGACCCAACCCTGCTGACAATTAATGTAATTTCCGCTTGTGAAAGCCTAAGTCCAAACTGAAGCGTGAGTTATTTGTTTTAGAAAACAGAAAAGCCCTTTTATATTTCTTTTTAAAGTTAACTTTTAATTTCTTTTTTCTACGATATTGCAAAATGGCATTTCTACACTATCACTAATTGCCTTGTAAAGACAAACCAACCCCTCCCCTTTTCTGGCACACCACACTCCCACCCACACCCCTGGCACTACTTACTGCTGCTCAAGCCCGGGAAATAGGAACTGGGTACAACCCTGGCTTGAACATCAGCCCCTCACTCACTCTTTTCTCATCTTTAAAGGATCAGAGGGGCTTTTCATTAAGCCAGCTTTTACCACCTGCTGTTCCTGCAGGTTGCCTGTGGTGAGAGGTTTTGACACAGCTATACTGCTAGGAACATAGCCAAGAGCATATTTTATCTACACTCAAAGAGGTCCTTTAAATGAAGTAACTGTCTACTGAACTTCCCTTTCTCCAAAATTTGCAGGTGTACAATGGTAACTCACATTGGGGGGAGGAGAGAAGGCAAGAGGTAGAAAAGGGAGGAACTGAAGCCCTGAATACAGTAAGCTCCTAAGGATGTCTATCCATGAAAACTAATATGGACATGATGGCCTGTAACACACAATGGAGAATGCTCAAAGCAGAATTATGGGCAGGTGAACATGAAACATTGGGTATTTCCCCCAAACCTAAGCACACAGTACAGGTTCTATAGCAGCTTCATTAACAAGGCTATGCCATTTCAAAGTTAACTTTTAGCATGCGTGTTGATCTGAAAACAATTCATCAGGCTTTCAGGAAAGTGCTATCTGAGGAGAAACAGCAAGGCCACTCCCTCTGTCACTACAGCCATTAATTCAGCTGAACAGCAACTGGGATTTTCTCCAGTTCTGACCTAAGATAACTGGAAGGTGCCCTTAGACAACCGCAGGCAGAGGTGACCCCTTCTTACCTATGTGCCTGGTTCTGACGTGCAGAGGTAATTGTAATTGCACTGCAGGCAGCGACAGACCAGCTCTCAGCAGGTGTCCAAAGCTGCCTTTTAATCTACCCAAGTTAGCCTGCCTGAGAAAGAGCCCTAAATATCAACCTTTTTTTTTGCTAGCATGGAAGCACTGTCAAATTTAAAAAAAAATACTACAGGTGGTTTACGCAGACTCAGTACCATTTTTAACCATTGGCAGGAGCAGCATTGTCTTGGGACAGAAGAGGTTTTAGCCCTATCTCATAGTCTAGGCTGGAACTGAATCCCAGCTGGCTTCACACAGCGTGAGTAGTTTCCTCCTACCAGTGTGTGTTAACCAGGATCCCAGTCCAGGTGGTCCAGAGGCACGTGACAGTCCATGTGTAGAATTTGCCTGGGTCCACGAAGGGATTGACCATTCACTCAGCTTTCCTGCTACTCTCCCTGGGCCCAGCAGCGAGCCTCACCATAGCCTGTGGCAGTGGCAGAAGGAGTAAAAAGGGCCATGACAGAAAGCTTCATGCAGCAGGCATGGATTTACTGGCTTTGCCAGAGATAAAGAGAAGATCAGCTTCAGCTCTGCACACCAGTGAACCCCTTTTCTCAGAAACTGAGACACTCAACCTCAACAGCCTGGTCCACAGTGCTGTTTCTGTGGCTAAGTGGTGCTGTGCTGCTGTTCCCAGGACATCCTGCATGAACTCAGGGTGCCTCACACTCCTGGTTCTCCCAGAAGATAGGGAGATGGCTGTACAACAGATTGTCAGCTTCAGTCTAGAAATTAAAAAATAGACATCCCAGCTTCCATATGCTGGACAGGAACCTGGCAGTGTGTGATTACTGCAGGATTGGCTGCCCAAGTGTGCAATAACAATTCTGCAATAATCTCTCCTGAGCAGCACTGCTCCTGCATGCCCTGCTAGCAGGACCGTGACAAAGGACTCTGTGTCTGCAGAGGGAAGGAGCAAAGGACCGTGCCTCCCTACCAGCAGACAACTGCGCGTCACTGCAGAGGGCAAGGGGGTCCCTCTGTTCCTACCACTGCTCAGGTGACTTGGCAAAAACAGCAACTGACAGGTGAAAGGTGGGAGAAAGGAGCAAGAAACTGGAATAATTCTGCATTTCTATACAGTAAGCAAAAACTTGAGCATTTCTTAATAATAAATTCTGATAGGTTAACTAATCAAGTAGATTTCAGCATCAAAAATCATAAACGTTATTTAAAAAAAAGCACAAAGCCATCTTAATTTACAGCTCTATGGAGTATATTCTGCCCTTGGAACCTTACTCTTCTCCAGGACCACTGTGCTTAGACAACAGCAGCAGTCTCCAGCAGATGACCACTGACAGCTCGTGGAGAAGCGTTGCAGGTCAGTGAGCATTGCTACTGGTCAGCCTGCTCCAGCAGGGCCCTGTTTTGCTCTCTTCAACAAGGAATTCCTCCTTAAAAGTTACCCACGTCCTTTGCTAGCCGTGCACACAAGCAAGGCTTAGAGCTTCAAGACTCTCAGGGCTCTCATGTTTGCACGATACCCTCACAAACAAGGTGCCCACCAGAATCTTACACTGAACTGCCCTGGAAAGCCGCAACGATGTTTAGCAAGGAAATCTGAAACTTCCCAAACCCATGTAATGGGGACTGGCGCTCCATCCCCCCACCTTCCCAGCACTGTCAGCTGCAGCAAGAGGAGATTCTGCTGCCAGGAAGAACAAAACAGGTTTGGACAAGCGTGAAACCGAGCCGCACGTATCCAAAGAGAGCAGCTGAGGCGGTGAAGCTTTTTCCATTACAAACGTGAAACCCAGATCCACACCCCGAGAGCCCAACTGGCCCCAGCCAACCGAGAGCCCTCAGACCCACCTGCAGCTGGCTCTGGAGGGTTCCTGCAGCCACATGCCAGCCTTCCCTGAGTCAGAGGGGCCGGAATATCCATGACAGGTCATTTATGATGTTTTAATTTACTTTTTAGGGGGGAACAGCACTCACTGAAGTTTTGCAGACCTCCCTTACCCAAGAACTGCTCTGATTTAAGATCAACAAAACCAGTTGAGTATTTCACTATGGTTCAATCATCATGAAACCACAGTGAAGAGAAATGGAAGCAGTAAAGTAAAATGAAAAGAAAAAAGAAGTGACACACTCATTAAAAAAATAAATACTGTATCTTGTTTTGAAAAGGTGCAGAAATAAGGGAAAGGGTATGAATGCATATTTATCCTGAAGGTCAAAATCTTTATGTTTAGACTGTGAAAAAGAGAAATTGCTAATTTACAAACAGCACAGTCACCTTCTAACTTGCACTGAAGTTGCACAGTGCACTCCTGCAGGAGCATTATTCAGACTGATTACATAGTCAGGTACTAATTACTTAGGCTCTCTCAAATGCATACTAGTAAATTTGATTATAACTCAAATAAAGCATACATTGTTAGGAATGCCAGAGTGAGCTCTTTGACTGAAACCTTTTTAGGAAAAAAACCCTACCTCTTTGCTATAAAGTTTTACAGTGTTTGGTACAAAGACCTCTTGGAGATTTTTTAAGTACAAATATGAAAACACTACTAAATTTTAATATGTCTAGTTTGGGGAAAAGCAGTATTACATTCTTTTGCTTGGTACTATTACAAGGAACATGAACAAATATACCATGCCCAGGAGCCTAAGAATTCACAGAACAGCTTAATAAACCTTTTCTTCTGTCTGTCTTAAGAGTCTCTACAAGTTCCCCTTTCTTATATCCTTAGAGATAATACTGCATATTACTGTTCATTTTCTCTTACTGTGAAGGTAAAAATGTCCTTTCATTGCACTTGTGAAAAGCATGTGGATGTTAAATATGAAATCTTAACTCTTTTTTAAAAAAGGAATGGTAGAAGGCTTGAATATAGCTTATCTGGGCCACACTCCTGTGGCAGGCTCCTTTGCAAAAAAAGGCAAGTAAATGGCACTGCTAGAACTTGCCAAGGAGACAGGAGCACCAGTTGGTCATTGCAGGGCATTAATCCACAGATATGGACAGATGGAGAGGGTCAAGAGATGCAATACTTTTCCAAGCCATGTCAGAAGTCTTATTGCATGGCATGGATATTGCTTTATGTGTGAGAACTTGTGCTATATACAGATAAGGCAAAGAAGTTGCTCTTGGCTGTAAAAGTTTGAGAGTCTCTTCTGTATGTTACTCCCATAAAATCAGCATATAAACTGGCTGGTTTGCATTTAAACTATAAATCTCCTGCCCTGCAAGAAGCAAAAGGGCAGACTGAACACACATGAAGGTGGCTCTGCTTATTAAAAGGTGTGTGTGCAATTTTATTTTCCACAGCTTGCCTGTGCTTACATTTGAAAACCACAGTTGTATCACATACCAGATAGCATGTACGTGTATGTTGGAGACGTCCAATTGCAACTAGTTCCCATGATACCAGCAAAGAGCAATTCACAGCACTATTTTTTCCACCCCAAATAAGGACAGTACTTCTTCAGTAGTTGTGCTGGAATTATGGAGACAGACAACAAAGACGTCTTATACTGAGAGAATTACTTGGTAGCTTTACACATAGCCATAATGTTTATAGCCTTGAAAAGAAAAACCCTAACTGTTGCTGCAAGGAAAATACACCAGTATTTTTCTGTCTTTGTAAGGATACTGCTATTTGTTTTTGAATTTACTTTGACAAACCTAAAGCATATGAAGCTGTAAAAGCTCCATTCTGTATTTTTTAAAATGAGGGTGAACCAGAAGTCCAACATGAAATACTGTGAATTACCTTAACATGTTATTAAACACTGATTAGAACAAACAGATTAAAATTGGACCACTTTTTCTGATAGCTTGCATTGGAGGAAAAGTTGTGAGAGAGGTACACGGCAATCTTGTGTTTTAGTGAATAGTGTTGCCCTCCACTTACCTTCCCAGGCTACTCTCACCTACACAAAGAAGTTTATTTTACTGTGTTTTCTGATAAATACACATCTTAGAATTCAGCTTCAGAGATCAGTGAAACCCCCCTGCTAGCAAAAAAAGGCTGGGCTGTCTTTTCAATGTTCTCTTCCTCTACAGATGTGACTCCTCTCACTCCCAAGACAGGTTCAGCTTATACATACACAATCTCGCGAAGGGTGCAATCTCCCTGTTAGGACACCAAACCATTGCCCTTTTTGTAACAGACACTGTTGGTGCATGGGCCTGAATGTGATACAGGCTTGGACAACAGGGAATGAAGCTGCATGCTGCATGCCCACCCAGGGCAGAGCTGAACTGGGCAGACAAGCCCAGGCACGTGTGAGTCCTAACGTCCTGCACTGAAGGACACTGGGGATTGTATGGGTTGCCTGGCTTTTTACATCCCTGTCCCTCTAAATGCTAGAATTATCCACCATAAATTTCCAGTAGTCTCCAAACTTCCTTATGTTATTCATTATGATTTCTGGTGGAATGCAAGGTGAGCAAGGACTTTAATTTTTCTCATTTTCTTTTTTTTCTCCTTCTCTTTAGAAAGAAAGTAAGTTCTGCTGCAAGGGATGTAAAAGAAAAAAAATACAGAGTTCATCTGAGTCGTTTTATCTATGTAATTTACAAGCTGATGGGTATATTTGCCTGAACCTAGTGCAGTACAGCATACAAGCTGTAACACTGAAAAATCCTCCTACAGAACAAACAGCATCAGATTAGAAGAGAAAGGATGCATTAAAGAACCATTTAATTTAGCTACCCAGGGCCTGAGCTAATGTCACCTCACCCTGAGAGCACTGATCTAACATGATTCAAGCAACAGCAGTGCTGGGTTGTTAACAGTTGGACTGAATGATCCTAGTGGTCTTTTCTAACCAAAATGGTTGTATTATTTTATTACCTTTCTCACCCATTCCATCTCACCTGTGTATGCTTCAGAGCTGAGGGCTAGGCTTACACTGACTGGCAAAACCCAGTGACTTGGCTCCACACATAAGCTCTTTCCTGTTCTGACAATGCCACGATTTCTTTGCAAAGATCTTCAGCCTGGCAAGATTAAATCAGAAGTTTCTAGAAACAAGAGCATATTTCAATCCTACAGCCAAAGATTAGGAACCAAAATAGACCATTCTGATCTTTCAATCTGAGCAGCCGTGTAACATAGAAAAAACCAGACACACCTAAATTCAGTTCCTATTTACCAAAGTGAGCCCTGAAATATTGCAAATCTCTTTCGTTCCCGCTAAAGTATCTTGCATTTACTACCATCCGTTTGGATACTGCCTTTTGCTATTCACAATACTAATTTAAACTAGTAGTACAAACTTCCCTACAGGCACTTCTTGTGCAATTCTTGACCATCTGATTTTTAAAGCATGAGTTTAGTGATGCTCTGTGTGATTCCCAACTTCAAACGTCATCATCCAAAAGCCATTAAGCCCATGGTTCCAATCATGTACCATCACATTTTACATCACACAGGGAAATCCACTCTCAGCAGTGTGGAAAGTAAAGATCATAAGACGGACACATCTGGGCAGTTCCATAAAGGAGGGACAGAGGTACCACCTAATACCCAAATTCAAGTGTGATTGTAGGACTGTAGTTTTGCTTAATATCAAGGCAATCATGGAAACACATCCTCAGCAATAAAGAATGATGTTTCATGAAGTAACAAATGGGCATCTGTGGACACAGCAGGGCAAGAATGGCTCCCACTGCACCACCATGTGCAGCACAGGTGGACTCTAAAAAAGACATCATGTGTTATCGAAAGTCAAGTGCTCTGGATTGAAGGTAGACTTGGGCCTTTGAGTAACTGTTTAAGCTTGCCACAATTAGAACAAAAAGGTGGAGAAGGGGGAAAAAAAAGTGCATTCCCTTAGCAGGACTTCTACACACAAGCATCACCAACAAGCATTTTATTTGAAGTCATTTTATTGACACAGCACTCCTGAAGGCATGGAACTGAGCTCACTCAGCAGAGGGTCATGTGTCCCATTAACAAGAAAGCCACAGCACTCAGTGACTTCAGACTTGCTGTCCCAGCTGCCATCTCCACAGATTAGGAAAAAAAGTAACCAGACATGACAGGTTGTCCAGAGAAGCTGTGGATACCCCATCCCTGCAAGTGTTCAAGACCAGATTGGATGGGGTCCTGAGCAACCTGGTCTAGTGGAAGGTGTCCCTTCCCATGGCATGGAAAATGGAATTAGAGGATCTTTAAGGTCCCTTTCAAACCAAGCCACAAGTCAGCTGTGCAACATGGAGCTGACTCACCAGCAGGTGACACATAACTGGTGACTTAATGATTCTATGTCAATTGCAAAACATGAAAAATGAATGATCCTACAAGGAAAAAGCCTTAACCTTTGCATTGCAAGCTCGTCCATTGTCAAAACATACCAGAGCACCAGCTCTAAAAGTAGTTTTCTCACCACGTAACACAAATGCATATAAAGTATTTAATATGTAAAAGAGATTATTTCATAGAAGAGTCTGAGTTATACAATTTCTCTTCTTTCAGAGAAATACAACTGCTACCAGCTATTCAAATAAAAGATCCATTATTTATCTGCCATTCTGCATTACCATGACTTCAAGTAGAAATCTCTATAATAGTATCTTCATACACTTTTTTGTTAGCATGCACTCTGACAAATAAGACACAGCTAACAACGCAAAGCCCACAAAGACCTCCAACAATGTAGTTACATCCACAGAGGCACCAATGAGGAATCAGCCAATGCTTCATTTAGATAGGTAAAAGAAATTTTTTTTTTCTAGTATGGTTTAAAAATTAATCTTAAATTCAAATTTATGAATTGAGTTATTCTTATGAGATCCCTGTATTGTAAAGAATAGAAAACCACTGCTATATTGGAAGTTCTCAATTCTGGGCTTCACTCATCTGAAAAAGTTTAGTCAAACCAACAAATTTGCTGATACTACCATTACAATGCCTTGCATGCTTTGCAGATTCAACAGAAAATACAGTCTTTTGCTTCTCTGCAAAAATTATACTATAGTGTAGGAAGAGGAGAGCATACCTGGAGAATGACCTCTTGTAAAAAGCACATAGGCATAATTTCAACTTTCCAAATCACCAAACTGAGTTTCTTTGGAGCTGAAACTTTCAGAGAAGAAAAAGGCTCAAACTCAGGTGCTGGAGGTTGAGCACAAAATCTTAATATCAAATATTCAACAGCTGCTGGGAAGAAATCTAGCATCCCTAAAAGCAAGCTATACAGGTTACCACCACTATCTAAATTAGAGCACCTGATTTCAATTATCATTTTTGATAGGGTTTGATTTAACTGATCTGACCAAGACCAAAATTGGTCCCCTTATCAGATGTTGCACAAAAAGAGAGCATCCCCACCCCACCACGAGACTGCCCGTGGTAAACACTGCTTCAAGTTCCCAGGCAGGGAAGCAGAACTTGTAGCCCAGGTACGGGCAGAGGAAGCCTGTTGGTGAGGGTAAGGTTTAATGTGGGCTGCCATGATGAACTTCTGGAGAGGACAAGCCAAAGAAAGCACACGGCAGGCACACAACTCATCAGCACTCACTTTGATCCCATCTGCCTGCTCCTGCTCCTGGCAAGGTAACTCAGGCACCCAGATACGCAGGGTTGCTGATGCAGGGCAAGCATCTGCTGGTCTCCACACAAATTCACTTCTCATCACCAGAAGCTTCTCCCGTTAAGACAGCTCTACACCAGATCCTGCTGATGCACCCTGTGAATCACAAATATGAGGTTTTCCCAGCAGAGGCCCTTCACCTCAGCATGATTACACTGACAGTGCTTTTTCAGTGAATTTTCTTTTGCTCATGGGGCTGCTGGGGTTACTTTCTCCAGGGTTAGCAGGCTGTCCACACAGTTGGGGAAGTGCTAGCACATCTGCCAAAATGTTTATCCAGGCCCCTTGGGGCACAGTTCAATCCAATTAAAACACGAACAAAAGCAATAAAACTCAAAAATTATTCCCTTGGTGCTGTGGGCTCCAGCAGTCCAAAGGTCTTTCCCTCTACTATAGCATCAGCAACTTGAAGCCAAATCCCTTCCAAGAGAGTTGTATCAGTTATTACTGAAATCACTTGACCCTTTTCCATGTGCATTTGAGACACAAACCATGCTGACTGGCCTGGGGTCCTTGGATGTAAAGGAAATTTTTTTTCCCATTTGTGAAGAAACTGAGAACAGCATTGCTCCCAGAAAATCAGCACTTAACTGCAAGTATGTGCGTCTCCTCATACAACTGCACCGCTGCAGTGAAACCACTCTGCTACATCAGCTGAAGTTACAGTGACAGCAGTGCCCACACAGAGGTTTTTATTTTGACTTTGTACAACCCACTTCCTAGAAAGTGAAAGATGAAAGTGCTGGGAAGAAAAGGAGTGGCGAAAGACAATCTCATTTCTAAACAATGGCGCAAAATGTGAGTTAGAAGACAGAGCCTTGTCAACGCAATGATCTCTGAAAGATATTTTGAACCAGTGGAGAGATCCTGTTGGAGCATAATACTACGGGCAGATGCTTTGAATGGAAACAGAGATTCCACAATTCAAGCTATCGAGGCACAAAATATGCCAGGTAGGCAGGGCACAAGACACACTCCTGAAACACAAAGGAGTTTTAAATGTTACTAAGACACTACCACCTTGTATAAAGACCTCAGAAGATAACACTGCTGAGACAAGCTCAGGCAAGCACTCCCGCTAGATCACTGGGCGAAGAAGTGCATTCAGATCAGCAACTAGTCAATGTTTATTTCCAGTGGGAAGAGACTGCCAGGAGTGCAGTCTCTGGTTATTCCAGCAACCACACGCTGTGCTCATATCAGACAGACAGCTTTCACCCCGCTGGATGCTCACCTCACCAACCTCAGGCTACATCCACCGTGCAGGGATGGCAACAGGATCTCTGGCTAAATCCAGCACACACACACATGTAAAAGTCAGTGCAGGTACTGCCCCGAGAACTGCTGCACATATGGCTGCTAAACTTACTGGGAGCTGAAAAGTGTAATGGGGGTGTATTTGTTAGTATTTTCTATTAAGAAAAATGCTTATGTTCCCATGGTTACAGATCTGTTTCAGACTATTTACAACAAAAAAGTCGCAATTCAAACAAAAAAAGCAAAGAACGCAGTTTGGAGGTGGTTTGGGTTTGTTTCTCTTTTTGACCTGCAGACCTATTTTCAAACACAAACCAGAAGTGAATAACAGGCCTTTTAATACTAAATTTATATTCCCAGAAACTAAGTTTTCCATGAGCTCAGAGACCAAAACTCAGACACTTACCACTACCATGTAGTTCAATACACTTGTAACAGATTCAAGATCTTTTAAAAGAAAGTTCAAACTCCATTTGTACTCCAACAGCAAGAGCTGACTTTTCTTCCAAGCCTCTTCACAAACCTGTTGTTCCATAATGAGCTTTCAAAACCATAGTAAAATTCATTGCTCCCTTTATACTCATCTCATTATCCTGGTCTCTTGCTGTGCTTGCTCCTTTTAATGGATGGAGCAAGTATTAGCTTGATTTCCTACCACACATCAAGTTTTCAGCTGAGGTTAGTAATATACATCTCTAACATATGATAAGATCTCTATTAATTTACTATTAAATGCATAAAGTTGGAGATTTTATTTTTGCCTTGCATCTGACAGATAGTGAGAGCATACCTTATTTTCCTGACATGCTCTAACTTTTGCATGCAGACACAAATGATAAGAGGAATTCAAATAAAGGCCAAAACTCAGTTATCGTAGAAGAACTGAACTGAATATATCCATTTGCATCCATATGTAGAAGACAAAGAAAAAAATAATCACAAAGAAGTGACCCAGGAATACTGCAGTCAATACATAACAAAAGAAAGTTTTAAAACCTGAAGTTGGCAACAGCACATTTTGACGAGAAAATTAAATTAAAACACGCCTGTTCAAAATACAGCTTGCTGAGAAAGTAAAGAAAAAAAAATCCAAACCAAAACAGTTACATAATAATTTCATTGCTACATTTTCCAGACTTTATTCATGAGGCCTTGCACATTCAGACACGGATAGCCAGGCGTGAATTCAGATGAAGCAACATAAAGGAAGGAAGAAGGAATTGATGCTGACAAATCATGGAAGTCCCACCACTCTTGGTGACTCCAAACTCAGCAGACGTGTCAGGACAATGTAGAGAGATGCTCTGCTGTTGGCAAACCTGTGCTGACACAGACACTAATTGTTTTTCCAGTGGTAGACTCGTAATTTTTTTGTCTAACAGAAATGCAGGTCACTTCTTAAGTTTCATAACTGGAAATTTGCAAATAGCATTCACAAACTCACCTCAGACACCAAGCATTCTGTGGTGCGCTTGGCTGAAGGCAACAGCCAGAACCTGAAACCTATATAAATCTGGAAAAAGTTAATATCACAAGCACAAAAAAAACTTAAGAGAGCCCTAAACCTAAGGAACCTCTCTCCTGCAAGTCTAGGGGAGCAAGAGCCAACCCCTCTGACAACATGCATGGCGATATGGCATGTTCCGGGAAAGGAAAATGCCAGGGAGGCACTTGCTCCTTGCAAGTACAGCAGCTGCCAGGGCTGGCTGCAGGAGCCCCAGCCATCCTCACTGCTGCAGCTCACCCCACCTGACCGCAACACAGCGAGAGGCCAGCCAAAACCTTCCAGGAGTTCTCCAGTTGTTCTGGCACTACAAGTTTGTCACTTTTGCTTTTATGCCCTACTTGGTACAGTGGTGGAACCAATGGATGAGGATCTTCCCGTGTTACTGCTCTCCAACAAACATAAAACAGCAGTAGCTGATGGACACATTTACTTGTATTAAATTTGTGGGTTTAAGCACTCAAAGCTTTTCAAAGAGTGAAAAAGAATCACCACAATAATTTCCAGAATTCCCCCCTACTGCAAGGACAGGTCTGAGCCTATCAGTACCAATCAAGCTCGTTTTAAATAAGCATAACAGCCCCCACAAAATTTGTTTATTGAAATTAACTGCAGGGCTGAGGATAAGTTTCTTTTACTTGCTGCAGTAAATTGCAAAGCCAGAGCTGTGTGCTGGAACTTTTAAACAAAGTGCTGGAGTCAGCAGGACCTGAGGTTCTACCCAACCACTGATTCACTGTCTGACCTTGAAGAAGTCCATCACCTCGTCATAAATCTGCCGTCCCAGCTGTGAAAGTGGATGAAAGCAGGACTGCCCCACAAAATGCACGCTGCGACTTGTTTGGCCTTCTGTTAAATAAACATAACGCCCCCTCAAAACAAACCCTACCAACTAAACAATGCGTTTTTTTCTGTATACAAAGCACTTTGTACTGTACAAAAATGGAGTGCTTTACCAAGTGGGAGGGAAATGGATGTAAATATTTACACATGTACTGCAAAGAGCTGTTACTCACTCTAGGGATGTGTATGCTGGTAGCTGTATAATTCAAGAACTACATCAGCATAGGAGGGGGTGCCTTCACCAGACAGAAATAACACACTGGTCTCTGGAAAGCATGCGTTGTGCCAAGGAGGGTAAGGAAAAAGCTAACATTAAGGGGACAATTCCTGCCAGATTGGAAACTAAATTAGCTTCAAACAGAGATTCAACAAAGCTGCAAGTGCTCAGAGCTTAATTACAGGAGTAGATTAAACCACTAGCTTAGCATCCAGATTTTAGTTCCACTTTTCCATCATCTCACAAACTGCTCCAAAAAGCAAGTGTATTTTGGACTGGTAAATAAGTCTGGAAATACAGAGAGTAGCTATTTCTCTTTATGCAACTTGTGCTCAATTGCCCCTTATGCCTGCCAAGAAGGAAAGTTAATGCTGAGATTGAGAGGAGAAGGGTCACCTCAGCCAGTAACTCATCTGCATCCATTGTGTCTTGCTGCAAATGCAGGATCTGCTACTTTACATCCCTCCACACCTGAGCTACTATGGAGGCTACAGGACACTGTTTGCAGAGTAACACTTCTACTGGTGTATCTAGATCAGTGACACATAAGCCCAAATGCAAATTAAAAACAGAGGTAAAACCTGTGCTATGTAAGGGAAAGAGGCTGACTGGATTCCCTTTCACATGGCAAAGTCTGGCACCATTAATTCATGGGTCCTAACAGCTCAAGATACCATTTTCCAGTGCTAAACCCCCCCCCCGAACCAGGTTCCAACAGTTTCCTTGTAAGTTAATTTCATCTTTCATTATGAAAATTCAACTGTCCCTTTAGAAATATCTTGACAAAAGAGAATTCACTATTGTTTCCCACTGCTATCACTTCAAAGATGAATTTGTTTTACAAGCGTCAGTGTGGTAATGCTTGTCCCTAGTTTGCTACTCAATTGCCTACTTCTAATAGGACGTTTCTTTCCATTTTCATACATAAATAGAGGAAGCACTGCTTGTAACTGCAACCTTGAACCACATGTGATAAGGCGCTTAGTATTTACATAACATCCGCACTAAAACTGATAAGTACATCGCGTTCTGCACAGGTTAAAAGTTATGCAAAAAAATGCATGACTCGAGAACTTCCACAAGTCTGAATCTCTGTGGAGCCTGAATCTTTGTCGACTTCAAGCTGCCTAATCTGCTCTAAGGACATAAGGTACAGTAAGCTGTTTGTTCAGCTTGTGGAGAGTCAGATTTAAGGATTTCATATTCAAACAGCACTGACTCAAGTAGCGATGTTCAAGGACTTTTCAAAGTGCATCTGTGGAGCTTATCAATACCACACATTGAATACTGCTCTACCTGACCATGTTTTCTTTAGCAAAGGCCTCAGGTTTTGCTTTAATCTAGCATCAGCATGATGCTATAATTGAAAAATCAAGCCTTCACTCAGAAAACTTCTGTAGGCTACTGTTGTCCACCGTTTCTTCTACAGATATGGACCTGCATGTGATGTGGAGTAAACACATTCTAAGCCCAGTGTTTTTATGAAACATAAAATATATATAAACATATAAAACATATATATCTGTGTGAGCACCTACACACACTTCTCCCCATTTCATCATCTATACGACATACGTACACTTGACAGTACTTTTCAGAAAAGCTGTATCAACCTATTAGGGGCATTAAGATACCGCACTGCATTGCAAAAGCTCTGCTCATTTCTGAAATGTGAACAAATGCATTTGATACTTACACTGTCAGCATGCTTGGGATTAACAGAGATCAGCAAGCAATTTGGAGTAACTGAATATTCACAGCAGCGTCTGACCTGATCTGTTAACACAGTCATACACAGGGAATGTAGGGCAAGCATTTTTTAAAATGCCCAGAAAAGCAATCCAGAAGAAAACCAAGGGTACTGCTTAAGAAAACCTGGACCCCTAGCAGCCTTCTTGGCCTCCCCTTCACCTTCTGCACAGTCTTTGCTGGCTGCAGCCTGTACCCACATCAAGGGTTTTGTTCAAGAACAAACTCGGTGCAGTGGTCACATTATTCCTACGAGTACATGCTCGTGTGCTGGACTTACTGAGCCTTTGTCACGCTCCTGTTGCTTTCCTGATCACACAGTAATACTGCCCTCTCTTCCCCCCCACCGAGGACATGTGAAAAACATTAACATATCTCAAATGCCTAGCAGACCTTGAACTAGCCTTGTCAGAACTCTACATTTCCAGAGCAAATCTTGTGGTGACAGAAACTCTGTAATTGCATTTAAGCCAGTAATGATGCACTGATAATGCCAACGAAGTCTGACCATCAGATTTCAATGTACATTAAATACCTGCCTGAAAGCAGCATTAATAATGGAACAGATTTTATTATTTACTTCTAATTAGAATGCCTTGTTGATGCTAGTGAAAAAACACACTTTCAAGGGAGAAATAATCAGCAGTAAAGTACATGTAATTATTTTCATTATAGGCTTGTGTCACTTCTACCTGTTAAGATTGCTCTCTTCCCAAATCTGTTTCCCAATTCTGCTACATGCGGAAAGCTTCAGACAAAGCATTCAGTGTCAGGTATACATTTCACTAGTAACGCATATTTTTTCAAAGTAGCTGGTTTTATCACCACAGCCAAAACAGTACTTTTGTGTCATTCAGGCCTACAATAACTCTGGTGATTTGACACATGAGCATTTGACCAGACCACTTTCCGAAGAAGACAAATTTAATTTTAAAAGGGAACAATTGTTTCCAAGAGGCAAGATTTTATCTTTCCTGTAAAAGTCATCAGCTCTGCAAAGTCACAAATCACTGGAGAAAAATCCCACAGCAAAAGCCTTCAGAAGAGCCTCAGACATTTAGCAGCCAAACACCTTGGGAATGGCCTCTTACCCTTGGCATGCTCTGGATGCTGCTGAGCAAGACCTCCTGGAGCTCCCCTTGGCAGCTCCAGCATGCCGCTATTCATGCTATCCCTGAGCACAGCCTGCGAATGGAAGATGAGAAGGTCATCTGAGCCTTGTGCTCCTTGGGAGCTGCAGGAGGCTTGAGGAGGCTCTGGGCTTTGTCGAGGTTTGCTGGGATTGCAGTGAGGTCCCCCCGCTGCCCTGCTCCTGGCTGGGGAGTGCAGTGAGCCGTACCATCGGCCACCCGGAGAGTCCCTGTGCCGTGCCCTGCGTGCCGGTGATGTGCACTCGTGTGACAAAGAGAGCAGCAGGGAGCAAGGCTGCAGGGGTGAGGGAGGAGGATGAATGATGAATGGGAATGGAATCCAAAGCAGAAGCTTGGAGAGACCAAACAAGTAAAAAGCACAGGGGCCCATGCATGGAAGGCAGAACAAAGGGCAGGTAGGAGGCATAAAAAAGCCCCCTCAAACAGACAAAAAAAAGAACAAGGAAGACTACTACGGCGCTTTGAGGAAGCACCCTTTACTTCCACCCTCATATGTACACATCCTTGTAACTCCAGAACATCCAGAAGCTGCTTTAGAGACAACTGATGCTTCTCCCCCTGGTACAAGTCCCTCTCGTCTCCAGTGTGTGTGACAACCACCCAACTGCAAAGGGGCAGCACACTGCTTTTTCTACAGAGCAAAAAGAGGCCCTGCAGCATTTCTGAACTCTCCAGGGTATCACTTTGCAACACAGAGGGGTCTTCTCCACGTACATTTTGTGATTGTCCTTGGTTAAGTCAGCTTGGGTAGATAAATCTCCTTAAATCATCTCTCATCTCCACCATGTGTATGCCAAACAGGACGTGGCTTGTTTTACAAAATAAAGAGTGCTGGATGAGGAGGAGGCACATGACCTACACTAACATTTTCTTCCCCTGGTTTAGCATGAATAAAAGCACCACTATGAAAGAGTACTTAAAGTTCCTTTTGCAGCTAACATTGAAGAGTTTATTATCACACTGCAGAAATGCTTTAGGGGAAATCTTGCTCTGATAGCGTTCTCATGAGAACACTTGACGTTTTCTAACAAGTCACTTTGAAATGTTCAAGAATACAAATGTCATGAGGCTCCCAAGGGTGCAATGACACATCCCAATGGGAAGCTCCTGTGTTGCCGGCTAAAGAACCTGGAGCTGTGCAAGAAGTACTGCATCTTTCGAACAGTATTTCTGACATCAAGCCTTGAAAGTGATCTAGCATTGAAACACCACTGTGACTGCTCATATTTAGTTTGTTTAAAACTAACTTGTGCAGTGAAGGGTACCTGGAGCTGCAGAAGATTCCCTTTTGTTTCTGTATTTCTCTGGTACACAGAGGTAACATAGATTTCAGGAACTACTAAAGTGACCACAGCATAGGACAAATATCAAATGAGCTTTTGACCAACAGAACCAGCACTATGCAGCCAGAGGTACTGCAGCCCTCCCCAGAGGAGCTGCCAGTGGACACAGTCACCTTTCCTACAGATTAATCACCCCATCTCGCCATCCCTGCTATCCAGCACCTGGGCTGGGAACACCAGCACACATAATGAAGTACCCCACACACCTGCACAATGGCTACACTTTTTGAACTATCTGAATTACTTGAAATAGCAATGGAAAAAAGGATTTTTCACAGCTCCCACTCTCAAGCGCAGTCCTCAGTCCCTGGTGGAGAAGGGGAGTGGGGATGGGACATGGGGACGAACAGTGGCTCCCAGGTGGCTAACTGTAAGGGAGAGAGAAGGTGGCCTCTGCTTACCGCTATTAATATTTTTTTTAAACGGTGCTTGCACATGTACTAGCATTTTCTCAGAAGCGCTCATTGTGTAAAATCCTGTCCAGAATTACCCAGTCATTTGACTTTTTAATTAAACGAATATCAAAATAAAAAATCTATGTAATAAAAATTAGGGCACTCTAGACAACTTGTGTTTTGCTCGTCTTTTCCAAGTAAAAATCTCAGTGTCCATCCACCATTTATGTGCACCGTAAGGTACAAAGCCTCACCAAAGCAAAACTTTGCTGTGCCCTGTTGCAAAGCAAAGTATCCCGGCACATAATTGTGCTTAACCTAAACCATATGTTCCTAAAAACACCAACAATGCTGAACAATGAGACCAGCCTCACATCCAAGGGAATTTAGGAACAAGGGAACAACTGAAGTGACAAGCTTGTTCATCACAGAGCTACAGATTCATTGTTGTCGTCGTTTTTTGGCACGATGCAGCCTGAATTCCTTCCCATGTTTTGTGAACAGCTGAACTGTGTTCCCTTACAAAAGAAATTAATATGGCAGCCTGTGTACATCTGCTTTAATCTTAAAACAAAGCAGTTTTGCTATCTTTAGTACAAGCATAATAAAGGCACCAAAAAAAGACAGATGGTTTGGATTTTCTGTGCAGAAAGCAAGAGAGAAGACTGACATCTCAACTGTTTACGTAGCCACAACCCATTACGTGGCCATGGCAAACCAAGGGGGGACGCAGAAAGTACCTCTTTGTCAGCGTCTCAGATGCCGACTGCTTTCAGTCAGGCTTTATAAAAAGCATAAAACAACTCTGCTCACAGATAAATGCTTTTGTTCATACAGATTTAATTTATATTGTTAGGAAAACACTTAACAATGGCCACACTAATGCCAAACAAATTAATTTCAGTAAAGTTAAAGCAAACACTTCCATTATGTTTAGGCAGCGCAGAACAAAACCCTTGAAAATCCAACATTAAAGGAGTTATTTATGGTCATTGCTCAGCCCTCCTGCCCCCGTCATTTGTGCTTTAGAAATCTCCTGACTGCTCAGTTGCAAACTCCCTGACTTCTGACAAAAACTGTCCATGCACTGACAGCCAGAAAGTTCATTTTGCAGGGATAATACAATCTTGGTCTGGCAGTTGGGATGAGTTTTTGGGTTTTGTTTCTAGGTTTTTCTTTTGTTTTGCTTTGGTGGTTTTTTTACAATTCAGCCTTTCTTTTAAAATATCTCACTTCAGGATTAAAACTTTCCCCTTCCTGAAATCAATCAAACTAATAGTGGTTTTGGCAGAAAGGCAAGTGACAGGAAAAAAGTAAGGACAGAACATGTGCAACATATCCAAGAAGTACTTCATAACATGCTCTGTATTTTTTATGTACTAGATACATAGTTCAGGGAAAAGCACACACAAAAAGAGGCTTTTCCCTATTACCTTTTAACAAATATTCAGAGAACGGTAGTCAAGTAAAAATATCACTCGTGATATGAAGGGATAAAAAGGCAAGCTGAATTAGCTCCTGAATTAGGGGCAGAAAAACATCCTCTGCTACAGATATTGCTTCCTTTAGCATAATTAAATGCATTTTTAATATTTCCATGTTGGAGAATTTAAGAGACCCAAATTAATGATTTTTCCAATTAGCAAGTACTTAAAAAGTCAAAGAAGATGGCACGCATGGATAAAACCCAAAACACTTCTTCAACTTGTGAGTGCTTCCACTCGAAGCAGTGCTCAAACATGGGTACTGACAAGCAATGCTGGGGGTTTTGACGTAGCATTTCCATTACGGAAAACGTTTGCTGCAGTTGCATTAAATCCTTCCCAGGCACGGGGAGGCTTTTGTGCACTGCAGTTACACTCCATTAAATGCTTCCCAGGAGGGCTGGGGTGACACAGCTCAGTGGGCCTGGGGGACACGTGGGCTTGCAGGACACGTGCAGCCTCTGCAGCATCGCTTGCTTCCCGGGCACCTTCCTGCCAAAAGCATGGCATGAAGGAAGCCCAGGTGAGCGGGGCACAGCCACCCCTCCTTGCAGCCCCTCCAGGAGATGCCCCCCAGGCTGGGGTCCTAGAGGCTGCCCTGGGGCAGCCAAGTGCGGCTGTGGAAGGCAGGGAGGGCCAGACTCCCTGCGGATGCTCCCAGAGGAAGCTGCCGGCTCACATCTGTCACAAACTCTGTTTACAGGCGCGCCAACAGATGCTTGCAGCGAGAGTCGCTGAACTTTGACATCCAACATAAAGATGTAAACACTTCTCCACAAAAGATAAATCCTGAGTACTAAAAGGCGCTCTGGCTGACTTCTGGCCCTCCCCAACCCCACACCATCCGCACATATCCCTTAAAAACGACAACAATTAAAAAGACCCCAAGCACAAAAAATCCCCAAGAAATCAACATACTAATAGCCACAGCACCAAGCTTTTTAAAGCATGCTAGAAATAATCAGTAGAATTATTACAAGTAAGCCAAATATAACTAACTGCAGAATAAAATTAACTTTACAGTGTTTAGACAGATGGAATCTGATTTCCTGCTGTAAAGCTGCTGAATTTGGCATTGACCCTGAGCCCCAAAGGCAGGGGATCCGCTGCCCAAAACACACACGAGCTACCCAATGTCCGGAATCAGTAGTCACTACCCTTCATACGCACCATTAAATTAAAAAAGCATGGAAGTCTTCATAAATAAAGTTTGCAGAAAGAGATGGATTCATTTAATGCTAAGAGCAGCCAAGACCAAAGCCCACTGCACGTATCTGTGTATTTTCTTAAGAGGCTGTATATACAAGGGAGCTCACAAAAGGCTTCTTTAAAATGCTCCCTTGTAAGTGTGCATTTGAAGGGTAATAGATACTGAATTCAGGGAAATGTCAAAAAAAAAAAATCTCTGTTCGGAAATATTTTCGGGTCTTCATGTGGAAGAGCTAGAAGCAAGCATGATGCTTTTCAATGCTAGCTAAGAAAATCCTTGTCCAGAAGGATTTACTTCTCCGATGCCTGATCCCATGAACTATGGATGCAGCCAAACACAGCATTTACTGATAAACAGTCCTACTGACTTCAGTAACTTAAGCCAAGTAACTTCAGTGGTGTTATTCATGCCCTGTGAATATGAACGGAAGACTCTTGTTTAAAAGGGCTCCTCACAACAGCAAAGGCTAGCACAAGAGAGTCCCAAGTGAGGGTGAGAAAGGACATAAGGCGAAGAAAAGAGTCCTTATGAGAAATGCTTACCCATTACCTGCAAGTTTGGGACTTTCTTTTTAAGTTTAAACCAAAAATGAGGAAAATGTGAGCTCTCCTAATATAACTGCACAGTAACTTTGAGATAATCCTAACTCAAAAATCAAACAAAAGGAAACACCCCCCTCCCCCCCTCAAACTACACAAAACAGAAATAACAAAACCCAAACCTCAAACAAAGCCCAGGTCGACCACTTATGAATGAGGTCACCATAAGAAACTCTCCCAGAAAGGAAAAAAAAAAAAAAAAAAAAAAAAAAACCCCAGGGAAACACTACTTNNAAAAAAAAAAAGAAAACCTCCACGGAAAACCTACTTGAGCTGTGTTTAACAAGGAACATCTGTAGCCTTCCAATTCCTGAGATGCAAAAATGCTGCAGAAGAGCCACAATAAGTTAAACACACAGGAAAAAATACTTCTGTTGCTGACCAAACTATTTACAGGTGCGTCTGATTTGAAGCTAAGGATACCAAGCTCTACTCTGATTGCTGACATAACACCATGCTGTGAAGGTCTTCTTTGTGAAGAAAATTCACAGAAAGATGATTTAATTGACAAAGTCTTTACTGATAAAATATGACATCTGTTTTTAAAGAGCCTACATTTTTTGGATGTTATCACTCAGCTGCTTCTATTTATAACACTTGATGTAAAAGTTTCTCTCAGTCAGCAAAGCAGGTATGCAATTAAGTATCTTGAAATTTCACTGCCAGACTGAGGACAGTTTGCAGCAACTGATTCAACTTCTGCTTCTCCCTGGATGACTTTGTTCAGATATGATTTCCCCTACACACACGTATATACATTACGTCTTACATATATACAATTCTTCCCTTGCAAAGGAATGGATGTCATTAAAAATGTGTGTTCTTAGGTGCTGCTCTGGAAGCCCCCAGCTCTCAAAGGCTTAAGCATAGTGCTACTTACAGCCATGATTGCATTAAAAAAAAAAAAAAAAAAGGAGGGACATGCTGACTATATATTTAATGGCACTACTTTCACTACTTTTATATATACTTGGTTGTACAAATGGAAGAAAAAAGTAGACAGTCCTACTTAGGAGACAAGAAAAATGTTCTTGAAATCAATGCCACGTGACACAACATAGCTCCTCTGAAAGATTTCACTGCCCCCATGCTTTTTGTATTTGCTAACTGTGCTTTCACTGCAGACAGTTTCACGTGTATCTGTACAAGTCAAGAGCACAATGCAGTTCTCTTTTGATCTGAAATAAAGTTCACATTATTCAGGAAAGAAAAAAGAAACTGGAAAGAGGTGTTTTTCTCAACGGAACCACTGATTACTGAACATACACAAGTAAGTCATTTCAAACAAAGCACAGTGACAGCAGGGCTTTTAGGACTTTATTTAAACATTCACTTGAGTACTTTATAAGCTCACACAACTTCATTAAAAACACAATAAGACAATGAGGAAATGTCTGCTTTACTGTAAATAAAACCCTTAAGGAAGAAATAATTTTAAGCCTAAAAATAGATGTAGCAAAAATATCCTGAAACATGAAAAAAAAATGCAGTAACTGTAATGTCATCTTATATACAAATATGTATCTAAACACACAAGGAAAGATTATGACTTCCTTAAGTCTAAGTGTTCAAAGACTTCATTGACATACTTAATGTATTCATACTAAGTATGACTATACTATATTAATATTGTGTAGTCATAGCCATGGCGTTTCCAAAACATCCGGGACAGAGTTCTTCACCAGCTCTCTCCACACTAATGGAGCAAAGAAACAACACAACCGCCCCACCCACCAACTAGCAAATGAGTAGGGTTCTTCTCTTCTGGAAAGCATGAAGTTTGTGCTTATAAAGGGAAACACATTTACAACACAAATTTTCAGCACGTTGTAGCTTCTCAAGTCACTGCAGACTCTCTGTTTTGAAGGCCAGCCTGCAGGAACCTTTCGAGAGGTACTCCAAACAGCCCAGTGTCCCTCTGTGCTAAGAGGGAGGTCACACCTTTCATGTCCCACTCCTTTATCGTGGGCTGGGGTGCTAAAACACAGCCCTGATGTACTCTTCCCCTCCTTGTATTTAATGAGGCTTTCATCTACCCCTATATAGTGCCACATTTTTCTTCTTTTCATACAAAGCTAAGAAGTTTTCATAGTATTTGCTCAGGGAAATCCAAACTTACGACCTGATATGCCCCATTTTAGTACACCATATTTAATGTATCAGATATTCCACGCAGACCATCAAATCAGATAGTTTTACAACCATCTCGCACAGCGGATGACAACAGCAGAAGACAGTATCACAATTGTCTTTAATGATAGCAAATGAACTGTTTAATTGTAACACTCAGGCAATACAAGAACACTCAAGGAGGAATTATATCACCATGTGGCAATCAAGAAATTGCAATGCAGACTGTTAAAATATCATTATATAATCCTACCTTCACACTGGGGAGGATTCCCTACAACCACCCCTTCAGCATACAGCTGTGTGCCACTACAGTTTTTTGTAGCAAATCGATTTCAAACACTCACAACAGAACAGAAAGAAGAAACTAAGCAGTAATGTACTGTGCTATGAAATTTTCATTATTCTACAAACTGACATTGACAAAGACTTGGAGTCCAAACTCATAAAAGTGAAATCCAAAACCAACTCCAGCAACAAACCTTCCCTGTCCTGCCAATCACATCGTCAGAAGACATGCAAAATGCTCAGTGGAAAGGTGAGAAGTGCAAAGTCTGGTAGAAGCTACTGAATCAGCAAAGATGAATAACAATGCTGTGCTTTGATAAGGTCCCAATGCTTTCATCAGTTTGTCATTAGACTTGAACATGAGCTCCAGCTGTCAAAATGATCTGGGAATCAATACACCAACCATGCTTCAGAAAGCATCATCACCCTGTATTTCTGCAACTTCACCCCTTGCTTCCCCTTCTCCTGTTCTTCAAAGTGATATCCAGCTTTGCAGGGATTGCCAAACAGTCAGAGGTAATACTCAAGCATTATCTCAGTTCCATTTCACCTGCTTGCAACCTTCTGCAGCTCATACAAACAGCAAGGGCAGGATGGTCTAAAAGCACATCAGGAAAAGCAATGGAAGAAAAGATATTAATTGACCCATGTCAGCTGGCACAGCCCTTTTACACACAAAGTCCACTCCTCAAACCATAAGCCCTGAAAATTATTAAAGTTGTCAAACGCAGTGAATCTCTACTATGCCTTTGGTTGTGCAGCTGCCAGCTCACAGGCACTGAGGAGGTGGAATGCCACATCAGAGGTCTGAAAGTTGATCCCAACATCCTTCCCATTTTGCGGCACCTGGTTTTAACACATGCACACCAAAGAAAATGAGGTAATTTTCTTTCCCAGTGATGTTTATAACACCAGGGTTTTCTAACCAAATTTAATCAATCAGATGACATCATGGTAAAGACCTGAAACTTTTTCCATATTACCTGAAGCTTCAGGCTTGCATTGTGTACACCATGGAAAGGCAGTAACATCACACACAGCACATACACAGAAGACCATTAACAAGCAACTTTTCTGCTGGTGGATGTCATGAATAGCTCTGCCATTCTTCTAGGGCACCAAAGCAAGCTGTCCCTTTTACAGCAGCATCTGTGGTTCCCTCAAGTGTAAGAATTTTGCAGCTCAAAACACTTCTGCAAGTCAAGCTCTAAACAGCTACGTGTCCAATTACAAAATCTTGTGAAAATTACAGTCTCCCATGTAAGCATGTGTAGTCTCCCATGTAAGCATCTCACTCCTACTAGGAGCTGGAGACAGCTTGTGTTTAAAATGAAAAGCCCAGTGCTGGACATTTCCTGAAAGACATGTTAGAGTCACAACACACAGAGCAGCCTTTATACTCAGCAGCCCAAATGCAATGGTGATGCTTTAATGTGATTGAACCTTCTTTTTTTAGCTTGAAAAAGCCAACAGAGGAGACAGCCTCAGCCTTTGCACTTAACTGGACTTCAGATTTCAGTAAGAAAAGTCAAAATATGCAACATCCCAAGTCTGAGAAACTTAAAGGCACAATTTAACATGCAACCCAAGAAAACACACCTGCACTAAGTGGCCTTCTTGTTTCTCTGAGAGGAGGCTTTGTACCCAGTGGTAGCTGTTCTTTGGTTCTCAGTCTCATTTTGTGGGTGTCTTCCCCCACACTGTGGGTGTCTGGGTCACCAATAAATTGGTGCAAGAGAAAAGAATGATAGAATCATAGAACGCCTTGGGTTGGAAGAGATCTGTAAAGGTCATCTAGCCCAATCTCCCTGCAGTAAGGGGGGGATACCTTCCAATAGACCAGATTGCTCAAAACCCATTCAACCTGACCTTGAAGACTTTCAGGGATGGAGTACCCACAACTTCTCTGGGCAACCTGTTCCAGTGTCTCATCACCTGCAAAATCAGGTATTTCTTCCTTAATCTCATCTAAATCTACTCTCTTTTAGTCTAAAATCACTACCCCTTGTCCTACTGCAACAGGCCCTGCTAAAATGTTTGTACATTGCTTTCTTGTAGGCCCCCTTTTGGTACTGGAAGGTGCTATAAGGTTTCCCTTCTCCGCACTGAACAACCTCAAGTCTCTCAGCCTGACCTCGTAAGAGAGGTATTCCATCCTTTTGATCATTTCCATGGCCTTCCTGCATGGCTCCAACAGGGTGATGACCTTCCTGTGCTGGAGGTCCTAGAGCTGGATGCAGCACTCCAGGTGGGGTCTCACAAGAGTGGAGTAGAGGGGCAGAATTCCCTCCCTCAGCCTGCTGGCCACGCTGCTTTGGATGCAGACCAAGATGCAGTTGGTTCCCTGGGCTGTCCACACACTGCCAGCTCATGTCCAGCTTTTCATCCACCAGCACCCTGAAGTCCCTCTCGGTAGGACTGTCCTCAGACAGTCTGTATGGACACCAGGGGATGCCCCAACCCAAATGCATGAACATTGTACTTGACCTTGTGGAACTTCATGACGTGTATGCATGTACCCATGTCTCAGGCTTGCCCAGGTCCCTCTGGATAGCACACCATTCTTCAGGCTTGCCAGCTGCATCACTCAGCTTGGTGTCACCTGCAAACTTACTGAGGCTGTGCTCTATCCCACTGCCAACGCTATTCATGAAGGCATTAAACAGTTCTGGCCCCAGTCAGAACCACAAGGGACATCCTTGTCACCAATCGAGCTCTTGACCACTGCTGTCTGGATGCAACCATCCAACCATTTCCCCATCCACCAAACAGTTCATCCATCAAATCCGTATCTCTCCAATTTAGAGAGAAGGATGTTGTGGGGGACCGTGTCAAAGGCTTTAGGGAAGTCCAGAGGGATGACATGCACAGCCCTTCCCTTGTTCACTGATGTGGTCACTTCATCATTTTCATCCCTCGCTGCCAGCACAGCAGCAATTTAATCATGGGTACATTACGTCTTGCCCATCAAAAGCCACTCTGCAATTCTGTCTGCTTCCTTTCCTGCTTGGAGAAAGGCATGTAAAGAAAGCAAGGGTTCCCAGTCTCTGAAAGACATGCTTTTATTTTTTGGCCATGTGCCAGCCCCTATTTTCTGTTACTGTAAGGGAATATAACCTTGGAGAGGCTGCTTTCCTCCAGTAAACTACATAATCACCCACCTGTGTGGAACAAGGCTCTCACACCCGGCAGCATTTCTTGAGCTTTGTCAGACACAATCATAGCAACTGACCGGAGAGGCAACGGAAAAAACTATTAAAACCAAGTTGCACATTCAGGTCACACAAAATGAATATTTTATTCACAAACCTTTTAGTTTCCCACTATGCCCTCCACACAAGGAGAAAATACATTGCTCCTGCAGCTGGTGTCACTGCCGTAATTTTGGACATTTTGCCAGCAGAATGGACTGTGCAGCACCAGGCATGCTGGCATAGATGGGACTCACCTTTCTCAGTGAGACTTCAGTCTCACTGTGATTACAGAGATGTGGTGGGACAGCTCCCATAGTGGAACATGGCCATGAAGGGCTACACACTGTTTAGGAGAGAGCCCAGGCAGGCACGGTGGTGGAGTTGCCCTCTCTGTGAGGCAGAACTTGGAATGTTATCGACCTCTGTCTCGGGGTGGATGACGAGCAAGAAAAGAGCTTATGGGTCAGGATAAAAGGGCAGACAAGTGAGGGTGACACTCTGTGGTGTTTGCTCCAGGCTGCCTGAGCAGGAGGACAAGTGGGGGAGGTCTTCCACAGGCAACTACAGCAGCCTCAAAGTCACAGACCCTAGTTCATGTGGAGGACTTCAACCCCCCCTGACATCTGCTGGAAACCAACACAGCAAAGCACCAACAGGCCAGGAGGTTCCTGGAAAACACTGATGATAACCTGCTGTCACAGAAAGTGGAGGATCCCCCAAGGAATGTTGTGCTGCTTGACCTCACAGCAGCCAACAGGGAAGGTCTCATTGGAGATGAAGGTTGGGCGCAGCCTTGGCTGCAGTGATCGTGAGATTGTACCGTTCAGTACTGAACAAAGAGGCAGTAGGGCAGCGAGCAAGATTATGACCATGGGCTTCAGATCAGCTAACTCTGGCCTCTTTAAGGATATTCTTGGAAGAATTCCGTGGGAGCAGGCCGTGCAGGGAAGAGGGGTCCAGGGGAGTTAGTCAGTAATCAAGGCTTACTTCATTCAGGCTCAAGAATGAAGAAACATCCCAATGAGAAACAAGTCAGGCCAAGGGCACAAGAAAGTTCTGTGAATGAATAAAGAACTGACATTGCTCAGGTATAAGCAAAAAGTTCAGAGGAGATGAAAATAAGGTCAGGCCCCTTGCAGTGAATTTAGAGAGGTGATCAGGTTAAGTAGAAATGAGACCAGAAAGGCCAAGGCCCATCTAGAATTAAATCTGGCCAAGCACGTAAAAGATAATAAAAAAGGCTTCTTCAAAAACATCAATAACAAGAGGAAACCAAAGGATAATGTGGGCCCATTAGTAAGTGGAGGGAGGATCCTGGTAACAGAGGACACAGAGATGCCTTCTTTGCATCCATCTTCACTGACAAGACCAGCCCTCAGGGATCTCTGACCCAGGAGACCAGGGTAAATGAATGCCAGGAGGAAGACCCTCCCTTAGTCAAGGAGGATTTGGTAAGAGAACACCTAGGCAAACTTGAGATCCTCAAGTCCATGGACCCTGATGGGATGCATCCATGGAGTGCTGAGACAGCAGGCTGACATCATAGCAATGTCACTCATGATCACCTTTGAAAGGTCATGGAGATTAGGAGAGGTGCCCAAGGGTAGGAAGAAAGCAAACATCACTCCAGTCTTCAAAAAGAGCAAGAAGGAGGACACAGGAAACTACCAGTCAGGCAGCCTCACCTCAATCCCTGGAAAGGTGATGGAACGACTCATTCTGTAGGCCATCTCTACTCACATGAAAGACAAGAAGGTGATCAGGAGTAGTCAACATGGGTTCACTAAAAGTAACTCATGTTTTACCTGCCTGATGGCCTTCCGTGCGGAAACAACAACCTGGATGGATGAAGGGAGAGCAGTGGATATTTTCTACCTTGATGTCAGCAAGGCTTTTGACACTGTCTCTCGAGAAATCCTCATAGGCAAACTCAAGAAGTGTAAGCTGGATAAGTGGACAGTCGAATGGATTCAGAACTGGCTGAGTGGCAGGTCCCAGAGGGTTGTGATGAGTGGTACAGAGTCTGGTTGGAGGTCCGTCACTCACGGTGTCCCCCATGAGTCTATACGAGGCCCAGTGTTACCGAATTTGTTCATCAGTGGCTTGGATGAGGGGATAGAGTCTCTTCTCAGAAAGTTCACTGCTGACACAAACCTGAGAGGAGAGGCCGATACTTCAGGTTGTGCTGAGAGGCACCTGGACAGTTTGGAGAGCTGGGAAGAGAAGAATCTTTTGAAATTCAACAAAGGCAAGTGCAGGGTCTGCACAGAAGGACCTGGGGATCCTGGTGGATAACAAACTGTCCATGAGCCAGCAATGCCCTTGTGGCCAAGAAGGCCAATGCTATCCTGGGATGCATTAAGAAGAGCATTGCCAGCAGGTCGAGGGAGGTGATCCTGCCCCTCTGCTCAGCCCTGGTGAGGCCACATCCGGAGTGCTGTGAGCAGTTCTGGAGTCCACAGAACAAGAGAGACATGGAGCTTCTGGGGCAGGTCCAACAGAGAGCTATAAAGTTGGTCAAGAGTCTGGAGAATCTCTCTTATTCTCAGCCTTAAAAAAGCTGAGGAAGCTGGGCCTATTCAGCCTCAAGAAGAGGAGACTAAGGGATGACCTCATTAATCTGTATAAATATCTGAAGGGACAATGTCAAGAGGATGGAGCCAGGCTCTGCTTGGTGGTGCCAAGAAACAGGAGAAGAGGCTACCAGCAGAAACTGATGCACAGGAAGTTCCACAAGCAAAAACTTCTTTACTGTGAGGGTGACCAAGCACTGGAACAGGTCTGCCCAGAGAGGTTTTGGAATCTCTCTCAGTGGAGATATTCAACAACCATCTGGAGACAATCCTGTGCCATGTGTTCTAGGACGACCCTACATAAGCAGGGAGGTTGGACCAGATGACTCCCAGCGGTCCCTTCCAACCTGACCCATTCTGTGATTCTGCAAGAGCTTATTTTTAACAGAGTTGTAAAAAGGAAAATATATAGAAGAGCAATGCTCATACCTGACCATAATCTGTCCTGAATACGACAACTCCTTCTGCACAGGAATGAACAGTGCTGGGATAATGCTGATTATTTTCTCGCAGCCAGACCCGAGACCCCTGCAATAAAAGAAAAAGAGGTATAGATGACATAACAGAAAAACTGAAAAAAGAATTTCACTCACTATTTTTCTCTGGAAATACTTATCAAGTAATAGGATAGAAAGAGAAAGCAAAATTCAAATAAGCAAGTGAAAGAAAATAAAATAATCTCTTAGCAAGTGTTTGTTGGTTTCTGCTCGATCAGTAAACACAGGAGAATTACACTGAAGTGCCTTTTTCTTTTTTTTTTTTTTTTACAAGTTCCTAAATGCCAGCAAGAGCAGCTGGAGACAATCCTCTGATTCTCTGAGTCATGTGCCTCATGTTAGCACACATAAAATTAGAGAGCGGTGTTTGAATTTACACAGTTTAAAAGATCCGCCCCAAAGCCAGCTGGCTCCCAACCTGTTTATTTTCAAACTCTGTCAGACACGCCCAGCACTTCTATCTCTTCCCTTTTCTCTAAACTACTTTGCCCTTTTTATGGTTCTCCTCTCTTGGCTGCAGAACAATGCTGAGGATTAAAAAAACCCAACTAATAGCAAGCAAGGTTACAAAGAACTGATATTTCCTATGAAGGCATTGAAGACACTATGAGTGAGACACCTAAGTCAGACTCATATAGCAGCTAGAGCTTAATGCTGCATCTTCCACCTGGCTGGATGTATCACCTGGCTGGTAGATGCAGCATTAAGAAAACAGAAATATCCAGCACCAAGAACAAGGGAGGAGGACCACAGCTGATGCTGCAGCTGCAGCAAAAGCCATCCCACAAGCAACAGCCACTCGAGTTGCTCCTGCGTAGAAGACTTCAGCTGGCATAAAAACACTGAGCAGCAGTGACCCATGGCCCGACTTCCAACCCAAACTCTACTCCTGTTCTCTTCAGACATCTGGCTTCATATTAGAACAACAGTAGTTTAGTGGCATTCAGAGAACAGAATTTTTTTCACCAGAACAGTCAAATTCTCTCCTAAAAAAAATTAAAGGGGTGGTAGAAAACTGCTAGGATATACCCTGACAATCATAAAGTTGTGATTTTGGGTGTACAATCAAAGAAAAATAAAATCTAAAATAATTTTGTATGCTGGCATCCAAATGCTGTCCTTGCCTGAATTTTCCCTCACAGAAATTAGACATAGAGTCTTTTTAAGGTGGAGGTTTGGTTTCTCTAAATGGGAAGAGCTCACCTGGACACAGAGGATGAGGCAAGAGCATCCCTCTTTATTTTTTCCCACTGCACCATTTGACAAACTGCTTTCCATTTTAAATGCTGCAAATGCCTGTGGGGCATTTTACTTCCAAAGCCTTAAGGGAGGTAGTTTCTAGATTTATAGCAATTCTGAGACAGTTCAAATGCAAGGCTTGTCAACTCAAAAATGGAGGCTTAGGGCAGACAGAAGTGGAAAGGAGAGCGCCAGTACCTGAGGTGGGCAGAGGGGAGCGGGAGACTGGGAAACAGTGGGGAGATGGCTCTCCCCCACTCCTCAGAAGTGATAAAAGCAAAAGGTAAGACTCGAACATGAAATTCAAAACCCAGTGACAGCAGCTGGAACACTTCTACCCAGTCTCCTGGGTCTACATCACTCTGGTCATCAGAAAACGCAGGGCGTTGCTCTGTTTTTATTCTCTTGACCACCACAAACACCCCCATGCTGACGGGTCCAAGGGTACCTCTCACCCTGCGCTTCCCAGAGAAAGGAAGGCTGACGTGAGGGCATTGCTCTTGGACTACCTACCACCAGAGCCAGCAAACAGAATGTCCTGTGTCCCCCAGGTACAGGCACAGGAGCGATGACAACTTTGAAGGCTACATACTTGGTACAAAGGAGTATCTATCACAACTGCCATGGCAGAGACAAAGGGCTTTTTCACATTAATGCAGGTGATGCTGCCATCAGTCCACTGTCCCCAAGAGCATCCTAGAGTGAGAACCTGAGGCTTGTAGCTGCCCGTCAGCCCCTGTGGGGCTGGGTGATGCCGAGCCCACTTAACTGACCCATTAAAAAAGCCTTGAATGCACAGCACTGTGTAAGAGAGATGATGGTCCCATGCCATACCACGCTATACAATGCAAGAAAAGTGAGCTGAGCTTTGCCTGGGATTCTCGCATGTCCTCAGCCACCTCACTTAACCCTTTTATCACAGGGACCTCTGGAGAGCCTCAAGTCCAGGGCTCCAGCAGGGTCATACAGAGCTGGCTGTGAAAGCACTCAGTCACTCCCACTGCAGAAAGTTTTTCCTGATGTTCAGTGTGAGCCTCATGTGTTTCAGCTTGTGCCCACTGCCTCTGAGCCTATCACTGGGCATCACCAAGAATAGCCTGGCTCCCTGCTTTTTTCTCTTCCCTCCAGGTATGTAAATACCTGGAGGGAAGAGAGATTCCCCCTGAGCCTTATCCAGGCTTAAGAATTCTAGCTCTCTCAGCTTTTACTTCTAGGAGAGAGTCCCTTCATCATCTTTCTGGTCCTTTGTTGGACCCTATCCGGTATGTCCATGTCTTTCCTGCACTGGGGAGCACACAACCGGACACAGCACTCCAGCTCACAGCTCACCAGGGCTGAGCATAGGGGTAGTATCACCTCCATCAACCTGCAGTCAATACTAACATGTTTAACAGCAGTGTCTATAGAAACCTCACAAGATGTGACACTCCTGACTTAACATAGGACTCCAGAAGAAAGAAACCTCATGTCACCAGATCATCCCACTCAACCTGATAACCACTGTTCTATGTTTGTATATTTGGCTGTTATTAGTGGGATTATTATAACATAAAATGGAAGGACTACAAGGCTGTTCAGCTCATAGAAAATTTTTACTTCACTGGTCTTTTCTGCCTTGACCTAATAACCCCACAGGAGCAAGGCGCAGCAAAGCTCGCCCCCACAGCAAATAGTCATAATTTGGTTCACAAACTGCAAGGGATTTAATGATGGTGGTTACTGTCACCATCAAGCTCTGGAGACCTGATTGATTGAGGCATGGATGCACGTACTACCGTCATCCCAAGCAGCAAAGAGAATTTGGTCCCAGCCTTCCCCCACACAGAGAAATACTTTTGCCAGCCTGCTGCTGGGCACTAAAGGTCTGTACTGGCCAGTCTCCACCACCTCCTCCTACATGAGCTCAATCCACCTAAATACACAAATAAACCAAAAAACCTATCTGCCAAAACACAGTCAAGTTCTTCAAGTACTTCAGGACAGCTAAACCCCAACTGTTATTCCACTTCTTTAATTATTTATTTGCCAGCATCTCAGAAGCTCTAGTAACGTGAGGTTTATGCTTTCAAGAGCAATGAAAAGCTTATAAACATTAGGCCACAACAAAATTTGCCAAAACCTCAGCATTCAAAATAGCCTCTCAGAACGAGGAGAATGTTTTCTATCTTGAAATTAAATAATTAATGCTGCAAATATTTTTCTGGCTATGAAGGGGAAAAGAAGGGGCCTGCACAGAAGGCTTCACTTGGTTGGGCTAGTGCTATAATAAGCTTTTTAAAGCAGGGAAAGGGGTTGATTTAAACAAATGTACATTGTTAGGGGTCAATAGCTGCTATTCAAAGGAGGCTGGAACAATGCAGTTCACAAAGCCAGAGGCATCTGGAATGCAAATACAACATGTTCCCTGGCAAGGTAGCCCTACAATGGAGTGTCTGTCCATGGGCATTCCCCTCTGGGGAGGGGCAAAATAAAAAGGTCTTGGCAAGAGATACCTTGCCAATTAAGCAAGCTACAGCAACTGATCCAGTGGCATCCCTCTGCAGTGCACTGGTCATGCACCTGTGACAAAATCTTCACCAGTGCTTAATTTACAGACAAGACTTGGCATACAGGACCCACCTGAGGAAGGAATCCTCTCAATGCACATGGTGGCACATTACATTGACCTCAACTTCTTTTGCAGGGAGAAGCCTGGTGTCTTGGGGTTACCCCAGAGCTCCCTGACAAGCCAGCCCTCTGTGGTAAATGGGTAAAGAAAGCCATGGAGCACTAACTACAGCCCAGTGTTTTTTATTTCCATGAAGTAAGGTTGTAAAAATACTTGGAATAGTGTTTGTAGAAGAACAGCTGTATGCCATCATTTCCGTAGCAAATAAATTTCTCCTGACTGCAAAACTGAAAGGAAATAGCTTTGCAAAGCTCACAGCTGCAAGACCACCTGGAGAACTCCTGGGTCCTTCTACCTCACAGATTTTGCTGCTGAAAATGCAAACACTACTTCTTGTTTTCCTCAGTATTCTGTTCTTGGAGATGACAAAAACCCTTTCTTTTTTTTCCTTCTGTTGGACATATATGCTGAAAATCACAAGATTAATGAAGAACTTTACATCAACTAAGTAAAATGGTGAAGCATTCATTGCAAAACTCTAATAAACAAGTTAGATTTTGTATGCATCCAGGTTGTATGCTGAATAAAATAACTGCACATTTTATATACATATATATCATATACATGTCTACATATGAAAAAGCAGATACTGTATAAGAACTGTGTTTGCATCTCTGTGTAAATGCTACTTATTCACGCCTTATAATGTGAAAATTCAGTTGACACATCAATGCAGTTGATTCAAAACAGTTAAAACTGCTTTAAATTAAGAGCAATGAATGTAGGTTATGCTGCATCTGCATTCAAAAAGCACGTCACTATTAAAGCTTGGCAAAGTGAAACGAACAATAGTCAATATGTATTTAGAGAACCTTTTGTTTATGCACCTCAGTAGCTTGGCTCCAAATACAAAGTCTGAGAGACAGGAAGAGATGTTATTAACTAGGTCAAGCTGGATGTAGTTTTTTAATGCAAAAGATAACCAAAACCACATTTATCTTCATTCCTTCTCTTTCCCAATTCACAAACTGATGAAGAATAAGGAGAGGACACAGAAAGAAAGAAGTCATCAAGAAAAAAATCACAACTTCGCTAATTTCATATTTTTAATCAATTATTGTTCTGAAAACTCACCCTTTGCTGTTGGCTTTGGCTACTGAAAACATTTAAATTTAGGTACCCAAAAACCTTAACATCTTAAGTGCCTGTCCAGACTACTCAGTGGAAAGTTCACGGGAAGCTGAATATTCCTCACTGACTTCAATTCACATATGAAGCTTTCAGCCTCTTATGCAGAAAAGCAGACCTGTTCTTCCATATCTAAGTCTAGGGAAACACGCAGTCATGGCCAGTCATCTGATGTACCGTTCTTTAATTCAGAATATAGGTCTAGATGCCCTCCTTTGCACTGCCTGGCTTCCCTGGTGCTGCTTTCCATCAGCAAAAGGCTCCCAGAAGAGCTGGCCATCAGTGGTGGCTGAACTACTATAAAAGTCTGTAGTTACTACTGTCACACAACATACAAAAGGGAAGTAAAGGAATATTCCAGAAATTGTTCCAAGACAGTGCCACCAACAGGCTTCATTTCTTGACAGCCAGGCTACCCCTCTCAGCCTACAGTCAGGAATTAGCAGTTTTTATTAAGGGATGATAGGGTAGGAAGGGATGGGTGGAGTTACAGAGAAGGACTAGTTGAACCCTGCAGATAGTGAGAGAAAGCACAACTTTGAAAGGTTATTTGAAAATGCAATCCAAATTTCAGTTCCTTAAACTCAACTTCATGAACTGATTATCTACATTAATCTAGGCACATACTTAATCCAGCTTAATGGGGTAAAATTAATTTTCCAACCCTTACAGCACTATTCACAATTTCCTTGGAAAACACAGGGGTAAAATACTAACACAGTCCGCTCCAGAAATTTAGTTCTGCCCCTTGAACAATACTACTTTGCTTTCCTGTTTTAAAGCAGAGCAAAACCATGAAGATGTTTCTATGGGATATAAGGTCAGTTCAGGGGGGGTTAGTTTCCTGCAGAACAAAATGTCCTTGAAAATGAGATGTTTCTGTTGTCTGTCAATCCCCCACATCAGATCAAAGCAGCAGCTCTCCTGCTCCAGAGGTCTGCGCAACAGCTGCCGATTAACCTTGAACAGGCTCCATCTCCTTCTGTTTCGGTAACTGGAGATAGCACAGTGCCAGTGATGGTATACTACTTTAAAAACAAGAAACTGGATTAAAACATATATTATTACTGACTTGAAAGGGAATCAGAATAAATTTGTAACTTCCTCAGCCGTTTGAAGGCACCAGCACTTCTTATAAGACCACTGCTTCATATAAGATAGTATTTTTTACATAAATTAAAAAACAAACACCAAAAAACAAATGACAACACAAAATTCTTCTATCTTCCAATTATGTCCAACACAAACAGCATACAGACATCACCCTCAATACACACAGGTGGACAAACAGGCTCCTCCTCATCTTCTGCTGTTACGTGTGAAGACACCCATCACTAACAGAGCTCATTCAAAAGTCAAAAAGCAACTCCATCAAAAAGCAATTGCACTTTCTCTGCTAGAGCTCTGAGGATATGCTTGCTAGCTCCTGAGGACAACAGATTTCCACATGGCTAGGAAATAGCAGCTTTATCAGGCACTCAAAAGCAAATCCAGCAAGAAGATACCATCAAGTCTTTTTTAGAAGAGTCACTGGTATTGCTATAGTCTGAGTTATCACTTTCATGAGAGATTCAGCAAACTTGTTTTGACAAGTTTTGCAAAATACTTTTTTCACTTTCAAGACTGCCTAACCTATACCCTGACATCATGGCTGCAAAAATATGACAGTGCAGGAATTTGGAAAGCCTATTGCCATTATCAGTTGTGGTCAAGTTAGACAGGCTGCTAGCAGACAGCAGCTTGTTCTCATGCCTGCAAACGTAGGTAAAGAAATAACTGCTTCTGTGCAGTCGAGCCAATGGCATTTCTGATTAATTCTGAAATGAAAAATCATTGCTCCAAGCGCTACTCGGTAACCAACCATGAATAAAACTGCAAAAATGAGGAAGCAGGGAAACACATACAGCAACTTTTCTCTATCTATCCGATCCACAGTTTCAGGTCCCACTTTATATCATCATCATCATCATCGGGTATAACAGACTTGCTCTGGCTTACAGCACTGCCTCCACCACTCTCCCCCCTCCATCTTAGCTTGGAAGGAGGAGGTAGATTTTTAATCTGTTAAAACTCAGAAAGGAAGATAATTCAAAAAGAGAACACATGTGTGAGGAGAAAAGAGGAGACAGCTACTCATGACAGCAGTGAGATGTAGGGAGCACGTGGGAAACTATCTTCAGGCCACTGTACATCTTTCCCTCAGGGTCTACGTTGGGGTGGTGGGTAGCAGTGGCCAGGCAAATGACAGATATCCTGGTATATTCATAGTCATCTTAAAGTGGCAAGTAATTCTCTCCCCTCATTTGAGTTCCTCAAGAGGAATATACAATATTCTCAAAAAACCCTTTAAAATTTATCCTGAGAATCAAACAAGCCCTAACTCTGCCTCCACAGATTTCAATACGAGTGGCAGTTCTGTCTTTGATGACAGCACAGTTTTGTCAAGCACTCACATTTTTTTCAGAAACTCATTTTTTAATTAACTGCAGTCATGACTACAAATGTGAAAACACACAAACAAAATAACAGCAATAAAAAAACCCCCAACAACAAAGCCAAGCACAAAAATTCCAACAGGTATTTTAAGGAATGACAGTGCACAAAAAAAGCAGCAGGGGAAGAGTGATTCTCCACTAAGAACCATTCACCAAAGCCTACAGAAATGCATCAAGAGTAGCTGCCCCAGCACGACTGCCCAAACAAGCCAATTTCAATCACCACTAGCTTCTGCTAAGATACTCTTTGCCACATCATCTATTCAGCTCTCACACTGCCATGCAGCTCTACCAGTGACTCAGGGAAAAGAAGAAGAAGAGCCTGCCAAAATGCCTGTAGCTCACGCACCCTGACTGGTTGTGCCTGGCAGTCCCCACTCCAAAAGCTGCCAGCTTGGCAATGTTTGGCTTATGCTACACGACATGGTTATGAACTCACATCAAGGGGAAGAAGGATTTTTAAATCCACATGTGAGAAGTCATTCTAGCACTCTCTCCTCATTCCCTGCCTAAGCTGCCCTCTTGGGACTCGGGTCTCAATGACCAATGAGGCAAAGCCATGGCAGAAATTTCTTCATTACCCTCTTTGTTGGGGCTCAGCCACCCAGCTTCTTTCTTCTTCAGAAACTTTGTCCTTAAAAACTTCCAGGTACCACATTAATTCATCTGCCACAGGCTGCTAATGGTCTCAAAACCACTTCTCTCAAGTTTTATCAAACACCCAAGCAATTTTTTCTACCTTCCTTTTGGCTCTCCTGTCTGGACACAGAGAGAAGGCCAGGCTAGCCAACTCACGAGCACCAGCCACGGGGCATGGGAGAGACCAACCAATCTGAAACAAGGTTTAGTCTGAGACTGAATTTGAGAGATGTTTCTCATTGACTGTCTGTAAAGCCCAAGGAGAGCCCTGTTTGCAAACTGCTTGCAAATGTATGTGTTCAGCCTCATTTCAAAACATTTTGTTTAGGAGGAACATCGTAATTGAGTACTTTACAGATGATGAAGTGGAAAAAGAAAAGGCACTCCTTTCGGCACATAGACCCTGAGGAGAAGCATTTACCATTTATTTTCATGAGACATTAGGCTTTTCATTAGGTTCATTAATCTAGCACTGTTCAGTTCTTAACACTGTTCTCTATGTACTTGGATATGGAAATTTTAGAAGAAAATACAATATGAAAAAATTATATAGTGCTAGTTTTTCCACAGATAATAGTTGTGCTACACAAGCATGGATATGCCTTGTCTAGGGGGGGCATTATAGTGATTCATCCTGATTTGAATTTGCAAAGCAGATGCAATTGATGATCAATATACATCTTCTACCATTGAACACTCTTTGTCAGCTATCTGATTTTATTCTGGTGGTATTTATCAAAGCCTTCTTGCATCAAGAAGCATCACTCATACAATGCCAGTGTTGCACCTAAAAGCAAGCAGGAGGAATCGCATTTAGCAAGGCAAGGACTATTCCTGGTTTCTAGGAAGCCCAGTGTTGCCTTTTTCTTTTTTTCCCCTTCTCATGCCAGAGCAGCAGGCAATTCCAGGAAAGCATACCTTTACTCAAGTGGGATTCTGGTGTGAAAAAACTAATCCTTATTAAACATCAGACTGTGCAAGGTAGCAAGCATACTTAAAAATTATTCCCAAGAATAATAACACAGCTTTCACTTTTTGAGTTACACGCATCAAAGCACAAAAGGTTCCACTTTAGTTGTATATTGCCAGTTTCCATGATCGTTTTACAGGTCTGAAAATACTAGAGGGATTTTTTGTTTTGTTTATGTCTCCCTGTAACTCAAAAAATATCAGTTTACACATGGATAATTTTCATAGTATTGAAGTAGGGATGGGCAAGCAAGGAAAGTATTTCCAGACTCAATTGTTGCAAAAAACAGATATAAGATCAGAGCCACAAGACAAAAACAAACTGACCCACCCAGCCCACATTCTTTATAAGTGGTTTGGGGTATTTTCCCCCTTCTTCTTCCAAGCTCCATATTTGCTTGAAATTAAAACTCAGGATTTTGGAGAGACCACACTTTGGTGCCATAAGCCTTAGCAAGGCTTTATTCCAAGGCTAAGAAAAGAAGTGTGAAAATGAGTGAGAAAAGAGAATAATGGACCAGTGAGCCCACAGTTCTTTCATTCTTTTATTTTATTACTAGAAACACTGATTATTGAAAATAGGAGAATTTTAAATGTCAGGTCATAAGTTCTTTTGCTAAGTTGCATTGATCCCCTCACATTGAATTTACAATAAATGATTAAGTATGCTTCATTTCACTTGGCAGCTTTACTTTCACAATATGATCACTACATATCTCTCACCACAGGGACACAAGTATTAAAAGTATGTATTTGCACTGAATTATTTCTTTACGTTGCTAGTTCATACTTCGGTTTGGGTGGGGGTTTTAGGGTTTCGTTTTCTTTTTAGGGTTCTGGGTTTTGTTTTCTTTTTTTAAACCGAACTTTGGCAAGCTATGTGGGGTTTGCCCTACAAACACCAGAACTCTTTGCTACCTTTGCCCATCTACAATGTCCTTCAGATATCAATAGGACCCTGCATAGAGGTAAACATCTGTAGAATAAGGATTTACTATGGTTAATACCCAATGGAATACAGAAACCAAGAGAAAGAGATGAAAAACACCAGACAGTTGGTCAATTAGGACGTGGTATTGGACCTGTACAGTAGCATTTCCAACAATTGTTTCAGCCTTGCCTTTCTGAAGCCCACCTGACCAGTCTGACCTCTTGCTGAGGAAAAAAATCCCAGCTACACTTAGAGCACAAGCCCTTGAGAGGTTTGGGCTGCTCAGACCTTAGCAGTTGGAGCTCGAGTCCTCCACTCCCATAAGTCACAGCGACACACCGAGCAGCTTCCACCAGCAGCCCCTGCTTCATCTTGTTCCTATGCCTTGCTATAAATCAGGGGCAATAGCCTGGATTCAGGAACAGCTCCTCTCCAGAACACGAGCTCCAACAGATGAGACAGCTGGGCAGCCCAGCAGTCTGCCCCACACATGGGTGTAGTCCCTCAGGGTGGGCATAAGGAAATGCACCACAGCTCAAAGGCAGCAATGGGAGCTCAGTGAAGCTTGCCGAAGAATAAACACATCATGGCTACACCTAGTCAGGAAACTGTGGCCAGGAAAATTTCTACACCTAGCCAGGAAAATGCGTATTTCTGGCCTGCAGCAAGCGGATAGCAGCAGCACGGAGGTTCATTTGGGAAGCTTGGGCAGACATTATCAGGCTTGTAGCATCATACAAAATGGGTCCAATATGGGTTATGAAACAACCTGAGGTGGTGGGGAAACAGTACTACACTTCCAGCACCTAATCATCCTCAAAAATTAAATAAATAAAGAACTAAAAATCCAGGAAGTAAGCAAGAAGGGAATCACACTCCCCTACATCTGAAGCCCACCTGCACTGCCTGGCTTCTAGAAGCAGGTTTAGAAAATGGAATGACCCTTTGCCAGAGCATGGATGCCCCAGTGAAGGGCAGGCATCACACACAGCATCCTTCCGTGCTCTCCCTCCTTGCTCTTCACACTTTGGATGAATGCTGAAAGGGCTGACACTGCCACTAAAGTCCTAAGTTGGAAGGCTAATGTTAGCAACTTCCCATACTAATTTGTACACAGCAAACCACAATAATCACTGAGCAACTCCAAATTGCCTGTCTGGAGATGACCTGATGAAAACACAACCAATTAAGCAAAACCTAATGGCACACTTTATCATTAGAGGGCAGAGCACTGGCTCATTCCCATGCACCCGAGGCAGAAAGGCTGGCAAGCGCAGAAGATGCTCACGGGGAGTGTGGGGGATGCAGAGCTAACATTGCTGTGCTTGCTGAGCACTGCCCGAGCTCAGCCTGGCTCCTCGCACTCAACATGCGTGACCAGCCTTCCTGGGGGAAAGATTCTGTAACTCAGGACATGTGCACTTTTTATGGTGCGTAATATCTGATGCCTTTTGCCCTCTGACTTCCTGCAGCTCGCTGCCTTGCATGCAGCAATGAAATGCACATCTTAAAAAACAAAAGCAAGCAGGCAACAGTGCTTTAATTAAATCCCAGCAGCGTATGAATGCGTCCCCAACACACTAACTAATGGGTATTGTGCTTCTACACAGAGAAGGGCAAGACTGTTTGCTGGTGAGCATGGGAGCTGCGGTCAACAGGACAGAACTAAGAACCTAAGTAAAAGAGTAATCTGGGTAACACTGTTTAAATAGATTTTGTCTATTTTTAGAAGAGAGGGAGTGGCGGGACGAAGAGTTGAAGGGTGACCCTCGGACTCCTCAGGACACTTGTGAAGAGACACACAAGTCTATACATAGGAAAAAAAAAGTTTATTCCACTTTCCATTTATTTTAGAATTAATTCACATTTCCAGCATCTGAGCAAAAGGATACTAACAGGACTCTGAAATTACTGCACCTGCCTACAATCCTGAAAACTGTCCTTTCTTCCACTTCCCTAATTCATCTTCTTTTTTGTCTTATGTACCCTGATCAATATTTTGGGATGCCTGGGAGGAAACACTCCCTGAGACTTTGGCAGACACTTCTCTTGGGCCTGGAGCAGACAGAAGAACTGCTACCTCTTCCCATCTCCTCCTGCAATGATTACCTTCTTCTCTTCCTTCCCAGGTCAGAAATTCAAAAAAAGATTCCCAACTAATTTTATAACTCAGCCATGAACAAAGACATAAAACACAGAAGATTTGATCACTATTGTCTTTCAATGTATTTCACTTTTCTCTTGAAATACGAAGAGATTGTGTGAAACTGCAAAGGATAAAAGCCTATAACCTTAAATAACTTGTTATTCAATTAAAAATTAATTGTTTATAAATACTTCATAAATAGGATCTACCAACCCTAAGACAAACACAAAGGTGTCAGGAAATATGAAACAGCTGCTCATGAGTTACTTCTCAAACCTGTGATTGTATGTTTTTAAACAAAAATAAATTGCAGCGGGCAGTCAAAAACACCTAATTCACTTCACCAGCACACAGGACAAGGAAAATTAGGTGGCAGTAGTGGAAGGGAAATTTAATCCCAGCCCAGTCTCTGTCTCAGCTGTTGCACAGTATGAGCAGAAAACTGTCAATCAGGGCTAATCTCCGCTTTCCCAGAGGCAACATGATACCAAAGCAGGCTGCACAGGTAGCATTTCACACCACTGTAATACAGGCAGAAGGTGCAACTCAGTGTAAAAGAGAATTTAGGATCCATATTGAAGGAAAAGTCAGCAATAAAGTTCATATACTGGGTAAAGTTAAAAATCCATGAAGTTCAGATAAAAGGCAGCATTTCCTGCATGCACTTTGAACACTTTCTCATTTTATCAACTTTCAACTTCTCTTGGAAACAAGGTGATGCTTTGCAAGGCTTCCCACTGCAGAGCCTGGTCACTGCTGATGAATACCAATGGTATGCAGCAGTTGCAAGGTAAAAAGGCAGCCTGAAACACAGCAGTCATTATATTCAGCGCTCAAGGTCACAACCCCTGAAAAGCAATCTCCTGCCTTTTTGCTTACTCCACTTCTCCCTGACCAGATACATTTCCTTGCAGTAATGCTACCCTTATTAGGATATCTGTTTAGATTCTTCTGCACTTGTGCAACTATAAAATGAAACATCTACAGGGCAAGTTACTGGAGTTATTATGGCAAGTCATTATTGCTTTTACTGGCATTTTTCCTACATACTACATATAAAAAAATTTGCTCCTTTGAAGTTCATTCACTACAGTACTGTCAGAAGGGAACACCTTTAATAGGAAACACAGAAATAGAGTATGTATTTTGTAGGAGCAAACCTTCTCTCCAGTCATAGACACTTGCACACCATACGCTGGACATAACCCTGTAATTGCATATTGTTCCATCTCACATCTATAGACAAACCCCCAAGGCAGGTCACACAAAGCAGCTCACAGGTTCCTTGGATGTGCAGTGACACATCTTTCCTCATGGCTTGCAGCACCTTTCCAAAGAAGTTTAAAATCTGCACTCCACCTTTCAACAAAAAGGTGCGGCACATTTCCTCATTTGCAGGCACACCTAGAGATTTGACGCATTCCCATTCTGCGTCCTTGTTTTCATGAAAGGGACAGACATTTACTACATGACTGGTATAGATTTTTTTTTCCTTTCTTCAATGCATGTTTACAAGAGTTGGTAATTGTCAAAAGGAAAAATTACTACCTCAACCTAGTAGTTGTAGCAGGAGCAGGAGAAGCAGAAACTCAGAGAAGTTGCTTCTGTAATTTTTACACACATGCATGTTTTACTGTGCAGCAGACTGTAGAAGACTTAAACCAAAACTAAACCACAAAGCAATCAGAAGAGCTTAACCAAACAGAAGTGATTTAAAGCATTACCCCCTGACAAAAAAGGCATTTATCCTAGAGATAAGAAGGAGTAAGGAAATGCATCTGGGTTCAGACTCTCTTCTAGTTTACTGAATTCAGTATGCAAAAGCATAGCCTATCTCAGCAGGCAGCGGACCCCCTCAGCCAAATGATTTTGACTATACACTGCAATCTCCCAGAGATACACCATTCCTATATCAAGGTGGGAACCCCTTGCACCTAAACTCTTCCCATTAGCCAAGGGGTTAGCTCAAGCAATCAGTGAAGCATTGCTGCAGCAGAGACGGAGAATTTTTTTCTCCCCCCATTTCTCCAGGATCAGGTCTGAAATCAGATCACACTCTTTACAAACTGATGTGACCGACTTGGGTCAAGATGCCAAACACAACCAGAGAGGAGATCCCATTTCCTTCACACAATGTGACTGACAGCCACATTCTCCCCAGCCTGGAAGAGCCTGCAAGTGCCAGCTGTGGAAAGCTGTCCTTCCCCAGATTTAGAATAACTGATGCAAGACCAGAGGAAGGGATGGCAAGAACACAGCTGCTTTGAGGCAGAGATACATCAGACAAAGAAAGGCCACAAACATGATTGGGGGAATGAAGCAACTCTCTTATGAAGACAGAAGAGTCAGGGTTGTTTAGGCTGGAGAACAGAAGGCTCCAGGGAGACCATTTTATGGTCTTCCAGAACCTAAAGGGGGTCTATGAGAAAGCCGAGAAAAACTTTTTAGAAGAGCATGTAGTGTAAGCACAAGGAGGAATAGCTTTAAACTGAGAGAGTTTACATTAAATATAAGGAAGAAATTCTTTACTGTGAGGCTGTCCAGAAAACCTGTGGATGCCCCCTGCCTGGAAGTGTTCAAGGACGGGTTGGATCGGACTTTGAGCAGCTTGGTCTAGTGGAAGGTGTCCCTGCCCAGGGAAGGGGAGGGCACAAGCAGAGGAGGGTTTGAACTAAATTATTTTTAAGGTCCATTCCAACCCAGACAATTCGACGACTCGGTGATACTCAAAACTGAAATTCAGCCGACTTTAAGGCTATTGAAAGTAATGAAATGACAGCAGAGATGGAGGGGGTGTGACGTATCTATCTGTGTATGATGCAGCAGTATCTGTGTGGTGAGCTCAGCATGCACCAACAGGCAGGGGATCAAGCTGCCTGCAAGAACCAGCAAGAACACAGCCAAGAGCGAAGTCCTCCTTCCACTCCAGACATCTTGTCTTCAAGAAGCAGTCATACTTCAATACACATCATCCAATACCTCAGACTACCCACAGACTAACACAGAACCACAGAATCACTGAGGTTGGGAAAGACCTCTAAGATCATTCATCACTCAAGCACATCACTAGGTGTCATGTCTACACATATTTTAAACACCTCCAGGGATGGTGATTCCACCACCTCCCTTGACATCCTGATCCAAAGCCTGACAACACTCTTGGTGAAGAAATTTTGGCTAATATCCAGTCTAGACCTTCCCTGGTGCAACTTGAGGCTGTTTCCTCTTGTCCCATCATTTGTCACTCGCGAGAAGAGACCAACCCCACCCAGCTACCACCTCCTTACAGGTGTGGAGAGATACCTCTATCAGGCAACTGATACACAACACACACAGACCACAGAGCAACTTAAGTCTGACAAAAGCGTAATTTTCTTCTACAAGGTCACAGCTTCAGTAGATTTACACATCCCTGCTCTGCATCTCCCAGCTTCCCCCCTCACCCTGCCACCCAAAAGGTATGCTGGAAGCTATGAGCAGGTTTTCACGAGCAACCCTCATTGACCCTAAAGCCCACGGAACAATGACTTTTCTCTTTAGTTACCTCTGAAAGTCTGTCTACTCAGCATCATGAACCTTTACATGGCAATTCATTTTACTTTGCAATGAATTACATTATCCAACTCCTCTGTAAACTTTTTAATTAAATCAACCAACTCCCGTATAAATGTCAGCCCAGACAATTCCATGAACATCTGCTTCCCACAGCGTGGTGCAGTTCCCCAGTCTGTGAGACCTGGGAGGACTTTGCAAGCTTTCCATCACAAGGCTGATGCTCTAAATTACCTATTAAGAAGGTGACTGCACAGTAATTTCAAGTCAAATTGACAGTGTGCCTAAATTAAAAAGCAAGTGTAGAATTCCAAATGCAGTATTACTGATTCTTTCTTGCCAAGAGAGGTGGTTTTCTTAAATAAAAAACCCACAAAACCCAACAAAAACAAACAAAAAAAACCCCAACTCCCCCCAAAACCCCAAAACCAAAAAAACCCCCCCAAAAAACAAAAAAAAAAACCCCAAAATCCCCAAACAAACAAAAACAAACAAACAAAAAAACCCTTAGAAGCAGACAAAATAACCCAAAGAAAAGGCAAATGGGCTTCATAGTGTGCCTGCAGAAGCTCAAACTGGGAATTTTCCATGACTGCTTTACACAGTGTTATTAAAACATGTTTAATTGTACATACTCATAATCAGATTTTTATGGCACTAAAGAATGCAAGTCTCAAACAAATATAAATGCCTTCCTCTGACGATACACAGCCAGTATCTTTTACTACTTTTCATGATAATAATAAAGTCACTCCTCATATTACTGTGCTGTGAATAAAAAGAACAGCTATTTGCTCTGATTGGGTGGCATTTTCTTATCTTGTTTAGTTGGGATTTTTTAATAACTCTTGGGTAAAATAAAATTATGTAAACATTACTGAAAAAACAACTTTCCTACAAATGCTGAAGGATGAAACCGTGCAAAGAGAAGCAGTTTTAGCTAATTACTGTACAACAGAAGAGGATTCAGGAAAGCCTCCTTAGTCAGAAAGAGCACGTGCTTAACTTCAGCTGATGTGAATGTGACACACCCCCAAGAATAAATGATTGCTTCTTCAGCCCAGACCTCCTCTGGGAAAAATGCTCCAACTTGGTCACCTGAAGGGATACTTATCCCTACTGAATTACTATCAGAAATGTAATTTCAAAAAATGTGAATGTTTTCAAGCATATTAGTATCTATATTCAGATTGCTTTAGCCAAAATCATGTTTTTACTCTCCAAAAAATAAACACAACAGTCTGTTATCACTAATCTCAGTGGGAAAGCAACTGAGAAGCATCTTGATCATAATACCCAAAAAAACCCAACCTCACAAGACAGTTCTGCTGAAGCTGGTTGCCCTACAGCACTCCTGAACTCTAGGAAGTGGGAAGCACAAAAAGCCACTTAGGCTTTACTCCAAATAAATGTTGCAGTAGCAATGTGCTCCTCCACTGCCTGCTCTGTATTAGCTCCCCCCAAGCTTTTACTTGGCTGGTCAAAAAGACTTGGCCTTAAACAGAACCAATTTTCTTTTCAAAGAAGTCATAAAACATCATCCCAAAGTGGAGCAATAACTTTCTGCTTACCGCACATACTACCTCTAACCCACGATGCAGCATATGAAATACTTCATTCTGCAGGCCGGAACAGAGATTTCCTCACCTCTATGGAAATTAATTTTGAGTCCTCAGAGCTCCACACCATTTTCTTGTGCACAGTGGAAAATATTGCAAGCCACAGGGACTATGTGCCTGCTCCTCCTCCAAGCAAGTCATGCAGAACTTGGCTCCCTGCTTAGCACAGGCAGTAGGTCTGGTTTTATTTGCATGGGTGCAAACTCCCAGGGAGGGCAAGAGCCTTATGCACTATACCACTCCATCCAGGGAAAGGGAGAAACATATTGGAAATGGAAAATGCTGCAGTTACCGGACAACCATGACAAAAGCAGAGTGAAGCTTCTGTTGAGGGCTGCATGCCTTTGGCACATGCAGAAATGCAATTTAAATCATTCAAATCCCATGACAGCATTCACATGATGTCACCTTCCCCACCTTGCTCACGAGCCACTCTTCCTACAACTTCCCTGTTGATTCAAGCATCAACTTGTCTTTATTTTGAAGAAATTACTATCATTTCACCATAATTCTAGCTGCTTACTCATAAGATGAGCACAGCTCAATTCTGGCAGCATGTTTATCACTGAACACAGATCTTTTGAAGAGAGTGCCGACACAACATTGTTTTGGTCACGTTTTCAGCTCCCTTTCATCTTCAGACAGACACGAGCGTCTTTGTTTATGCACAAATGTGACTGTCAGAATTTATGTGTTTATTATCAGATATACACATGGTTTCATGATGTCCTCTTCTCCTAGGAGTTAAATCCACACCTCATGTTCACATAAGCAAGATTCCATTTGCTCAGGAGAACTACAGAATCTAGGCCCATAGCCAGAAGTATGAAGAGACACATGGTCTAATCATAATTCCTCCAGACCACATTAAGACCCACATCAAACCTATCCAACTTCCAGAGGTAATATACAACTTCAGCCAACTTGCAAGAAGCTTGTTTGGGGTTTTTTAGCCTAATATGCTGCACAAGTCTTTCCCTCAGATAAAATAGTATCCATTTATTTTTTGTCTAAAAATGATTTATGGACACGTTTACAGAAATAAAAGATGTGAATCATTCAGTGGTTCTTCTGTTGCGAAAAAAAGCTTCCAGCAGAAATCTTCCCCAGCAAGTTGATTCTCGAATACTCAAGACTGAGCATGGGTTGGTGATGGCTCACCCTGAGTGCACACACATCCACACCCGCTGTTCCCGAGGCGGCCGCATGAGTAACACGGACTGTGCTGTGCCACAGGTGTGGAACACTGCTCGCCCTGTAGAACACACTTACTGTTTTACACAGTGAAGTATAATGTCATGTGCAACCTCTTCTTGCTCATTTGGAGGAAAGAACAATGTCCAATTCTTTTTTAAGTCTTTTTTCTGCACCGTGCCTCCAGTTGGGACTTTTTGCTCCTAACAGCAGCTTTTATGATACCATCTGGTACCTGAAGGACAAAGGCTGATGTGTAATTACTCCTATCCAGCCCTGAGGCAATTCTATTTCATCAGCAGAGGTAGGAACTACACGGCACCCTCTCCTTTACTCCCAACTTCATACACTGATCTGCTTCCTTTCTGATGAGTTAAAGGAAACAACATTGAACTCGGCCTTCTGTGTGCCAATATGGTAGCAGTATTTGTACTCTTTCAAAGACAGTAGTCTCTTAAGGACAGTTTCCTAAAAAGCAAAACAATCTTCTATGGATCTAGCGGGTCTGTGTTGAACATTTTCCCTACAAAAGGCAGTAGGGGTAAATGTTCTTCTGTCAATACATGCCATGCTGTGTATAGGTTAGGACGCAGCTTGGCACCTTCATTAAAAGAAATAAAGTAGAAATAAAAAACTGATTTCTGTCTTTCCAAGGGCATAAAACCAGCTCTATGGTCAATGTACAAATCAATGTAACAATGATCTTGAGACGGGCTAAAAAGCAGTGGTAAGTTAGACGAGTCATCTGTTAACAAAGCCATATCTGTGTGAAGAGCACAGAGACATGATTGTGGCAGAGGCTTCCTGCCCTTGTCCCTGACAGGATGGACATGGCTGCGGAGGCCACGCAGGGCTGTGCCACCCACTGCTGCCCACCTGGGAGCTACAGCAGCAACACAGAGGGGCCCTGCAGTGTGCATTGCAGTGAGTGTGACAGCAAATTCACGGAAGCTATGCGTGGACCATGGTCACTACTACTTCAATACAACTTGTACCATGAGCAGCAGTAGTCACCTCCTGGATTTTAATAATTTTTTCATGGTTACTGTTAAGTGGATTTTTGGGGGTTTTCTGAGCCCCAACAGATAGTGTTCACAGAGTCTTAGACTGGTTTAGGTGGGAACGGACCTTTAAAGATCATCTAGTTCAACCTTCCCTGTCATAGTTAGGGACATCTTTCCCTAAATATTCATTAACTCTCCCACAGCAAGCTTGGACTGTGACATGTAAGAAGCCAACTCACTCGCACACAGTTAGAAGTGAAAAACAGGGAGGTATTTCAGAAAATACTTAAACACATCATGACTCTTTAATTCAGGTGGAACTGTGCCCCATATTCATCCTGGGATTACCACGTCTTTAATTACTGTAAGCAGAGCAACATCAGGCACTAAATTTCCATGGAAAAAATTACACAACCCAGGTCTATGCAGGTCAAGGTGCCAAATTTTAGAAACCCAAGCCTCAACACTAACTCCCACTGCTTGTTTTGGGTTTGTTATCTTTAGACATGATCACATAGCTTAGCCATAGATCACCACAACCCTAAAACTCTCCTGTGCCTTTAAACCTACCCACCCACAAGCCTTTGCTTACCCAGCAACTTCCCACTTCTGCCCAGTCAGAAACCGCTATTGCAGCCGCTTGCTTGGGAACTGCCAACATCTGCTGATAAGAGAAACAAAACTCACAGACTGGGAACAGTGCTCACCTGCATCCTCCATGGCTCAGGAGAGACCTTTCTAACAGCCTCAGAAGAGCTGCTGGGCAAAACGCACACAGGGAGCCACAATGAGTAGGACAATCAGTGCTAAGCTTCAGACTCAGAATAAGCCCAAGAGCATCTTTGTTACTACTTTCCAAAGAAGCCTGACAAATGTAACATATCCACAAACACAACTAGCATTAAAGGGGAAAGAGGACATAACACATGTCACTGCTCGGTCAGCCAACACCAAGGCAGAAGAAATCTAGGTCTGAAGATGAATGTTCTAGTTCTGCACCACTGAGTCAAAGAGAGGTTAATTATTACTCGGCTATTCAGGCAAGCCCCCAAATCCTTCACTTAATTGGGCCAAAACACAGCTAAGCATAGAAGGGAGCTGCTTCTTAAACAAAGACTTTTAAACTAAAAATGTAATTTGTGGGATCAGCACTGTATGCAGTGCAATGAAGACATAGAATGACCCAGACTGAACAAGGTGCCCTTCTGAAAAAGGTTAATCCCATCACCTGGAGCCTAGGAAAATCAGCCTTCTGTCTGAAGTTGCTCCCAAACACAGCAGGGAGCCCCTGGAGTCTTCAAGACTCTACCAGGGTGCCCAGGGCAGTCTCAGTGCATTGCTGCTTCATGCTGGTTTTTAACATCCTCCTCAATTCCATGGCTGTTGTCCCCAAGGAACAAAACCAGCCTGCCCCTTCACAAGGTTGCAAATCAGATTTTATTTTTCAAAAGACAAGGCCAACTGACCCACAGGTACACATTAGCCAGTCCCTACACCATTTCCATACTGCTCACACGATCACAGATATGGGCTAAAAACAATATTCAGATTTTTACCAGAACTGTAAATGTACTGACAGAATAGACACACTGTCCTGCAGGAAACACAACTTACTAAAAGTGAAATGATTCATAAACTCATGTCTTTATTTCAGACTGGGGCCAAACAGCTTTCGACACTTCTGCAAGTACGCTTGAAAATGTTCCTTTAAGCAGAAAACAGCACAAGTGTAGCTATTTTTAAAGCCATCTAAAAAAACGGCAGGGCATGACATACCTTACTTTTTGCCACATGGTAAAGATGAAAAACTGGAACAACCTCTCACTTTTATCCGTCCGAGGGCCTGAATAAGTAGCTTTATTTATAGCCACTAATGGCTACCACTTCAGAACTTATTTTTTCTCCTCAACAAACCACCTTTCCATCAGGGAATTGAAGGTTTCAGCGATTCAGACACTTTTGTTTTTCTTGCTCATGGCTTTTGAGCTATGAGCAAACTTCCCAGGTCACTGGGAAAAATAAACAAACAAACAGATTTTTTATTTTTTTTTACTGCTTCAGTTAATTCCAACTACAAAGGTCAGAAAGAGGGAGAAGACACACAAATTAAAAAAAAAAAACTTTTTTTTTTTTGCTTTTAAATAACTTTGAAGTGACTCACTCCCATATATTTCCTCCTGTGCAGACACAGCTGCTGTGCCAAATCATTTACTTAAATTTAAGAAAAGGAATAAAAACACATGCACTATACCAGAATCGTAGGTACCATCAGCATTAGCAAGGAACAACAGGTTAACAGAGGGCACAAATATCCTGTTTAGATCTACACCAGCAAACAATACAAGGTATTATTTCCCCCCATGCCTTTCCTCTTCATTGGTACATAGGGAAAGGAAGAAACAGCACAGCATTGCAGCTGTTATTAATAAAATACCAGCAAGCTAAATAAATAATACACACCCACAAAGGAACCAGCACCTTATACAGCCATACTATGAGCTTACTGACACAACCTTTTCTTTTTCAAAGCACATACAAGGAGCATCCTTGCTTCCTGGTGGTCTCAGACCTTTTCACAAACGAAGATGCAAAGAGCAAACATCCCAATGGTCTCAAGTACAAGACTGCCTCCAGCAGCTCCAGCAGCAAAGCACTTCCTACGTGACAGAGATCTCTTGAAATTTTTCCCTCTCCTAACAGTTACAAGGATCTGAAAAAAATCCAGCTCTTTCCTGAAGAAAAAGTGGTAGTACCCCGACTGGACTTCTGGAGAGAAGGAGCCACTTGCTGACTATTAGTTCCTCTGGTAGTGTCTGGAACAAAATGAGTGGAAAAGATGATCACATGGCAACAAAAAGTAGGAACTTCAGTGTCAATAAAATCACAAAGGGCAAATTTTACTACAATAATTTTTGCCACCCATGAAGCAGTATTAACAAATGCCGAAGTCCTATTTTTTGCAAAATACATTACTGCAGCTTTCTTGAGAATAACCTCAGATTTCTCCAATATGCCTACGCCAAACTATCCAGAAGCACATCATTGCTCAATACCATTAAAAAAAAGGAATTAAAAAAGACCACTATAAAATGCAAGACTTTCTAAAATGTTGGCATTTATAATGGAAGGAGCTGTTGACTCCCTCAAAGGCAGAGAGGCCCTGTGAAGAGACCTCAACAAATTAGAGGGCTGAGCAATCACCAACCATATGGAGTTCAACAAGGGAAAGTGCTGGATTCTGCACCTGGGATGGGGCAACCCTGGATGTACAGACAGACTGGGGAATGACATTCTGGAGAGCAGGGCAGTGGAAAGGGCCCTGGGGGTCCTGGTCAACGGTAAGCTAAATCTGAGCCAGCAGTGCCCTGGCAGCCAGGAGGGACAAGCCTGTCCTGGGGGGCATCAGGCACAGCATCACCAGCCAGGCAAGGGAGAGGATTGTCCTGCTCTGCTCTGCACTGGGACGGCCTCACCTCGAGTGCTGGGGGCAGCTTTGGGTGCCACTATGTAAGAAAGGTGTAAGCCATTAGGGAGCATCCAAAGGAGGGCCATGAGGGTGGTGAAGAATCTGGAGGGAAGGCCAAATGAGGAGCTGCTGAGGTCACTCAGTGTGTTCAGCCTGGAGAAGAGAAGACTGAGAGTAGACCTCGTCTACAACTTCAAACAGAGGGGAAAACACTGATCTCTTCTGTCTAGTGCCCAGTGACAGGACCCGAGGGAATGACATGAAGTTGTGTCAGGGGAGGTTTAGGTTGGGTATCAGGAAGAGGTTCTTCACCCAGCAGGTAGTTGGGCACTGGAACAGGCTCTCCAGGGAAGTGGTCGCAGCATCAAGCCTGTCAGAGCTCAGTAAGCATCTGGACAATGTTTCCAGGCACGTGCTGTGATTACTGGGGTGTCTTGTGCAAGGCCAGGAGATGGATTTCAATGATTTTTGCAGACCTCTTCCAACTTAGGATATTCTATGATTCAATAATACCAAAGACCCAACCAGCAAATACACACTCAGAGGATGGCAAGACAAGATTATTCTATAAATTTTAAAGAAAGTGCAAGGAAAATAAAAAAGCTTAATTCATGCATTTTAAAGCAGTAGCTATCAGACACTGTATCTGACAAGGAGCCCCCTTTGAGCAGCCATCCTGCTAAAGCATCTGCTCCGACTCAGAGCCTAATGCTAGTTCCTCTCCTTCACCTCCCCAGGAGTGTCTGGCCATGCCCACAGCAGCATGACCTGCTGCTGCAGGTGTCTGAGCCTTTGCTGCCTTAAGGCCTTCTTGTCCCTTCAATTTAGCCACTCATTCATGTGCAGCCACTCTTCTTCCCCAATGTCTACATGCTGAGTGGGAGGCACGTCCCTGTGCTCCTGGGCAGCCACAGTTCACACTGCCTACCAAAATCCTTGGTGCCTTCCAGCAGGAGAAGAAAAAGAAATCCCAGGAAAACAGCAAAGCTTTTGTGGCCTCTCTGATTGCATAAAGGAACTGTGTACTTTTCAAATAAAATGTTTCCAAGCAATATAAAGAAGTGTTTCTGCAAGTGGCACCCAAGTTCAAGAAATCAAAAGTCAGAATTACAGCCTTATTTGCCTGACCCCAGAAGCACCTGGAACACAGTAACTGCTGAATCACTGTCTGAAGAAAAAGGATTCCATAACTCAATGTTTTACTTTTGCAATCAGTAAGGGCTGCTAAGAACAAGCCAGCAGCAAAGTAGTGGCTCATAAGAACCACTGGATATTCCTAAGAAAATGCACAGATTTCCGTACCACTGTCTGTCCTCCACCAGGAACTGATGGCATCTCCACCTTAACTGCATGGGACAAAGGCATCCTACTGACAAAGGTGTAACTACACAATCAAAGTTTCAACTTTTTCAATTACAACTATTTCACCACATTGCAATTAAGTTTATTCATAGGCTTCTGTACAAAAGAAGCCTGGGGTTTTAACTACTGCACCAGAGTCCTAGTCATTTAAGGTACTGGACCACCAAAGCAAAATGATGGCAGACATGGTGTGACAGAAACAGAAATTGGGAGTAGAGACTCTTCAAGCTAACACAAAACAGAGAATCAGCCTTTTGCCTTAAGTGCTGTGAAACTTTATGCCAAAATTCCATCTATCATCTGTTAAAACTTCTCAGATATGGTGTGCAAAATATTAGAAATGTTATTGCAAGGAGGAAAAAAAAGGAGCTGCTGCACAAATCACATTTTCTAGCATAGATTTGCTGCATGTTTATTCCTTGAAATAGCTTATCAAGTATCACACGGCAGAATCCGACTGGAGTTTCAAGAACAAAGAGCTCACTTCATGGGACACTCCTCCTGGTACACGGTCTGAAAGGCAGCAGGAAATGCCACCCTTCAAAGCCCTGCTGTAAACGCTGCTCTTATTTTCTTCTGGGGAATATACTAATTGATTGGACACACCAAACAAACCTATTCATCATGCCCACCACCAGAAAGCTGTAATGAGGGGATAAACCCTAATCACAAACCCAGTCTATATTTAATAAGGGGAAGAGATCCAAGAAGACGACCAAAAAAGCAAGAAGTCTGACCTACAGAACGAGCATCTACTCCTTGTCCTGACGTGAACTCCAATGTGACTCCTGACGTGACTTGTGTCCCGCCAACTTGGCTCCTTTCTGAAGCAAATAAAAATATAACCTACCCAAGACACATAGCTTGGTTTTGATCCACTAAAATGGTCAAACAGAAATGATGTCCACTGGCTCTGTAACCAGATACGTACATTAAACAAAAGGATTTGACTTTTCCTCAAGATAAACAACTTCATAAGAAAAACAATCCCATTCTCTTAACAAATGTATTTAACTTAATCTGAGAAGACATTTTAATGTCACTCTAAACAACAGCAACTAAAATAGGAACAAATAATCCATTTCCGATAATGCTATGAACATCAATACTTTTTCAAAACAAGGAATAAACTTCTCTTATCTCTTCTCCCCAAAACCAGGGCCAGTTTGGTTGAATGCAAAAGAAAAGGCGTGAGAACCTTTCAGAGAAACCCCGCATTTCTCTCAGCAAGATCAACATGCACATGCAGCACACAACACCAAAACCACACAAGGCTTTGCCAGTAGCACCACTTTCACAGTTCGAAATTATTTCAAGAACTACGGAAATGTTTTTTCCAGATGTTGGGAAGTTCATCAAATTGAGTTTTCTAAAGCCTTCTGAAAGTCTGTAAGAGAAAGAGGGCCAAGGGATTTGGGGTGTTAACTTTGATGACAACTTTCAGAAATACTCTGCTTTGTAATTCCAGCTGACAGCTGGTACTCAGCAACCATTAAGCCTCAGGTCTCTACCTGAGGTTATGCTACAGGCACCACAATCCACCCTGACTTTGAGACCATGATAGCAGACTTGGGCACCAGGGTGCCACTCTGCCAGCATTACCATGCCAAGAAGTTAAGAACAGAGAACACAACCCAGAAGATCCTCAACACTTTTAATGACAACCTCAGTATAGAGCCAGATATGCCTTGATAAAATGCCCGTGGGTAAACCTGCTCAGAATGGGAATATAATTTTACCCCACAGGGGAAAAAGCAACAACCAAACCTTTTCCTCTGCCAAGGTGTCCTTACAGCAAATCCCTTAAGGGCATTCTCCAAAACAAAACGGATTTGTATTAACACACTCTTGTATCACTGTCCTATAATAAAGGATTATGAATGGTTTCCCAAGAATATACAGGTAGAGGCAACACTAACACATCAAAGGGCAGTTAGTCTTTTATTTCATGAGTCCTCCAACACAGCCCTTCATCCTGTGCATGCCATCAGCCAGGATCCCATGTGAAGGCAGAGCTTGGTCCCTGAAGTCTGCTGCTGAGCTACCCTCTGTTTCTTCCTCCTTCCCTGATTTGGAACAAACCGGAACCAAAAGCCCCCCAAAAATGCCATAGAAATATTTAATCCATCTAAGAGATGGACTAAAAAGAATATTATTTCTTGAACATTCACCTTAGGTTAATATTAAGTCAAAAGTCTATCGAAGCTTGCTGCAAGATGAAGATAACATACTCTCAAAGACAAGAAAGTCCGATATCAAAACCAGGCAACATGCCCCACTGAAACAATGTATGTGTCTGCTATAATGTATTAACATACAAATACAGGAACCCTATTCAACTCTGAAGTCTGGCAGGACACTGGATGGTACAGGAGTATAAAGTCTATCTTCTAGAAAGCTATCCTTCACCATGCCAGTAATCCTAGAAGGAGTAAAAGGTATTACATTGATTCCCATATTTAGGCTCTGTTCCAGCATGCTTACCTTCACCCACTGGGGACAGAGTCATTGAGACACATAAGAAACCCGGCTTAAGGTGCATTGCATCTGAATTTCCAGTGCAAGGTTAGCAAAGCATACAAGTGACCAGTACCTTTCACTTTTGAAGACTTCCTTCCATACACCAGACTAAACTGTGAAGTTTTTCTCGAAGCCTTAAAAGGGCTGAAGTGTGCCTTGGTTTTTTTTTCCAGTTACTGATTGCAGCTACCCCTTGGTGAAAATTTCCTAAGCACAACTGCACATTAGGAAAGACTACAAGATCTCTCATAAAAATTGTATGTTAAACCCCTCTACAGTAAATGGAAATGTTAACTTTGGCCAGTAAAACCAAACACACCCCAATTTCTACCACGCTTCCAATGTGAACCAAAATCGTGTCTGTCCCTAGTAACCTATTCAACAAAAAAAATCCCATATATTATTACGTTAATCCAACATCACTCATGTTTGCAATTTCGATGAAAAAAAACAAACCCAACTCCCTAAACTTTCTACCAAATAAGAAGGCTTTCACAGGTTAGACTGAAAAAAAGCCACTTGGCCCAAAGGAAAACAGCAGCTAAATAGAGAGCAAGTATTTACCTTTATGAGTAAAACAAGCACGGGTATGACGTGTTTACAGCTGAATCAACTCAGCAGCTTTCCCCAGTCAGTCACTGGTCTGCAGTGGAAAAGTGTCCATCCAGCCACAACACCCACGGAACAACACCTTCCAGAAAAGCTCACAGACATCCCTATGTTGGCTGTCCTGGCTGAGGAGATCAGGAACAAGCATAAGTGATATTTGGATCTACCTGAGATGACAGCACTAATCACTGACTTTGCAGAAATGAGTCTAGGAGTGGACAGTATATTCTCCCTGAACATTCCCCTTCTTCTTACAGGAACATTTAGAAATACAAGCAATCTTTACTCATTCCTTCTCTCCTAATGAACCTTTCCCAATATAATGCTCATATTTTCCACATAGAAAAGCTGTAGTTTCTTCTTCAGCATGGATATAGTTTACTTCACAAGGCAAATCTGGAGCATAGTCAGTATCAGTTCCCATTCTGATTCCAAACTTTAGTTCTTCCTTTAAAATAATGAAGTGTTTGAGATACTTAACAGATCTTACGAAAAGGATAATCCACTTAACCTTTCCTAATCAAGGGGCTGTCCAGAACAAAGCTGCATTACAGTAAATATGGCCAATGGATAATGCTCATATTTCAGACATCTTAGGACATAGGACATCTTAGAAAATCCTAAATAATTAGAGGGGGGAAAAAAAGCCACCATGCAAAATTTGAACGAAAAATACCTAAAAAACAGTAATTTGCAATTAGCTGTGGCCCCAACATAGACCATCCTCCTTTATGTCTCACTAATGGTTTAAAATGTCACATAATGATAAATATCAGGAAAAACCAAGAATGCCTAAGCCACGACCCTCTGATACAAGCCTGAAGTCATAACCAATCTAGCAAGTTTTGAGGTCACATCCCAAAACTTGTAAAGTTGTCACAATTAGTGACTTAAAGCTGATAATTCCTCTTTTTTGCCCCCTCAGCAAAAGTCTTAATTCAGAGTGACTTTTTAACCTCCTGCCCTTCAATCAGTACTCCACCCAAAACCATGTTCCTGGCTCTGACCACATCTGGATACGGTGATTCACTAAGGAAAAATACTGGCCCTGCAGCCAAAAAGGTTGGTGAGATCAAACTACGCAGAGGACACACTTCCCTTCAGAACTGCGATGGCACCACAGTCAAGACGCCAGATCCTCAAGGGGTGGAGCTGCTGCTCCTGCTCTTGGCTGGAGGCTGCTGCAGCTTCCGCTGGGTCGGTATCCATCCAAGACACACAGAAAGGCATTTGCCTTGCTAGAAATTTTTTTTAAAGTAATATAAATATTCACAATCCATATTGAAAGAAAAAAGAAGAGGCACATTATTCCCTTGCTAGGGGTTGGTCAGCACAGTGACACTATGTACAGATATACACACATAAGCACCAGCACACAGAGCCAAGGACCCATCAGTTCTCCTTCAGCTTTTTCTAAAGTCAAAAAACATACTCAACAGACTATATTGGTCTGACCACACTGAAAACCAAGATTCAGCTGAAATCACTACAGCAGAAGCCCAATGTGGTACAACCATGCATAACTATTGGTAAGGGGGCCCAAACTTTTCTTTCTATCTTTTGAGGCACACTGGGGCAACAAGAGCACTTGAAAGCTTGCAGGTTTTCCCAGGTTACTCACTGGAAGAGCGCACTAAACTACCCACAGGACACTGAAAGCTTAAGCTACCCTTCGTTTTGCTTCCCTCTCTCCCACAACATGGTCCTCTCCTGCCATCACAGAATCATGGAAAAAATGTGGAATGGTTCTGATAAAAGCCTGTGCCACTTGGCCTCAAAAATAAGTAGGGAATTTTGTTTGAAAGCATGGCCAGTCCCATTCACCAGCCAGCAGGACACCTCTGAAACAAAAAAAAAAAAGCCTGAAGAAGATGGTTCGCAACCATCAGTGTCAGCCATACACAGTGCTCACCAAATAAAAACATATATAAAGAAGAACATCTTGTTAGAGCAAAATAGCTTACACACAAAGTTCTAACACAAACACACAATTAGGGAAAAGACCAACAAGAAAAAAAAAAAGAGTAACATTTCAGTGAGGTGTCACCAGAAGGTAAAAATACCCCCAGACTCAGAAGCAGCCAAGTCTTCTGTAATAGTGGGTTTCACAGCTTTTCTTTGGTTAGAGTCTAACGGAACATACCAAAAAACCACAAGCAGACCCTGCAGAATGTAGAGCCTCTATTGCCAACCTCGAAACTTACGTATTTTGCAGCTTTAAGAGAATTCTTATGTCATTTTACAATATGAGCAGTGCCAGCAGGGTTGCTAGGCTCCAGCCCAGCGAGGACAATGCTTCAGTTGCACAAATTTGTCTTATGAAAGGCACATGTGAAGTATCTGTAGTGGGCAGTAACCATTACATGATACTGATGAACTGAATGTGATTTCCAACTTGGAGAAATAAACCTGAAAAAAAAAAATTCTTTCTGACTTGATAAGGTAGTCCTAAGCCCCCTTGAAACATCTTCTATCCAAAACACAGTGCTCTCTAATTAACCTAAAAATAACTGCAGAGAAAACAACCATCAACTTTCAAAAACCCTAAATACGAGAAGTGACAGCTCAGAAACTTCAGAGAATGCAGCCAATGTCAACAGCCGAGAGAGGCTCTGTTTCTGCTTGGCATGGTTTTGGAGCCCAGAATGTCTCCAGAAACACCTTTATGCCATCACTCACAGGATGATGGCTTTGCCCCACCAGATTAAAAGACAACTTTGCTGGTGAAAGCTACACAGCTTACACTAATACCAAAAGCTGGAACATCAGACTTATGCTTGTGTTCTCATCAAAACACTTGTAAACGAAAACTGGGGAGACTTCCAAGGTTGTCCCAAATGCAAACAGTGCGCTGCACAGCACACCCAGAACCCTTGTATATCGATGCATTTATTGCATTTATTTATTCGCATCACCAGGTTTTCTCTTTAGGTGGATAACCTTGGTGGTGCCAAGGCCCCTTGTTTACAGGAGGTGATGAACCCCTGAAAGGACTCAGTGCTGTGAGGCTATGATCTGCCAAACCTTGCAACAAGAGAGCACCAAGGAAAAGTTTGCTGCAAGCTCCGTAACTGAAGTAAGAGCCTCCAGGATCAAGCAGATACCTCCTCTGACAGATTCCTGAAGCTAAATTTCTGTCCCATATCCTTCCCACAGATGGACATTCAACACTTGCTCCCTCAGAATACATGCTGGGAGCCCTGTCCTTAAAACAGGGTAGACAAGCAAATGTGTTTAACTGTGGAGAGCAGAAATGAAGCACACCATTCTGAACTGGAGTAGTAGTACCATGCTAAAAATAAAAGCATGGCAGACACAGAGTATCTGCTGTGTCTCAAAGGACTTGGGGAGGGTACCCTGCAGTTCCAAATAAACACTTGTGCAGTGTTCGAGAAATATCAGCAAGATCTCTTTGATGGTGATACTTTTATAATGAGCTTCAACATCATTTACCCAGATATGCTACACAGAAGGCAGAAGACACAACTGTTCTCCTCCCTTCTCCACAGTTTCCCCAATTGCAAGGATGGGGGGAATCCTTTAAGGCTGGCAACAGCTAAATCCAAACAATCCCTGCAGCCACCACTATGGAAACTTCCCCAGGAGCTGAGCACCAGCTGGGAGGGTGAGTTCGGACAAGATGACCTACAGAAGTTCCTCCCAACCTCAAGCCCTTTCTGACCTCTGCTGGGTCAGCAAATGCCACACTCCTTCTTTTGTGACAAGGACAGCAACCATGGCCCAGTGCAACACCCTGCATGCACTGGCTGAAGTGACGACCGCTATGAGGAAGAAGATAAACCTGACTTCTGCATCCTCTTCCCCTGCTGCCCTGATAAGCACTGATTGGGAACTTGAGATGCTGAAAAGGCAGTTTGAGCTCCCCGCACCTGCCTTTTTTATGTTAAATTTCCTTGTCTTCCACTTTCCTGCTTCCCTCGTGGCATACAACCCCTCTTAGCAGGGATGCATTCTCACTGGAAAAAAGTCTGACCTCAGCTACCACAGGAGTCTGCTCCCTTGAGAGCACCCTGGCTGTTGGTAAAACATATGGGAACAATTTTTTCAGGCTGTTTTAAGCAACACAGCTAAATGGCTCAATTCCATATAGCCATACAGGATTTCTACAGGTTTTAATACTTTAGATAAATAGGACTACATAAATATACCAAAAAATTAAAATTCTACCTCCAACCTTCCTTCAAAGACTGTAAGGTAACACAGACCAATCAACAGCCTTTTAAAAAGCCTCAGAAAACACTTTCCCCCTGTATTTAGAATGCAACTTTGTTATTATGTTAATATCTTGCAGCAATTAAAGCATATTGGGGATTAAGTTACAAGGCAAACTCTTCTAGCCTAATTCTTTACTTAGAGCCATGAGTTTTTTAAAAATTGATTGAGCTAGAAAATTGGGACAGGGATGAAAATCAAGGCTTCCCCTGAAGACAAGTAAAACCACTTGTTGCCGTTTAAGAATAAAAGCTAAGAATACTAAGAAATAGTAAAGAAAGGAAACGGCAGCGAGATGGGAAGTCAAAAAGCTGCCAAGTCACAGATGATGGCAGTGACAGATGATTGGCAGAAGCCTGGCGTTATCCCACACCTCACTTAAGGCGACAAGTCCCAACAGGAGAACCTCCCGTGCGACGCACACCTTCCTGCTCTCCAGAAGTGTCTCACTCAATTGCCTCATTTTGTTCCAGTAAGCATCACCCCATACTGAGAGCATGTTATATTTAGCATCCAGCTATAGAAAATATGGGAGAAACAGTAATGCAGGGTTTATTTTTTTCCTATTAACACCTCTAAATTATACAATATTTTCTGCAACAGCCAGACTGAAGACACTCCAGTGTGGTGAACAGGAGCTTCTTGGTAATGCTGAGGAATGACCCCTGTGAAGTGCCAGCATATACCCTTCCCACTATCAGCTTTTTTCCCAAAATATAATATCAGCAGGTGACAAATTGCTGACGAAGAAGAGCAGAGCAGATAGGGCTTTTCACCTGTGCCTTTCATCCAGCTTCCTCTTTCTTCCACACACTGTAACTTATTTTAATGAGAACAGTAATTCCCTCTGATAAGTCAGCAAATATTTTTGTAAAGAGCAGCTGCAGGATGTCTGCCTCACACAAATTAAATTACCTAGTGGCTCAATCCAGTGCCTTCAACAGACATTCTTCTGTGGTAGCTGGGTCAGACTCAGTGCATTTCTGCTATTGTGCCTCATGTTCCCTATTTGCCATCTACATATGCTCCGCTCCAGAGTGAGGGAACGAAAATATTTATACTTATGGGTGGGACTTTGGATGCAGATTAAAGTCAAGGTGCTATATTTACTGATCTTTTAAAGTAATATCAACATGTTGAAAGGAGTCAAAGTTCTTAAGAAAGATCAAAGTCCGCATGCAGCAACCACAGATTAACATAAATACATGCTGAAATGCTAACACAGACTGGCAAAATTTACTTGTGTTTTCCCTGGAGCAAGTAATTTTGCCTAATAGGGGAGTCAAAACCATGAAAACTCTTCTTCACCTTTATGTAGGGCACACTACAGTACTTTGTGTTGGGGCAAATGACTCTTCAGACTAATTTTGCAAGGCTAGGCTAATACTACCGTATTGCTCATGGCTTACAAGCTTTTGAAAGGTGAGGGCTACATCCTGTAAAGGAAGGAAAAAAAACCCAACAGTATTACTACTTAACTCAGACTTCATCAAAGCTAATCCTGCATTTCTTCCTTCTTATTGCACTTGACAGAACTTTTGTTGTCTGACAAATGAAAAGCCAACAAGCAATAAAGTGTATGACCTTCTTTTATTTGACTAATTACTATTTTGGTAAACAGATCACCTGTTTTTCTTGTGGAAGCATCAACAGCAGCACCAAGAACACGAGGGACATTGTTTTGTGAGGGCAAAGGACAGTTTTGCAGTTTAATCACAGTCCTGTAAAACAGATGCCTGGCCTGTATTTACAACCCTGACAGTACAACTGCCTCGGCAAGAGGTGCAATTAAAGCAAGCGTGCAGGCAGGCACCAGAAGTCACAACCCAGTCACGGGCTTTGCCAGCAAACTACAGGCACAACACACACACGCAGAAGCCATTGATCCCGCGCACCTTATGTTCATAAGGCTGTATCGACACCAGGCGGGCTGAACTGATCCAGTAAAATATTGTTGTACAAAATTCAGGTAGCTTGGACCAGAAGAGGACCCACGTTGTGAGTTTTATCAAATACCCTGAGTCAGTAGCAAAGCACCTTTGATTTGGTTTCCTCACCCGACATACTGAAGTTAAGATCCACAAGATCACGGTAAAGCTCAAACGACTTTCAAGACTTCAGCCTCCCTCCTCTGCATTTTGTACAAAAGATTTCGTCTGTCCTTAACAACATACACTTAACACACAAACCTTTGAAAAAGAGTGCCCAACGGCAGCCCTGCCTCTGAAACCTCCACCGTTTGCAGCCTCTCATGCCCGTGCAAGGCGGACAAAGCGCGCTCCTCGGCTCTCACGCAGGGAACCCCCGAGGCGGGACCCCCACCCGCAGCCAGGCAAGCTCTCAGAGGCTGCCCCGCCGCCGGCAGCAGGAAGCGGGGCAGGCTCCGCACCGGCGCCCGCGGCTGCCCGCGTCCCGCGGGGTCCCCGCCGCCGCTGGGCGCAGGGCTGGGGGGCAGAGCCACGGCACCGGAGCTTCCATCCCCCGGAGCTCTGATGAGCCCCAATTAGCGCCGAGCGCCCGCCCGGCTGCGGACAGCCCGCGGCAGCACCGCTCCAGCTCGGCGGCCCCGGGTTCCGCCCCGGACCCAGGCACACGGGCCGGGAATTCGGGGGGCACAGCTATCTCCCTCCCTCCCTCCCTCCCCGCCTGCCTCCCGTTCCCCGGGCGCTGCTCCTGCGAACGCCCTGCGAACCGAACCACTCGAGGGGAAGAACACTTTCCGTGAGCCTGCCGCCGCTCTGCTGCCGGTATCCTGCCCCACAAAAGCGACCCCACGTTGCAGGAGGAGGAGGATCCCACCAGCCCGCGCTCACCTCGGCCAAGAAGTTGTCCATGGTGGCCCCTCAGCTCGCCCGCGGGTGCGCAGCGCCGGGCACCAGCCGCGCACCATGTGCCGCTCTCGTCCGGCCCGGCTCGGCTCGGCTCGGCTCGGCTCGGCTCGGCTCGGCTCGGCTCGGCTCGGCCCGGCCCGGTTCGGTTCGGCTCGGCCCGGCTCGGCTTGTCCCAGCGAGCCGCCTTAGCCG
>VZRL01006511.1:501667-587172 GCA_013397895.1 Origma solitaria | reverse complement strand
CTCAGGCGCTCCCCCGCCCCGCCCGCCCTGGCCGGAGGGCGGCGAGCGTCCCGAGGGCTCCCTCCTCGTCCCGTCCCGTCCCGTCCCGTCCCGCTGCTGTCCCCGGTGTGTCGTCCGCGGGGACCCTGGGGCCGCGTGTCTAGCTGCTCGGGGCGCGGAGACCCGCGCTGGAATGCGGAGTGAAAGGAGCGCGGGCGCTGGGAGGGCAGCGGAGGCTCGCCCCGGTGTGGGGGAGGCTCCTCTCCCGTGCTCGGCTGCGCTCAGCCGTGCCAAGCTCCGCCATCCGGCGAGAGGTGCTGCCCGAGGTGGTTAAAGAATGCGTACCTGCAGGGTTCCGCTGCGGACAGACAGCCCTGAGGTTAATGTGCAGCAAACTTGTGTACGGGCTCTCCTCAGCCGTATCCTTGTCCTTTGCTAAACACACCCTGCAGCAGCCACTCACTGAGGCATCACTGCAAATTAAAATAGCCCTCCTGTATATAGTTTTACAGTCCTTACATTTCTGCAAAGCAGGTCTAGAGTGTTCAGGGTTTGGAGATATATCTTGTTCATAATTTTGCAGTGACCCTGTAGTAACCAACAGCACAAGAAATGCAGCAAAGGAGAATAAAATCTTGCAGATACCGGCCTATTTCTTTCACATTGCAGAAAGAAATGTACGAAAAAATAACTCACAGCCATAAAGAAAGTGAATACAGTATTCTGCCTTTAGGTCACAGGGAGAGCCCTGATATTGCTTTGGGAGCTTGAGCATGTGAACAGAGATACAGGAGACCAGTCTTCGACAACAGAAGTAATCATGAGTGTGCAACTCTCATTTGTTCAGGTGTCACAGCCAACACATAGAGCACAAGCACCACTTTAAAAAAAGCCGGTTTGAGTGGACATAAACTACAAAGGAAACACTTTCTAGTTTCACCTTTGTGTAAAAAAAAACCATCTGAATAAGGAGGAGACCAGGTAAAAGCTATTTGGCTTTGAGATCGGTCATGTCCAAAATGGGACTGTGTTGGTCTTGGAGATTCACACAGTGAGATCCATGCAAACTGATGTGCCATCAAGGTTAGTACTGGGACAAACCAGCACAAGAGGAACTTTCTGCCAAACAGGTACCTGTTTGAATCTATGTGGGGGCTGTGGCTGCCTGTCCCATCACACAGAAGTGAGGTGGGAGGAAGTTTTCAGGCAGAGAGACATGGCCAGCTGCTAGAGACCAGCAGCTCTCCCCAGCTCACCTTCCCATGGCCAGCCACAGTGGCTTCTGGCAGGAAAAGCAGAAACACTTCCCCAGCTTGCTTGTAGCCCAGCACAGAGTCCCTTGGGCAGCATCCCTTTTGCAGCTTGCCAAGCCCAGCTGAGAGATGTCCTGCTGGACACCCTGCAACATCCTGGAGGCTGCTGGGGGTCACTTCTCTTGTCACCCCTCTAATCTCTTTTCCCAGGTAAATAGGTTGTACCTTCCTACAGTTGCTCTGAAACTCAAGATTTGTGATGGATTTGACCTGAATTCACCTGTCTACATGTTACCAGCTCACACAGAAATTAGCCTAAATCATTATTCTGCTGTAGATTGTAAGGTATAAATTACAATGTGGAAGCTCTGTAACTCTATTCCAAACTACTGAACTTCCAAGTTACTCCAGGGGAACAGCTTTCTTTCCACAATCAGTGTGCCAGAAAGCTTCCCCTCTCATACAAGCCCTAGTTTGGCAAGGGCTGAGTCAGTCTGGAGGTATTTGTTAAATTATTTTGACTTCTGATTGAATACTTTGTTTGACACCATGTTATTAGAATGTAGTGCGCATGTCTGACTACTGCATTGTACTCAGGTCTGTGAAACACAACTGACATAGGAATTCATGAAAACTTGGAATCAGTCATCCAATAAAAGCAGCCTGTGTTTTTTTAAATGAGAATTTCATTAAATTACAAGAAAACATTACCAGTAGGATAGGACCAGTTTTATGCAGCCTAAAAATACATTGCCAAAAGAATGAATCTTGTGGTGGGGAAGCATTGCAAAAGAGTTGTAGAACTCCTAAGACTTCGTTAAGATATAGAACAACTGAAAAGTTGCTGGAAGGGCTTAGGAAAAGGAGTTTTAGGAGCAGAGGGGAATAGTCAATCCAACAAGCTTCTTCCTTTTCTCGTTCTATATCTTCTTGTGTCAGTTCTGCTCACAGTTTGTAAGCATTAGCATCTGTGTTTCATAGGAAAGGGGGTTTGAAACATCGCGTTTCCTTTTCCCACTCTGAAAATGACCCCAAACTAGTCTCTTACTCATTTTATGCAATTGTTTTGGAATTTGGAAAACTCCACAGATAGAGTGTACAAAGCGCCATGAACATCTGGAGACTTGGCCAGTTCTGCACAGCTCTGATTTTCTTTTAATCGGTAGAAATTCCTTCACTGATTGTGTGCCTAAGGTAAATTACTTCCCTTTGAAGCTGCTCACATGCATGCTGGCTCAGCTTTCAGCTTGGGTAAGGACCAGGAATGGACCAAAAGTTCAGTTCCACCGCTCTGATGAGACACTTCCCAGGCTGTTGAGCTCTTACCCTCTTCTGTTCGTGGTCAGTGGTGAGGTGGCTGGTCCTTGGACCCCTTTCCCTCAGCCTCTCTCTTGCTCCATGCAGCACAGCTTTGGCATTTGGTTGGTTGGCTTTGCTCTCAGCTCATCTGTTAGGCTATTTCAGTATCCCTCAGTTATATTTGCTGCATTACATGGGCCAGGACTCATCTTCACCCAGTTTTTCTGACCTTTCTTCCTTCCCCCAGTAATTGCTAAAGTCCGTATCTGACCAAAATGTCTGACAAAAACAGACATCTCTTCCTTCCTTAGATCCCAAAGTATTCTTGGCAGCTGGAACTTTTGTAAGACCCTGGACTTTTAAAACAGATTTTAATTACTTATGTCTCTATCAAAAAATCTATCCCATTGCATGCAGCTTTCCATTTCTGCTCCAGCAGCAAAACTGTTAGTGACTAAAGCCCAGTTATCTATCAGTCATATGCTTCACCTGAGCTGTGTTTCTTAACAGGGAATTTCCACAGACCAGATTTGTAGGGCCTTTTTAAAAAAGATTTATTGCATATATTACCGAGTTTGTAGACATGATTGCATCCCAACAAACCATTAACTCATTCAGTACTTTGAGCACACTTGGTCATATTCTAGATGCCCCTTTTTAAAAATAACTTTCCCCTCAGTTTTCTTCTACCAAAACTGTCAGGTCAACATGAGGGCTGGTGGGTCCCGAGACTGTGAGTGTTGGGGGCACCCTGGGGGGGTGATGGCAGAGCCTGGCATCCAGGGGCCATCTCACCACCCCAGCCAAGGGCACTGGGCCATGGGGAGGCAGGGGGAGCCCTTGGGAGTGGGCAGGGATGGTCAGGACTGGCAGTGCCCTCAGGCTTGTGACAGAAAATGTGTTTGCAGCCACACAGGTGGGCTGTTGCAATTCCTTGTCTTCACTGTGTCTCATTGTCCATGGTGATGATTTCTGTGCATTTCACAAATCCAGCTCTCTTTTCAATAAGCAAACACTTGTTCTGTTGCCCCAACCTCAACACAGGATCTGTGAGGGCATCTTAATGTTAAAAGCTTTATGTTCAATGATTTTTTTGGAAAGGTTGATGAATTGTAACTGCATGCATGTGATGCTTTGCTCTTTCTTAGTTTATCTTATTTTTTAGTTACCATTTTCCACAGTGGTATCATTGAACTGAGTGATTTTAGCTTTTGCATGCCCAACAGGTCTGTTGCACAAAAGCTTTTTTCACCCTCTGGAGGACTTGTCCTTTCCCTACTGATGGCACTGAAGTCAGTTATCTGCCTTACCCATAGCACTACTATCCCTTCTGTAAGGCATGCGGATTGATTTCAGCCAAAGTATTAAATTATATATTCAGTTAATTCAATCTTATTGATTAAAAGGAGCCTAAATTAACATTCTCTACTCACCAAAATGAGGCAGCATGTTTCTTTGTTCACGGCTCAAGGCCTCATTTCATCCAGTATTATCTGTAAAATCTGCTCTCAGGTTTTTCCCTTTGGTGTCTTTGTCCATGGCATACTTCATTTTTAGAGCGAGCTTGCTTATGGTCTATATTTCTGATGAGATTTTCTGTTTCTTTAAACTTACTCCAGAAGAGGAGTTTTACCCCCACTCTGGGGCTGCTATTGCACTTGTGAGCTCCCATCAGGTTTTAGCTAACTAACTTTTGATAGACAGGATGTTGGACATTGACAAATATTTCTGTAATGGGTGACAGTGTACAGACAGACTGCTGGCAAAAACCACAACTTTCTACCATGCCAGTTTTGAGGGATTTCTTGTTTGTGTTGTGCAGATCCAAAACTTACCATGGAGCTGGATTGCCATGTGACAGCACATTTAGCACTACCAGCTTGGGGTCTGGTGAAGGCCATTAAGTATGTGTTGTTACATTCAGTTTCTGACCAGAACCTCCACCTGGGAGATTCTAAGTTTTATTTTCCACATAAGAAAATGTTCTCTCTTACAGGATTTCAGTATATGATTTCACAGATTCCAGGCTTTTTTTCCCAATGACACAGAGCCACCTCCTCATTCAACATCTGGCGGCACACATTTGAAGACAGCCAACAGTCTAACTCTCTATGTTTTTACCCATTCCCTGAATTCTACTCAGCCCCTTTGCAGAGCCTTTCTCTTCATTGCTTACAACCCTTTGTCTGCCTCTTCCCTCCATCCTTCATACCATGAAGTGACCTGCCTCCTTCTGGGCCCCTCAGGCAACCCCACTGCTCATGGTGGCAGACTGTTCCCCATGTGCAGCTTCTGTCATTCCTGGTGGTCTGAGCTTCATTGACCCTTCATCTCCTTTAAGATTGCTGCTGCACTTAGTTGTCACCAGCACCTTTTAATCCAGTTGGTCTTTTCTTACAATCTTATTTGCAACCTATTCATTCAAATTCTGTTTATCAGCTTGGAATATGATTTTTACAGAAGATGACAACAGAGAGCTGTATTGTAGAAGAGCATTGGTTTATTACATAAAGATACTTGCTAGAAGCAAAACAGTGGAGTGACAGGCAAAAGCTGTTAAAAAGCTTAAGTTAAGGAATAAAGACAGTGGTAAAATATTAAAAAACAGAATAAAAAGAAATTAAAGTTTTTCTCATCTTCTGAATCAGATTGTGAACACATTTTCCTTGCTTTCACCCAGGAAGCCTGTATGAAGACAAGTGTGTGAAGGCAACTTGTAGTTGCAAACCCTGAAGTCACAGTTTATGACATATTCATTTATCAGGTAGTCAGACCTGTGCAAAAAAAATCTCAGCACCTCTCTGAAGGTCACCACCCACAGAGGAGAGCCCAGAGGGGAGCCCACGAGGGTGCCTTTTGCTGCCTCAGTGCCACGTAAGCCAGGTTAGTTCAGAACACTTCCTCTAGCAGTTTAAACTAGGTCATCCTTGTTCTGCTGTGGGAAATGAGCAACACCCACACTTTCCTTCCCACTGGCAGTGCTACGGAAGGAAAAACCTTCAGTAAAAGGGCATCAAAGCCCAGCAAGGGCCAGTCATACCTTAAGCAATTGGCACTGTTCAGCCAGCAAATATAAATCAAAGGCTGCCTTCTCACTTGTGGGGTCAGGCCAGTTTAAACCATGCCTGTGCTCTCTTCCCACCACTTATTACTTCCTCAGCTGAGACATGGGTGAAGGGTAAGCCTACCTGAGTGCTGTAGCTTGGCACCTTACAAATGATTTTCCAGGTATCTCCCACTTCTCATTCTTGGATTTATGTTGGGGAGGAGTACCAGAGTATGCAAACATCATTCTCTCTGTGGAAAATTAAGTTAAAGATATGCTCCAGAAAGAGTCTTGGTAAATAAGGATCAGGACATAGGATCAGATTAGTGCTTGTCTGAAATGCTAGGATGGGCAGTGGACCCCCAGTGTGATATTTCACTCTACAGATATGCTCTTATTTTTCTGCACTCCTTGCTTGTGTAGCATAGCTGTTTTATCTCTGTGGGTCAGTGCAGCAAATGGGGGATGGGATAACTGATCCAAACTTTTATTTTGGTTTGAGTTCTGTTTTGTATTTGTTTTCGTAAAGCAAAAACTTGTCAGAAAAGAAGTTTTTGACTCTGATCAATTACCTGGGCAGGTTTAGATAAATACCTTGCAAACAAATATTGTTGCAACATAGAGAAGTACCCAGGGGTGCTCTGCAGTGCTGCTAGCATTTGTTCCTTGGACCAGGTCACAGCTTCTTGTGCTTCGGAGAAAGTTTATCCCTTTCGCATATTTAAGGTTTTATCAGCCTGAGGGATAATTGATAGTTTCCATCAGTGCTCTTCTGTTAGAAGTTTCTTTCCATGCGTCTGCTATGGTAAGAAATATTCTTCCCCTTTGCCCCTAGATTTCTTTCTGTGTTTGAAATCAAGAAATCCCATCATAGCACAGGAGAGCTAAATATTCATTTCAAAGGAGACAGTTTCCCGCAAACTCTGTGAGGGCTTAAATGACAACCACACAGTCTTAGTGCAGCACTCAGAATACTGGGAACCTACAAATTATTGAGGATAATGTTCTTTAGAAGTTTGTAAAAAACGGTATTTAGTAATACAAAAATGAAATGTGATGATTGTATCTTTTATGATTACATTTACAACTTAAAAAATCTTGTCTGAAATTGTCTCAAAACCTTCTCTGGTATTGCACTGATGTTGGAAGTTAAATTTTCGTAGCTTAAATTGTTGTCCAAATACACTTGTTTTGCTTTAGTATGTTACTTGTGCATAATTTTAGGATATGTTTAGGTCTCAGTCAAACTATAACTGTATTGGTTTGCCTGTTTACTGAATGCATTCAAGTGAATAAACATGCCTTTTCTTTGTTATAAACAAGTGCAAAGTTCCTGGCTTACATCAGTTTGTTGTCCCAGAATAGAATCAAAGGCTGCTGAGGTAGTTTAGGTCCCTATTTAGAAATAGGAAAACCTTTGTTTTGTGTACACAGATACTAAGCACTCCAGTGTGAGATGATAGAGGAAGTTGGGGGTTAGCAAGCCCAGTGCTAGCTACATTCTTGGCATGCAGTCTGCCTGTAGTGATATTTGGTATTTCTGTTTACTTGCCACATATGACAATTAGTGGACTAGAAAGACATGGCAGTGATGTTTAGTACCAGGCCTGTTAAAGGATATATGAGACTTCATCTTCTGTTTCCCTTGATTCTTATCCCAGCTGTTTTGCTGTATACCAGTCCCCTAACACCCATAAAACTGTAGCAATGCTCATTCTTTTCTCAGTCAATGAATTACAGGATTTGCACAGGATGCACCAGCAATCTGTAAACAGAAAACGAAGTAGAAAACAATTCCATAAATACAGTTGTTAACATTTGAGTAACAAACACGGTAGCAAAGCCGGTATTTTTCAACAACGTGACAGTAGCAAGCCTTCTAATTCCAATGGTCTTTCAACCGGAAACTGGGAAATAACTTGCATTTGGATCTTTGCAAATTCTTTCTTGAAACAGCAAACACCTGTGTGTGTATACTACCAGAACTTTGTTCCTTTTTGCCTTTTCTGCCCAGTTGTTGCAAATAGGATACAGTGGAATATATTGACTAGTGAACCCTTCCCCCCCCCGCCACCAACTAGTTCAGAATTCCACAACTGGAAAGATTTCTTTTTTTTTTTTTTGTATTTGTGGGCAGAAGTTTGAGTGTGGTGTATGTGGGATTTGCTCTTCAGTTATGTTGGTAATTTTTTCCATTGGAAAACTACTGAATCTTTGCTAGAGGTTTTTTTGCTCAAAAGCATTCCAAACCCTTTTAGAAGCCCGGCAACACAGTTAATCCCTTCTACATCCAGCACAAATTTTCCTTCAAGTTTAAAGACTTAAAAGCAATATAAACCTCTTCAGAGAGGAAGCCAAGACCAAAGTATTCATGGGAAAATCCCAGCAGAGTCAAGTCAGATGGAGGGAAACCATCAGAAGGAAAACCTGGCAGAATAGTCAGCTGGCATCTGGAGGGTGAGCACGGTAGTGCCATTCCCCCAGTCACAGTTATCAGTGTAACAACTGCAGGAAATCAAGCCCTTGGCCTGCACAGGTAAAGCTCTGCAGCCACTGTTCATCTACTGAAGACTAATCTGGCAGCAGGACTCTGCCTTGGCTGGAGAGAGAATCTTTTAAGTCTGATCTAGATTAAGTTCCTTGGTGGCAACAAATCTGAAGGATATTTTGCCCTGACTGAAAATAAAAATGCCTGGTTAAATTCAGGGCAGCCTTTGCTACTGACTGACCTGAATAAGCTTTACTAGTTGAAAGAGACAAGTAGATCAACTTTGTAGGTACATTTAGTAAATCAACTTTTGTCTGGAAGCGTTGGGAGAAGGTTTCTTCTTATGTTCAGGAAAATAGGTGAATCCTTTCTCAGAGAAAAAGTCAACATTAAAAAAAATAAACATCAGAAGATGAAGCTGAGTTTTGCTAGGAGCAAATGTGGGCTAAATTAGGGTTGTATGTTTTGCTTTTTATTAATGACATCTTCAGAGGATACTGACTCACTGGATGACGGAAGTGCTTGTGGCTTGGGACCCATCCCAAGCCACTCATCCTAGAACTAGCGAAGCTCTTCCCTTTTCTTAATGTAAGGAGGCTTCCAGATTCAATTGTCACATGCTTCAATACCAAGAAAGAGGGGCAGCAAAGCACTCAAATAAGGCTCTCTAAAGGGAACAAGTTATCAACTTATGAAGTTATCACAGCTGCTGTGAGGTTTTCTAACAAGGAACAACCAGGATTTCATCAGCTATTGAGTACTGTTCTCTGTCCACTCCGTCAGACCAATGACTGGTTTTGCAAGTCATCTATTCACCATGTCCCGGCAAGGAGGGCTTTGCCAGCTATGGACACAGACAGACCACAGCTGTGGTCTGAGGAGAGCTCAGGAGCCAACCAGGCTATTCTCCCCCATTTAGCCTGCCTTCAGAGTCTCTCTCTGGTGAAAATTCCTGTGCCTTCTCTTCGCACAACTCCAACACACTTCGTTGTTTTTCTGTTGTTCCCAGGAAGTGACAGATTAAAGAGCTGCACATCTCTGACTAAGCACCCTGTTTATGCTTAGGTGTTTTAGCTTGATTAGAAATTCAACTCTTCCTATTACTCAGGTGTCAGGATTACTGCTGTGGAAAACATCTGCTTTTAGGGAAATTAGAGAAATAATTCAAGAATCAAACTGAAAGTCACTTTCTTGTACCACTGTACTAGATGTTTACCAGGTCCTTCTAAGGGTCATAATCATTGTAATGTTTCTACTCTGTGATGCCGGCACTGTTGAAAGGAGTAGCAATTGTAAGGCCTCTTTTGCCTTCATGCTGCACCTAAACACATGGCATGTAAGAAATGGACCTTCCCAGTGGTAAGACAATAAAGGATTATCATTGTCAGTGTATTTCAGTCAGAATTGCAGAATTGTCATTGTATGTTTACCCAACGCTTGGCCTAACTGCAGCAAGACAGCAATCCATAACTATTCCTACAGAAAAAGTATGTATTTTTTAATTTTACAGTTAATTTTTTTTAGTAGTCTGTGTATTTTATGAAAGGACCCCAGCTGAGGAAACTTTAAAACCAAAAAGGTTTTCATACTCTGATGTAAAATGCTAATGCAGTTAAAAAAGTCTGGGTGGGGTTCTGTTGAGCAAGTTAGTTATGCATGCAGTGAAAAGATGTCCTCAAGATGCTCCCAAAGCTAGGAACCTGCTGAAGCACTCCTAGGGTTTTCTTCTCCTTCCTCACTTATTCACCTCTGCCTGTTTGTTTCTGTTGCTACTTGGTACCTTTTGTTTCCAAATTATTGCCATATGAGTGGGCTTTTGGAAGTGCCTGGAGCTCTGGCTAAGGCAGGGAGTCCTGTGCATAAGTGGCAGCATTCAGTGGTTCACAGACTCCCTTCACACTACACCTTGGATTTGCTGTGCTGTCTCAGCTGGGTGAAGATGAGCTTGTGCTTCAGTCATCATCGAACTGCATTGAGGGACAGTGCTCTTCGTAAGGTGGTCCTTAAAACACCCAACTACTGTTCAGCAATAGAACTCAGGAACCTGAAGTGATGTGTGAGCTATTTTAAATGTTAGTTTTCAAATCCTTCCTGTTTCAAACATTTAACATTTACAGCAGATAACAATGTTTATGAAATACACCCACTGTTATTTTTATCTAATTGGAAGTTACTCCCATGGTCTATTGGAAATGTGCTGGAATTTACAGGCAAATAATATTCAAGTTGTTGTACTGCACTCTGAACAATGATGCAGAGCATGTAAGAGCACAAATTTGAAGTGAGGCTTCCCAGTTCATAAGGATCAAGAGTGTTTTCTAATTAAGATGTCTCTACTGCTTTAAAACTGTCAGTCAAAATGGGTTTCTTTTTGGGTTTGGGGCAGTGGGAGGTTTTTTTCTGAGTGACCTTAAATTACCCAGACTATACAATGGGTGGCATGATCAGGACACTCACAGTGACTACTTCTTGCTCTGTGGTCCTCCCCCAGCATCTTTTGTCCAAAATACATCAGATCCATTCATGAGGTTTTCTTCTTCCAGTCTTACACTATGCCTAAAAAATTCACAAAGGCAGAATTGAGATTCCAAAAAATAATGCCAGCAGGAAACAGAATGGAGACTGAAGCATTCCCATCTTGAGAAACAGGCCAACAAAGAGAATATTGTCTTCATTTTGTAAAAGTTTATTGTCAAATTGCTTTGACCTCAGCTTTAGACTTATCTATATGTTTCTCAGTTGCAAAATTTGAAATGCTGACAGAACAGCATCAGTGCTCCCAGTACAGTAATCTCATGGCATCTTTTGCGGTTGGTCTTCATGCTCACCATGATAAAACAGCAGCCAAAAATGGCACATTATGTCTAATTACCCTCACTCAAACTCGGATGCTATGCAATGGACAAATAAAAATCAGCCGATGTTTTCTTGACTCAATTTCTGGCAGTTTTCAGCTTTTAAAATCTTTCAAAATAAAAGTATTTATGAAGTTTTTTCAGTTAACCAGGTGCAATTCAGTTTCTAAATATAATCCTGTTTTTGCCTGGAAGTCTGCCATGAAGGGTCAGCACTGAATATTCCTAATAGCAGCATATTAGCACATATGTATTTTGTGAAACAGCTGGTGTCTCTGAAGCTGTGCTAAAGCTGTACTTGGTCAGGAACATCACAGTCCACAGGGATGGCAATGAGAGTGAGGTCTACAGGCATGAATTGGTCATCTAATTAGTGGCAGTCAAAGAATATAAAATCTTTAAAGTCTGCAAGTAAAGCCTTTCTATAAAACCAGCAAACAGTCTCTGTTTCTGCTGAACTAGAGTGAAATGAAGAAAATACTGCCAATATGGCAATTCTGAAACAGCCGTTAAACATTCAGATCTCAAAAATGGTACCACCATACTTATACCTGATGGCTTGAAGTCCAAATAATTCTGAAGGTAAACTATGTTTTAGAAGATCTTTCAAAATCAGAAGTTTTAGTAACTTTAGTTATGCAGTGATGGAAATTCTGCACGTCAGAGATGCTCCCTGGGCTGAAAGTTATGTAATGAGAATGGGGGATTTGGTCTCTGAATACAACTTTTTATGATAATAATCTGATTTTATTCAAACAGAAAAGTGATGATGTATATTTTGAGTCTAGTTTTCTTTCACTTACCCCCTTTTCCCCTGACGATAAATCCCTTCAGTTAAAGAAGTCCTAAAAATAAAAGACAGAAGGAAACAGGATTCAATTTATTGAAGATAAAACTGAGATTGGGAGAAATACCCTAGTATAGAGAATTTGCAAAATGAACCCCATATAAAATTCCCTGGTAGTTCATAATCTTGCAACATATCTCATGGTAATGTCCTGGGGGATGGGGCAGAATGGACATAGCTCTTTGCATAGCACAGCTTGACAGATAAGCTATCAGATTTTCATTACAGAGAAGAGGTTTTTTCATTTCTACTGGATTTATTATAGTAGTTATTAAGGTCAATAAAGCACACCATCGACTCCAGGGAAGATGACAAGAGATACAGAAAACAAGCTATTATTGATCTGTCTCGAGGACAATGAAATACCCACTGACCCATTCCCAGATCAGATATTTACTGCTTTTCCTTATTGCTAGATGACAGCTTGCTTTATGTCTGTTGTATATAAATATTCTAATTTGCTGGAATACATGTGTCATGGTACAGAATCTCATGGTGCACAGATGAAGTGCAACAATATGTGCAACGAGATGAACAGATACAGATCTGAAAAGAAGTTGAATGTTGTCTTTTCTAGCATAAATGATCTTTGTAAAAGATACTTGCAATCAAAAGTATGCACTGGGCATGGATGTTTACACATGCATCTAACCCCCAAATACAAGTTTTCATCTTCCTCATATATTATTAAAATTAATGGACGCCAGTACCTTGTCCAATTATAAGCAATATAAAGATTTTTACTTTAAATTTTGAATTTATGGTACCATTGTTTATGACATCACTAAAAGTCCTTGAGGGATTTATATTATGCATGAATTACAACTGGCTATGAATCACCAGGTTGCAGTTCTATCAAAAGCTTCAGGTAATGTCATAAACCACAGGAGAGAAGCCTGATTGACTAAAATGACAATGGAATTACGGATCTGTAACTTCTGTCTCTTTGCAATTTTACATACAAATTCTGCACGAGGAAATACTGGCACATATACACCTCCTTGCCTAGATTACCTTCTTCCACTCCTCCTGCTTCATCTTTCCCTCGTTTTTGTGACTCCTCACATCCATGGGCATATTGCCTTGTGTGGCAGCTACAGTCACTGTCTCAGCTGCAATTTTGAGGCTCATGAGTCCTACTCTCTGTCTATTCTACTTTGCGTTAATACCGGACTGCCCTCTGCAGAAAAGTCAGCAAAAGCAAATATGGGACAATTCATGAAGCACACAAGTCTACAGGCCAGGGAATGGGCTTAATCCATCAGCCAAAGTGTCTGTGCTATCCTCCTGGTGGAGAAATGGTGGATCTGGGGTGTGGTATAACCACTTTCCTGACAGTTATATTGGTGCAGATTCCTAGGATGCACTGTCAGTCTGTCCCACCTTGGCCACCACAATCCAGGAAGAAAGGATTTCCACCATCTTCAAAGGTGTAGGCAAGCCCAGTCACTCATAAATTTAGCCCTTTTGATGATCCACTTTGCACTTTCCTGCCCAGCTTGTGCTGCATGGCACAGTACAGATGGGAATTTTACCTGTCTGTGAGGATATATCAGCCTGGCAGGTCACCTGCGTTGTGGCTGTGACATTCACACCCAGTCTGCCCACGACTCCATCGCCTGTGTTTGACAAACACAGACATGTAGTTCCTTCTAGTTCTAGCACAGAATGAAAAGATACTTAATACACTACCGGTTTTTTTGTGTACCTTTTTTTTTGTGTAGAGTCAGGGGGTCTGGAAACCAGAGGAAGACCTGGTGGGTGCAGCCCAGTGCCAGAGAGTCACCAGTGCTCCAGGACTCACACTGCCAGCCACCCAAATGGTTTCAAAGCACAGTGTGCTACCAAATCCTTGTCACTGGGACTCAGTCGTGTCACCTAATGCCTACTTCCACTTTAAGGAAATGTTAACAGATAGAAAGACATGGTTTACATATTTTACACCTGAGCTACACCTCACCTTATCTTCCCCAGTGTTCACAGTTTAAGGTATTGTGGCTTTACGAAAACGTGACAGATCCGGTGATATTGAAAAGGTTAAGTAAATCTAATATCTAGCAAGGGTTAAATAAACCTAATAGCTAGCAAATAAAGCCCCAAATTCAAAGCTGCAAAAAGCCTGGACTTGTAGAATTTGACACTAGAAAGCAGATTGTACAGGTGCAGAAATATGACAGCTGCGTATGATCATAGCCAAGGACCGAATTAAAATTGTTCTTGAAATTCCCTTGCAATTAGTGCAGGGACACTGCACATCATCAAAGTCTGTGCTTGCAAGTCCAGGATTTCACAAAGTGAAATAATGCTTATGACACTGGCTATGTTTTTGTGTGATTAGCAGTAATTAGGCAGTGGGGAAAGCCTCTGCAGACCAGAAGATCTGGGGAGGAAATGGGGACCCCATTTTGAAGTCTGATGTGGAAAAGTATTTAAAAACACCTTCAGACTCTCATTTTAAAATGGAAGCCACATCTACCTGATTTCAACCTTTCATAGTAAGCAGTTATTTAGACTATAAACATCCGTAAAACAGATGGCTTCTTGAATGTATCATCTTAGTCAAAGTGGATTAACAAAGCTCAGATAATTTCCCCATACTGATAGCACGCCTTTTTCACCACCAGCTTATCTGCAGATGATTTTTTAGGAGAAAGAACACAAACTGGCTGGAGGGCACAACCTAATTTCAGTGTATTAGTTCCTTTGAAGTGTAATTGGTATGGGGAAAATAAATCAATACAAAAAGGCCATATTAATTTTTAATCTTTGATTTTTCAGAGTAAACACAGATTCAGTGTTAAACACATGAACAGTCCCATTTACGCCAATACAAAATTTAAAAATGACTCATGGTCCAATTTTTGTTAAGCATTTGCAACAGTGAAGAAAAATGGGTTTTTTTAAAGATTCAGTGGTTTTAGAGATTCAGATTTTTTGAAAGGATGTTGTTGATGACTGATATACAAAACCTAGACTAATTTATTATTAAAGCAATCACATAAAATCAAATCAGAAAATGCAATAATAAAGCCCCTATCAAAATGGTTGTTGTTATAGAGACTTTTTTTTTTCTTTAATGCAATAGTAATCCTATTGCTTCAAGAGAAATAAATTGGGGGAAAATGTGGGAACTGCATCTGTCAAAAAGGATCATGCACTGGCGTAGACAAGGCAAAACCCCTTTGCGTGGCCAGCATGCCAGGACACTGCGCTAAATGTGAATTATGGTGACATTTTAAAATGTGCATGTTGGGAAGAATAATCTGTAAGCCTTCTTTTCACTTACTGACTTCAAGCATTGTAAAGATGTCTAAAATATATATGAATAGCAAAAATGGTCTTCAGGACATCATAAGAATTTCTATTGAAAGATATTTAAGTTGTTCATTGTGTGCAATTGTAATCTTCAGTTTTCTAGGATACTGCAGGGATTTATGCCCATGTTAAATATTATACATTGCTCTAATATAATACAAAACAAGTCTAATTGAGCATAATGCATGCATTTTTATCAAGATCAGAGACCTACTGTGTTTTTTGAACTGCCTAATCCACACAGTGTATCCACACCACCAAAATGAAATATGCCTATGTGGCATGGGATATGTACACCTGAATTCTGCATGTGAGCTTGTCAGTGATTTTCCTCTTGACCTTGGGCAGCTCACTAAAAATGTCTGCTGGCCCACTGCCAGGCACTCTTGACTCCCATGGGACTTAGAAAACTTTTGGAAGGATTAGCCCTTGAATGCCATGCCCCTGCATTCGGTTACATACTTGGATCCTCAGATGAAAGATCACCTTGTATGCAAAGGTATCTCTGGCAAACTTGTGAGCCCTAAAATTTTACCAGATACTCTTTTCCTTCAACTCATCCTAAGCAACGAAAGGCGTTAAAAACCAATTTCCTTCACCGACAGGCACCATTCCTTTATTGAATCTTCTTGACAGACCAAGTTTCCCCCGGCAGCTGTTTTCTGCAGCGCCGGCCTCTCATTCGTGCTGAGAACAGCTGGGGAGCTGTTGCATGGAAAAAGGGCAGGAGAATTATCTTTGGGACCTTTCACTTTAGGACATAGTTCTGTTTGCAATTTTAAAGTCCTGCAGCTTACGTACATACAGATGCCATATCGAAATGAACAAACAATGATCCTGTGGGGCGAAGCACAGAGCAGACAGGAAATGCCTTAAGGTAACCCTGGCAACCTTAATTTTCTCCATTTGTGCAGTCTTTAATTTTGTCATCACACAGTAACAATTATCCTTCAGCAGATTTCTCTGCCAGATGTTTAGACCAGCACCAGCAGCCACCAAGTTTAAGGTATCTAGGTGGCATATGCTGGAAAAATAACAGAAAGGCAGTGGTAAGCTCACATGGAAATTTGTGGATCTTTCAGCTCGAACAAAAACTCTATAGATCTTATCCATTCAGTTTCCACTTGTAAGAAAAGTGGGAAAACTGAGGGAAAGGAAGTACAGAAAAACTGCACAAAAAGTCTATCTTTTGTAGAAATGATACTTCAAAGATATTGATGGGAGTTTATCCAGTTCTTCAGTATATCTAAAAGCTGATATATTGCTAGAGGTTCAATTCTGATCACTACCAAGTTCTGTCTCTCAAGGTTTCCTAGCCATCAAATTTATTTTTCAAAGAAAAGTTTGTTTACATAAATGGGAAAAGAATCATTGTATTAAAAAATTATACACTATAAAATATTTTTCAATATAAAACATTTTCAAAGATCAAATTTCCTATAAAGTCCCTTTTGGGAGAAGCTTTCCCTGGAACTCTCACAAATATGAAGGCAAAAGAGGAGCAGTAACTGTTATACTGTTTATATAGTGACTGTTTTTAGCAAATGCAGTTGCTGATTTTGTAATTTTATAGAGAGACCCCAGCTGGAAATGCAGTAAGATTGTTATCCCCACTCCCACTGGATTAGCTATACTAGGATTTTGTTGAGGAGACTGGCAACTGGGCTTTTCCCCAGTACTAAAACCATAAATAATAATCCTCTCCTTTCTAGCTAGTGGAGCTAGTAATCAGACTAAGAGGGTATCTGCATCAAAATTTTTGAAATATTAGGTTGGAAAGATCCAATTGGCTATTAATTTATCCACTATAAATACTTCCACATGAAATTACAGAAGTAAAGATGGTACAGAGTTAAAAAACATCACCCATAAATTGCAGCATTTATTGTATGCTGGCTGAGGAATCAAACACCCTATTATCTATTTGTGAATACAAGGGCTCTACATGTGTCAGATTCACTGTTTTTCAGTTATAGGTGAACCAAAGTTCTAAAGTAGAAATTAGTGTTTAACTTAAAAGGCAGGTGGAGGCTGTGATTTATTACTGTTGAAGCAAACAAAAGGATTGCATTTGAAAAATGAGTCTAGGGTTTCCTGTGTAGAAAGAAAATATAAAAGTACTCAAGCAACAGTAATAAGCAAAAATGAAAAGATGAAGCAATAATAAATCAGCATAAAATTAATTTAAGAACCTTGCAAGCTGATGTGCAGCTTCTGCAGCATCTGGAAAATTCCTCTGAAGAATGAGGCAAGCAGATCATGGGCATCCATTAATAATAATAATAATAAAAAAAATTAATAATTAATAATAATCCCTCATGTTTCTTCTGGTGTCCCTTATCCCTTGCAACAGATCTCCTTAAAATTTATCATGTTGGCCTCAAAACAAAAATCAGGTTATTAATCAGAGTTTGAGAAGTATCTATGACAATCCCTTTTTTCTAATTTTTCTTCCATTTCAACAGGATCCAAAGGCTTTTATACCCAAGGGCACATATAACCTTGCTGCTTTGAAATAAGAATTTCAGAGTAGAGTTTAAAATCAGATGAAAATATCAGTCCAGTCCAAAGATATTCCATCCAAGTAATTAAAAAAAAAAAAAGAGAACAGAGCCTACAGGTTTGCAGTGTTGATTTCTATGTTTTCCAGTAACACAGGGAAGATGAAGATCCCTCTCAACTCTCTGCTTCTACTTTTTCTCCTTTGGAGAAAAAGTAGCATATTATGCTATGGACAGGCATGAGGGGCTGATATGAGGGGCCCAGAGATGGGAAGGGAATGGAATTGGCAATGTGAAAAGCAACGCACACTTGGGACAAAGGCAAAACCTTGGCATGCTGTAACCAAAAGGTTTAAAATAGAGATTCACTTCAATAGTTCTATTCAGCAGATTAGAAACTTGCAAGAAGCTTTAAAAAATTTATTTGGACAAAATGCTTTTTCTAAAATATTCACTAAAGAAAAAGTTGTAAAGTACGTAATTATAGTTTTAGTCCAGAATAAAGTATTGTTAGAAATAAGGAAGACATGCCAGAAGAATGAACAGTTTGGTGGTTAAGGCAGCTCATCTGCTGTGTGGGATAATAAAGTCCAGATCCCACTTGAAATTAGGGAATGTGATTTTCTTGCTATTAATTTAATTGTTTTCTTATTCATGCCAGGAGCAAATTTAAAATCACTCTTGGGAGGTCAAAATTCTCTTCATGTTCTCGCAAATGATCTGAATTATTTATAGTGCATAATGTTAGTAAAAAAGACTAGAAAAAAAAGCTGGTTTGGGGGAGATAATCTACATTTATATTAGCTAACCAACTCTGGATTTGACCTGCTTGGAAATAGATCAATTCAAAACCATGAGAAATTATTTCCTGGCAATTAATAATTCTGCCCACATTTTTCTAGGGCTATAAGGGCTTGAATAATATTCACCAGATACCAAATGGCAAAGAAGAACATGGGAAAGTGAGTTACACTCACCATCAAATTTACATCCATATGCATAACCAGTATTTGTGTTTCTGCATTCTTCTCATTTCCCCATGAGAGTGCAGTAATCCTACTATTCCCATTCAGGTAAACACTTTTTTTTCTTTCTTTATTGTGAAAATAGCAACAGGATTTGGCCCATGGGGAAATAAAACTGTAGCAATAATTTAGATATTTTATGCATTATATCAGTAATGTATTTTGATAAATAGTTTTGATAGAGCTTCCTTCTCCACTGTTCTTTCAGCTTCTTGATCTGAGCTTGTTCTTTAGGTCAGCAGTTGAAGTCATCAGCACTTTGCAGCCTCCACTGACTTTGGTGTTACAGTTGCTTGTTGTTGCTGTTTACATACCTCTTATATTTCCTAAAGACTTGTCCAAATTTAAATTAAATCTCAATAGTACAATAAGGCACTTATAGTGGTTTGCAGCTAACATAATGGAGTACTGCTTGTAAAAATAAGATGATTTCAGTGGTATGATATACATATCTCAGCATTTTACAGAACAGCTTTGATACAAACCCTCCCTAAAATCAGCTAGGATTTTAAATTAAGTGTAACACAATGGCTTGAAGGCAGGAGCTGAAAGAGCTTGAACTCATCCCCATTTCCACCAGCCCCGCTGGCAACAACAGGAATGAAATGGCTGTGGTGACCCAGCGAGGTCATCTCTGTGAGCAGCTCACCAAATACCTGCCTGTGCACACTGCAAGGAGGCACTCGGAGCTGTGGGAAACTGTGAGCTCATCCCTGGGGCTCTTTGTCTGGGCTAATTTACATGGACTTCCCAGTGCTAACATCAGTTCACTTATCTCTACATCTCTAGCCATATCTCTGGAAAAAAAACCAAAACCCTTTAATTCAAAACCAAACTTGGCATAAGCTTGGCTAGGGCGGATGTATTCAAAGAGATTTTGAATTTTTATTTTCAGTTTGTAGAACATACTGAAAGCAATTCATATGCACAGTTAACTGGAACTTCATAGCAATTTTGGAAATAAAGTGCTCATGGATAAGAACCTACAGAGTCTAATGGTTATAATTTTCTATGCCATCTTTTATGCAATGATCTCGAGGCACTTTCTTAATATTAAGTGTGCTTAAACACTCTACATGCTATTTCCACTTTACAGAAACAGTGGCACACAAAGAGGCTGAGTAATTTGGCAAAAAGAGAAATGTAACCCAGACATCCTGGACTCATGCCCTAGAGAACAGTTCTATTGGGATTAAATATTCAGTCTGCCCTGTTAAAATTATTTAATTAATGGGATTATAAAATGAGAGACTTAATATTCCAGTAAGACCTGTAAAATGTCTGTAGTTTCTAATACTTGGAAAAGTGTCTGGATTGTGATACCATATGAAGGAGAATACATTCACCACCCAACAATACTTTGCCATTCACAAAAGAAAAAAAAGTTTTTTGTAAAGAGTGAACAGATGAAAAATACATAAAAAGGAAAATAATAAATGTTAATCATCAGGGAACCAGAAGAGTTCAGTGAACCCATCTCCCAAAATTCAAGCTGTCATAACAACATATGATTTTTTAAAGATAAGTTAAATTTTCAAATGCTCGTGTCAGATAAATAAAAATACAAAATTATGTATCACGAGAGATTTATAATAATAGAGATTTACAGCAATGCTGCACATGTAAGTTTTGTAATTGAGTGAACAGAAAGTTCAGTCAAAAACGAAACTATTATTTAGAAAACCAAATAGCTCACCCTTTCTATAAAATAGGAAAGATTTTCTTACATCAATTCAGAGTCTGTTTTTCAAAGATTTGAAAGGTAGCAGCAGGTTACAAAATACAGCATAGCAATGCCTAGGAAGGTATCCCTTTTTTTAGTGTATTATTAATAATGTAAAATTATCCTGAGCTACACAATATATTATTATTATGATAAGGTAAATAAACATTACTGATAATATTGATTATTCTGTCTTGCATAAAGTAATTTATTACTAAATGAACACTTAAACTAGCTCTGGCTTCTCCCTCTGGGAAACCTCTCTCTATTTTTCAGTTTTCTTTGGCAGTGATTTTCTAGACATTTTATTATCTTTTGGCATAAGTGAAATTGTACTGAACACAGCCTTCCTAAAACTACTTTTCACATATACCAAGTTATTATTATACTATCATTTCCTGATCTCCATACCATCATATCCTTCTCTTAAGGTTATACTATGCTATTTCCTGTATTTCCTTGTGCTGAGTACACCTTACAGGAAAGTGATACTGTAAAAGATGGAAAGCTACCAGTGTAATCTTCTGCTAGTTCTCCCTGTCTGCAGGTCCAGGACCAGAACATCTTTTTATTTCAAGATCTTCTTAATCTCAGCTGGTCCTGTAAGCCTTTGGCTATTTTTATACCACACCATAGTTAACATCCAGTATAGATGATGGGGAATTCTCCAACCAAACTGACAGAAGGTACTAATGAATAAGAAAAGGTTGTGGGAATGTGTTAGTATCGACGGAAATTTCATTTGGGGAGGCATCTGATCCAAACTATTTACATTAAAATAGCCAATAATCCAGGCTCAGATTTAAAGTACTCCTTGGTCTGATTCAGCTCCACAACACAGACACCAGACTACATGTGAACGCTGAGCAGATTTCCTGGTCTCTGCTGCTGGAATGGCCCACTTCTCATGGTTTTCCTCATGTTCCTAAAAGCAAGGACCTGAACCTTAGTTTCTACTGCCCCAAGTTACAGTTCTCACAGCTGGACTTGCCAAAATATTTAATGATTAACACAGAAAAGCTTCAAAGGGAGAAATGGAAATATCCTGCCCAATTCTACTCTTTCCAGGAATAGTCACCCTTCAGGGGGTAACATATTCTGGTATAAACAGAGACACCGGAACAAGGAGTTACCCTCAGTGGCCTAGAGGATCACCCAGACACATTAGCTATTCTGAGACAACTTCCTTCATCATCTTGGTGGATTTGAAACAGTTTTTAACACACAAATTAGTGTGGCATAGGTAAAACATTCCCACCCAGTTCTAGCCCTGTGGCTATATGGAGTCGCATCAAAAGCTCATCTGGCTCCCAGGCCTCTGAACCTAGGCAAACACAATGTCAGCTTAAAAGCTTTTCCTGCACTGAAATTAAAAATTGGTTCTTACCCTTTTTAAGTTCTCTCCTGCAACTGCAGAAGAAACTGTTCAGGGAATATTCAAACTACACATTTAAATTGATACTGTTTTTCTTTGCCCGACTCTGTGTGATGCTCAGCTACAGACTTTCATATATGTCTGTCAGTCTGCCCATAGGTACAAGAAGAAGATTTGTGTAGGAGTGCTGCTCAGGGGTGCTGATATCAGGTACAGTCTTACTCTCGTAGCCAATGATGCCATGAAAAAAGGTCCCAGTCTGAGTAACTTCCTCCCTCCCGTATTTCTCCCAATACTTATGACATCATTTAAGTTTGAGGGTTTGGTTTTGGCTTGTTTGTTTGGGTTTTTTTGTTTTGTTTTTTTTTAAGCGGCTAAGCTGGGAGACAGTGGAAAATCAGCAACTGGGTCAAAAGTACACCCTCTCTGCAGGTTTGGAAGACTTCTGTGTGGAAATCTGGGCAGGAAGTAACTTATTTGGGAACTGTAATAGCTCTGCAGGTTTCCTATTCAGCTGTTGCACAGGTGGACCTTGAGGAATTTCCTTTTAGAAATTAAATAAACCATATGGTAATATCTACACGTTCTAAAGAACTTGAATATAAACACAGCATCCTGACTTACTTTTTATTTAGAACAGATGGTATTTATAAAGGGAACGCAAAGGAAATACTTAAGATGGGAGATACACGGTACAAAACAGGTGAGTCAGAAGAAAGGTTCCAGTCTTGTTTTGCAAGTTAAATCTCTTACTGAATAAACAAGGCTACTCTCATTCTCAACAGCACAGTATCAAAAATAATATTAGGCACCTTGTTTCCAGCTCTTTATACATGTGTCAAACAATGGCTCTGCTTTTATTCAGGAAACATGAAAGGCAGGACTTGCAGTGATGATGCAAATCATAATTGAAGTGCACTGGCAAAGAGCTGCAGAGGCTGAAGGAAATATGCATCATGTCCATTGAGTCTGGATCTGCTCCATGCTGTTAGTCACCCAATTCTGCACAAACTGCTGCTGTAAACCATCAAAGGATGGGGGATGTTAACCTCCTGCCACACTGGCTGGGGACGGGAGGATGGTTAAGTCTATCTTTCTCATTCACTGACACCTTACAAATTCATCGCTTCACAGAACTACGGCAATAAATCACTGATAGATTTTTTTAGATCATCAACTCCTCTAACATCAATTTTCTAAATGCCAAAGCACTCTCCTACTTTTTTTAAGCAACACAGAAGGGATTGCAATATTTATGATGCAGAACTGAGGGTCCAGTGGTCTATCTTCTACTCCCTGTAATACTGTTGAATTCGTGTCTGACCTTGCCTTAGGACGCTGTGCCATGAAACAGTTGTTTTGCATTTAAAAGGAACTAAAGCTTCCATGCATCTCACAATAATTGTCAGTTCTAATTCTTTATGAGGAAGGAAATTATGCTTTTTTGTTGCAGTACATGTAGATATTTTATACTTCATTATGTTGAAGTCATAACCACAAACATGACATGTTGCCCAATACCAAAAGAGAATCAGGAAACATTTCAACAGAACAGTTCTTAATGGTGCCTTAGCAAAGATACTTTTACTTTGCAATTTTCCTTTTGCAGCAGATGTCGCAAAAACTAATGAGAGCTTGTCCATTGATATAATCCAGCTTTGTATCAGGCAATTCAAACTATTAATCAAAAATATTCATTTGATCCTCAAAATCCAGGTGATGAGCTTATCTTTCAAGAATTTAGTAATAATTTGGAGTCTTTTTTCTTTTAGCCTCCTATTCTTCACCTTTTTAAAAAAGTTTCCAAGTTTTTTTCTCTGTAACAACAAAAACATGCAATACTTAATTTGAAAATATATTATATTCTTTCGTTTCTAGTGTTGTCTTTAAAAAACACCTATCGCTTTGCCTATCGTTGATAATAAAACAGGATTAACCAAATGTTGTACTCTAATGTGTGTGACCTTAAGAATTTAAGTTTGAGTGAAGAAAGAATCTTGTGCTAAAAACATGTGTGCCATATGCCAGCAAGTGAATACACAGTTATACAGTCCTAAAGGACTTCTACATCTTTGTATATTATTGAGATTTAATGGGTCAAGATTTGTTTTTATAATTCAGGATATAGAAGCAATTTGTAAATGTCCATGTTTGCAGCCATGAAATCAAGAACCCTGCTTAGCAGTGAGCCCACATCTCCTTGTTTGGCCTTTTATTGCTCATACAGAGGCTGAAGCTCTTTGTCTTGCCCTTGACGTCCTTGCCAGTTCAAGCTGAGCTTTGGCTTTCTTAACCCCACCTCTGCATGTCTGAGCAATATTTCTAAAGCCCTCCTTTGCAGCCTGGCCCCATTTCTGACTCCCGTGGCCGTTTTGCAGTAGAGCTCTGTCATGAATCATGGAATCATTTGGGTTGGAAAGGACCTTTAAGGTCAGCCAGTGCAGCTGTTAACCCAGCACTACCATGCCCACCACTAAACCATGTCCCCAAGTGCCACATCTACACCTCTTTTAAATGCCTTCAGGGATGGTGACTCCACCATTTCCCTGGGCACTCTGTTCCAGTGCTTAGTATCACTGTGTAAGAGGAGACGAGAAAACAAGGAAAGGATAGCAGCATTTTTCAAGTAATGTGAAAGCCATGAACAGAGATGTGAGAAAATTTGGGATGGCATCGATAAGTGAGTGGGCAACATGCTGAGAAATGAATTTCAGTACTGACTGGTAGGCGAAGTTTACACTACTCACACCTGCCTCCTGGGTTCTTCAAGGGCAAGATACTCTGGAAAAATCATTTAAACACTTCATGGGGCATACTTTGCTCCCTGATCCTTCCACAGCCCTCTTCTTCCCTCTTCCACTGTCTGAGGTAGTTTTGGGAAACAAGAGCTTTCCCCCTCTAATGTTCAAACTGAAACTCAGCTATCTCTGTGCTGCAGGGCCAGAGACTGCCCTGGTCCCAATCCCATGCATCTTCCACAGCAGGACTCCTGCCTGCAGCTTTGTAACTCATTGCAGGAAATGGAGCTGGCTGCCACCTGTGCTTCGAGGACACCACGATGACAGTCTGTGATGACAGACCAGTGATGCAAAGCTATTGGCAGAGTAGTTGGGCAAGGGACAGGGCAAATAGTGCTAGAGAGACAGAGCTCTCCTCAAACTGGGGATGCAACTCACCTGGTCATTCTCTCTCAGAAAACAATGCTACACAACTGGAAGGCTGAGAAACATTTCAAGGAGTGAATGTTAAGACTATTTAAGACTATTAGGGTAACATGACAAAAGTATTTATAACGAAGTTTTGCAGAAGGTAGATAAGAGGTTCATACTGTATCCGATTTCCTTTACTATGGGAAATGGGAAACGTCTGCCAAGATGTTCTTCTATTATACTTGACAGGGATCTGCAGGAAATTAATATTTTTGATTTTTATGCCTTTAAGCTAATGCAAGGCATGGACTGAGGGGACTGGAATTTTGTACAAAAGCTCTCCTAGGGCATGAAAACACATGATGGAGTAGGGCATGTGTATCCTAGAAGGAGTCTCCAGAAAAGGAAGCAATGGTTTTGGGTCAGCGCACTTCTGTGCTTGAGGTCCAATTGTATTGTCTCCACAGAAGTGGCTTCAACATAGCCCACCTGACACAAAGGAGTCCTGAGAAGGCATTTGTGCTTTTCCTTCTATCATTAAAATTTTGAGTAAGAACACTACATGAATAGGACTGGAGGAACAAAACACTTAAAGTTTACCGACCTAGATGTAGGTGCATGCACAGCATCTGGAGTTAGTGGCTTATGGTCTTTACAATAATTCTGACAATAATTCACAATACTAATGACATTTGAGTAAACTTTCCTATCAAAAAGACAACTCACCTATGCTGTCAACATTTGGTAAATGATTTATAGGATCTGTATCCAATAACTAGGTAAAAAAAATGCTGGAGTATATTCTGCTGTTAATATTGTAAAAAAAATGCTGTATCTAAACTGCATCATAAATTTTAGTAAAACAAGTGCTCTAGTGAGTAATTTTAACCTTATCTTCCTAATTCAAGCACAAATTACAGTTTATAGGAGCTCCACACAATTTTACCGTTTTACAAAATACATGGTTAAGAACACACTTCCCTCACCCTTGGATGATGATATGCTTTGACCTCTAAAAGGCTACACTGAAAAGACTAAAAAATTTGCCATGGTTAGTAGTTCCAATACAAAACTTGAGCAAATATGATTTATCAGTGATGAAAAGGACCAAGTCATTCAGAGACATAATTACAGGAAAGTATTTGTTCTTCTTTTACTTCCTGGATATTATGTAAATAAATGTCTTCCTCCACCTTACTGACTTCAGGTTTGAAGGTGAAGTTCATATACATTTTTAATGTAGTAGTATGAAAATATATGGAAAAGATTCGTACTTCAGGACTAAAAATCAGAGAAGACTACTGCTAAAAAAAAAACCAAACCAAACCTAAACTCTCGTGGCAAACTTGGAAAAACCACTCAGAATATTTATTTAGACTAGTAACAGAACACAGGTATTAGAATTATTATTGGGTTATGCAACACAATTTATTCTGATAGTGAAAATTTGACTTTACACAGCAGTGTTAAAACATGGCAACAGGTAAAAAAAGTTCCTGATTGGAGTTTATGAGCTAAATTAAGACTGATAACATAAAAGTCATAAGCACAGGAAGGAGCTGTTAAGGGTGAGAAAAGAGGGGTCTAACAAACAAGTAGAGGCCAGAGGGATAAAAAAGATGAGCTCCGTGTTTGCTTATTTGCAGCAAGGTTAAGAGTCACAAGTGCTTTGATGATTTGATAGAGAGCTCATGAAAGAAAGGACTTCCAAGATTCAGTGGCCAGAGAAGTTCACAGAGGTGAAGATCACACCATAAATTAGGTTCAAGCTTTTAAATAAGTTTGGCTTTTCATACTGTTTACACAGAGACATTGTTTTCCTTTCAGAATGCAATGTTTTACAGTATGTTACAATTTACATAAATTACCATGCTGGATGGAAAGTGGTGAGGAAGTTATGTGGCTTCTGCTAAGCAGATAATACAGAAAACAGTAAATCCTGACTGGGCAAAGTCCAGTCTTGCTTACCAGGTTTAATCCATAGAGGCCTCTCTGAGTCCCTTCACACTCCTTACATTCACCTCTTTACCACTACATGGGGCAAATGAGAAATTTGCAGATACCAGGTCAGGAGGCTGCACAGACTCTTTGGAGGAGAGATACTTTCCCTCATTTCATTTTGCACCTATCAGATGGGCAGCAGTTCTGAAAAGAGGCTCTATTCAAAAGGTCTGGTACAGTGGAACCCCCACTGTAAACCAAGTAATTAACACTGTTCCTATGATGTAGAAAATCAACCGTCCTTTATAGGAAGAAAATTAAAATATTTAATTTCTTCTAGAATTATATAGGTAATAAGTCTCAAGACTTATTCACTTCTCCCATGGCAAAAGAGAACCAAAATGCATTTTTTTTTTTTAGTTAGCAATTTTACTTTTATATATGTGGGTTTTAAGAAGCAAAACTTGCCACTTTAAAAAAAATAAAGTTTTAAAATAGTATATGTGGACAGACTTCTATTAGTGTTTCCTTTCCCCAAGCTTTGCAACTGATTGAAAAGAGGGCCCCAAGGAGAGAAGCTGAGGCTGACCCTCCTGTCAGCAAGCAGGAGAGAAGTCTTGTAGCTCCAGGCTGGCCACAGCATATCCTGCCTGGGGCGCTGTAGGGATCTCTGACCCGAAAATCAGGGACACTGTTATCAGTGAGATATCAGGAACATGGGACTCCTTTAGAAATGACTCTGTTCTTTATGGAAAACTTGTTTTAGACAGATCAGTGAAACACAGCTTGCCTCAGGTATATTTTGTTCATTGGCAAGTTCATTCAAGTACTTAACAGATGAGTTCAACGTAGGAACTTCCTCCTGTGGGTCAAAGCATGGGAGTGCTGCTGATGCCAAACTGGGGGGCTGGGGCACTGTTGCTTGGGGAAAGGAGAAGGTGAGGATGAGGACAAGGAACATGAGATGCTTTTCAAAGCAAGAAAGGAAGAAGACTAAGCTAAAGGAGAGGAAAAACAGAACAACAAGTGAAAAGAATGAGGGCAAAGAAACAGATGAGACTGAGATTATCCAGGCTGGATGGTGCTTTGGGCAACTTGGTGTAGGAGATGTGCTAGTCCCTGGCAGTGACATTGGAACTAAATGATCTTTAAAGTCCCATCCAACCCCAAACATTTTATAATTCTATGACTGTCCCACTATCATGTATAACTTCCCTATAAAGTGAGCCATTCATCCAATGTGATACCAGAAAACATTGGCAGAAGAAGAAGATAAATAGAAATTCCAATTCCCTCACTGACTGTGAAACTATACTTTCTTTGCTTTTCTTTCTGATGTCAAGACTATAATTTTTTTTCTTTACAGGGATTACATTTATCTTCCATGGATAGATGAAAGAAGCCAGTCTTCACTACGCTTGCTGTCAGAACTTCTACACAAATCTTATTCCTGGGTTACTTAAGTGTTCATAATTCAACAGTTAAACAGTTAGCTTTAATAAAAAAAACTTCAGTTTTGCAGTACTAGAATGCCTATTATCTCAGGATTTAAGGCCAGGCAGTAGGTACAGAGAAGCAAAATCCTATAGCCCTGGAAAAAAAAGAGGCTAAACAGAGCAACCATGTAATGAATCATCTAAATTTATTTTTGCCCATGCTCTTTGTAGTTATTAATGATGAATTCAAAAAGTTCAACAACAGGAAGAATGAAACAAACAGATGGCATTGTATTTCAATTCTGGATATAGCTAAACTGGGCTTTTAACCAAGGCAGACCTGTCCTTTTCTTTCTTATACATCATCACTGATCTGAGAATGCAGTTTTGCAAGTGAAATTTCTCTCCCGTTACTTGCAAGTGATACCTTTGCAATGCAGAACCAACAAAATGGCACTGCTAGGCCCCTGGTAGTTACTCTTCTCTAAAATTCATATTATATATTGCTTACAAAAAGTGAGTAGCAAAAAAGAAAATACACAAGGCTAATGATGTCCTTTAGCTTTTAAAAGTGGTAAAGTACAGTATTTGCCCCTTGTTTATGTGCAAATTTGAGAAACTGCCTTGTCAGAAAAGAGAATTTAGTAGACTTAGTGCTGTTATCTATCCACAAAATATGAAATTGTCTCCTGTTTACTTCAAATTAATTGCAGAAGGAAGAAAAGTATGAAAGTAAAAACATTTTTGCAATCATGCAGTATATGTCAAGAATATGTTGAAAAAATTATATATGTATAGAGAGAAAGAACTTACAGAATATCAGCTGCTATGGGTGCCCCCTTCTTCTCCAGCCACATGTTCCCAGTCCCCTTCCTGCACCAACTTATGCCAGTTTGGTCTGGCAGTAAAAAGTCCATTGCAAAAAGGGAATAAATTTTGGACTTTTTTACCAGGTTGCTGTTTGACAGGTTTCATGCCCTAGAACCCTTTTATCAAGAAGTCACCTGATCGATATTGTTGAATGTGGTGGGGGGGGGGATTGCAGGGGATTGTAACAGTGCTCATTTCAATAAATTTGGGCTGCCTTGAGGCTGTGGCTAATGTGCCAGCCATACAGAACAGTATTTCAGTCTTAGCTTCTGCTCTCCATTTGATTCTGTGCTGAGTTTTGCTTTGCACCAGCATTTATTTTCCTCCAATGGTGTCGAATGCCATTTATCATTAAAGTTTTTGTAGGAGAGTAACAAACATGTTAAATACTGTTTGCTTCCCATAGCTCACTACAATGGCATGTTATCATGCAGTGAGAAACACAGTATCAAGCAGAACCCAGTTCATTTTGATTGTATTGTGATCCTGAAGGGATTTGCCCAACAATGCTGTTATAAAATGTATTTAACTTTTGTAGAAAATGCCACAGGCTTCCATTGAAGCTTTTCCTTCCTTAATACAGCAGTCACAATCTTAATAACTCCCAGTAATACAGCCCTTGAGTTCCCACAGAGAAACTATTTCAGAGCATTTGCTGATCTGCTGTAGAAAAGCTTAGCATGAAGCCAATGATAAATGGCATTGTTTTACATTACATGTGTGCTTATTGTTTCATAGCATAATGTCCAAAGAGGAAATACCTCTGACAGAGTCCTCTATGAGAGCATGGGATTAACAGCAGAGCCAGGGCTAAATTAAATAAAGCAGGGCTCTAAACATGTATTTGATTTGGAGGTATCTTTCATTGCAGGTTATTGTGAAGGGACACACAAAGGATAAGACAAGAAAATTGGATTATGAGGCAATTTGTTGAGGACAATGAAGAGAAATGTCTAGCTGAAAGATGTTACAAGGTTTACTAGATCATAAAATAGTAGATGAAATTCTGATAAATGTAGAGCAACCCTAAATTTATATACCCATTTCTATAGGATCTGAAATGAATGTTTCCATGCAGTAACAAGGTCTAGGGGTTATATTTCCCTGAAAACTTTGACTCTGTGTCCAATGGCAAACACGAAACCAACCACATGTTAGGAAACGCTAAGTAAGGAATGGTGAACAAGGCAGAAGACATCATGCCACTATTTAAAACCCTGTTTTTAAATAGTCCTGTTAAATGTACCCTTACATTTATAATACTTCATATAGATCCATTATCATTCAAAATATATACAGGAGAACTGGAAGAGGTGTAGAGAAGGGAAAACATATGGAGCAGTTTCCACACGTGAAGTTGCCTAAGGGCAGACCTAGATAATTAAGGAAGGTATCCCTTATGCCTTATCTTTTCATTGTTGGCCTCTGTCACAGGTGAGATATTAGATGGACTTGTAGTATGAATCAGTGTTATTTCTCCTTACCTTCTTAATCAAAACCTGAATCAAATAAAGCTGTCTGTCACCATGTAGTTGATCCAATTTCACCTGTAATTGAAGAATGATGGTTGTTTTGGCAACAGTAAGCATTGGGTTAAATAATGAGTACTATTTCTATTCCGGAGTACTAAGCACATCTAGCTCTTTCAAACCCTATGCAGCCTTGACCACAATAAAGCTGGTGCTGAATAATTCTCTAATTTTAAGGCTATCCTTCATAAACCACGGAGTAATTTTGTTTCAGTGCAGATAATTCATTCAAGTCTCCCAACAAGTGAGGTTTATCACAACGATATATTTTATTCTCCCAGAATAATCCCAGTGGAAAGCCTACAGTGAGGCATGCTCACTGGGAATCCAATACAGACCAAATCTCCTTTTTCATAACCTCTCTTCCACAATGGCAACAAACAGATGCCAGTGAAGAGTAAGTATAGGGTATGAGACTTATCTCAAATATTCTACTAACCATCACATATTTTTAGATTGATGTAGTCTAGGCCCAGCATGATTTGTCTGCTTAACAACCTGTGTTGGTTTTGCTTGGCCTAGTTTTTGGTGGTGGGGGGTGGAGGCACAAAGATGGCTCCTGTGAGAAGATGCTGGAAGCTTCCACCATGTCCAGCAGAGCCAATCTCTGATGGCTCTGAAGATGATGGACATGCTGCTGGCGAAGTCTGGGCCAATTAGAGACATTAGTTACGTCTCTGTGAAAACATATTTAAGAAGAAATCAAAACAGCATGTGCACACAGTTCTTTCTAGCCAGAGAAGGAGCAGGTGGTGAGAATATGTGAGGGAAAACAACATGGAAACACCAAGGTCAGTGGAGAAGGTGGGCAAGGAGGTGCTCCAGGCGCCAGAGCCAAATTTCCTCTGCATGCTGTGGTGAAGACTGTGGTGGAGCAGATTGTCCCCCTGCAGCCCATGGAGTCCATGAGAATGTAGAGATCCACTCACAACCCGTGGGGGAGGTGCCCATGCTGGAGTGAGTGTCCTTCTCAGGCCAGGAGGTGGACTCGATTATCCTGATGGGTTCCTTCTAACTCAGCATATTCTATGATTTTATGATTTCTTTTTTTATGATAAAGGAGGCAGAACTGCACACAGTATTAATGCTGAAGATGAACAATGCATTTATGCATGCAAAATGATGCTATTACTTTGCCCTTCATTCCTTTCTAAATCAGGCCTAACTTTTATCTTTTCTTGAACTCAATTGAATAGACATTGAATTGACATTTTCCATTGAACTGCTGTTCATAATCCAAAGGCTTCCCTTCCAATAATGGATTCAATGCAGAATCCATTATCTTATGCAGAAAGGAATTTTTCCACCTCACCTTTACCTGCATTGAATTTCATCTAATATTCTAATGCCCAGTCCCTAGTTTCAAAAAGTTCTGCTATGCTTCTTCATTGTTGTCTTCATCTTTACTATCAGAAAAAACACAAATCCTCTCTAAAACCTTTCACTTCCTACCCAATGTTTTCCCTGTCTTCTCTTTTCCCTGTGATTTAGCATGGATTTGGGCAAGAGCCCCCACAGTCTTTGGTGACTTTTCTGAAATGTTTTAATTGACATTATCCTTCATCCCTTGCATCCCATCTCATAGCCAGTCCATGTCTTACCCCACCGCTCTTTGGATTCCCAAGAGTTTTTAAAGGAAACTGACTTGACTAGTTATGAACAAGCTATCTTCCCACACAAATCACATATATTCACACGTCCATTAAGCAAATTTTTCTCAGAATTTTACTAATTTGTTGGGTTTAAATCTTGCTTTACAGATGTGGAGTTTCCTTCTTTCTCTCTGGAAACTATTTTAAAGACTGGTATAACATCTGTCATTGTTCCAGTCCTTATGTACCAAAATAGTTTCAAACGAAATGGCCACACATTGCCATTGTCGATTCAACAATTTCATCCTTGACTTCTCTTAAAGCACATGGATCAACACTGTCCATCATCAATAGTATTTCCATTGTCAATGGTTTCACGACCTCTTTAGCCACATAAGCGTCAGATGTACTCTCTGAGGAACATCTTCTCTCTCTAAAGGGATCTAACATGGATCTCCAACTTAGTTCACCATGAAAGCTTAAGTAAAGAATATCTTTCGCTTCTCAGCAGTGTTCTTACCCTCTCAGTGCTCCTTCAATGCCATGAGCACCGTTTGGCTCTGCAGCCTCTCTAGTATGCTTCCTGCTCTTCTTATGTCTGTGAAAAAATTTAATATTCATTTGATCCTTTGAGGTCATTGTTCCTTGAGCTCTATTTTTACATGCACTATTGCATTTATACAATTAATCTGCCAGACTTTAAAATCCTTTGTCTTTTCTTCATTTGGATACAATTCCATCTTTTTGAAAGATGTCTTCTTATTCTAATAATCTACTTATTGTGTTGATTAGACATGCTTGCTTCCTTTTTACCCTTATTCAAGCCTTCTTAACAGGTGGTGCACTGCTGGGTTTCCAGTATGCAATCCTGCACTAACCTTCTTGCAGCCTGCAAGGATTTACTCATTTTAGGTTCAATTTAACAAATTCCTAATTTTCCCATATTTTCCCTTTTTGAAGCTGTGTACCTCTAGGATAGTGATGGTGGGGGGTGGGACTGATGGTGCAGGGTGAAACCATTCTCTATAGGAAAGCTGAAACTGAATTCGGAACTTCCATGCACACCCATTAAACATTAAACCCTGCTTGTGTCTAAGGAGGGATAGGTTAAGAGCTACAGGTCAGGACTCATTGGGTTTAAAAGGAGTAATTTCTATTGGTGTTGCAAAGCTGCTTAAAAATTGGCAACGTGATTAAGAACCACTCAAGGATTTTGTACTAATGAAAGTCAGAGGTACTAAAAACTTCATAGCAGGCATTCAACAATGGGCTATATTAACAACATTAGCAGCCTTCAAGTTAAAGAATAATTTATATAACTAAGAGCAGTGTCCTTCTGCCATTTATAAACTATTAATCAACAATTCCCCTTTTATTAACTTTGATACATTACATATGTTATTTGGAGTATGTCAGCCATACAGAGCTTTAATACATTGTTTTAATTAGTTAAAAGATGGGGAGACACTAAAAATACACATTAATCAGTGAGAAAGCTGAGACATTAAGCATTCTTTAGCTCGTTTTTAAGCTGGTACTTTACTAAATCCCTACAAGCTCTCTAGATCTTTTGATACGCCTGCAGAACATGGTAGTTTGAAAATGTCAAATTAACTTTTGAAAAAGTCACTTCATTTACTCTTTTTATGAATGACTTTCCTTTTTTAAGGCTGAATCCTGTCAGGAAAACAGCAATTCCAATTTATTTCAAACAGATAACATATTCTTGTGGTTCAATTCAAGATATTATTCAGTAAAGAAATTTGGCTTAGATTTGTGTTGCAGTATAAGAAATCAATAGTCCTCTAAAAACACTTGTAGTGCCTCCAAAAGGTATTATTAATACTTCTCAGTATATTGAACAAAACCCTGAGAGTCATGAAAGGTGACATAATTAATGTAAACCAAAACCATGAAGACACTGAGGGGGGATAAAGTCATACTATGCTCTATTTAGGAAGTATGATAGTGCAAGTAACAGACAATCAACTTAAACAGTGCAGGTAACTATTTCTGGCATGGTTGACACGAGTTTGATTTTACAGACTTAATATTTTTCACAGGCAGTAATTTTCAAGCCCTTTTCCAGATCTTATAAAAGACAATTTTAGCAATGCCTATCAACAGAGCTGGATTTTTAATATCATGGCACAGACCTCTATCATTTGAGACAACAGTAATCATAGCAGACTGCTCCTCTCTGCTCAGGCAGATCCCTGGAGGGGTCACATGTGGCTTTTGCTGAGCCTTTTCAGATAGTTGAATCCAATCAGTACTAGTTCCTCACCGTCCCTACTGCCTACTTTCTTTTATCCTACATCTGTAGACCTTTTCTCTTTCTGTCTGTCTACATCCTCACCACTCCTTGTCCCTTTCTTTACTATACTGTCCCCCCACTCTGATTCCTGTTGATACCCCATATTATCCTCTTTATTCTTGTCTCCTTAATCTTCTCCAATTTACTTAATTTTTCTCAAGAGATTTATGTATTTTGCTATGGTATTGGTCACAGAAACAACTTCAATATTGAAGCTGATGCTCAAAACCCCCTACCTCTTTGGCAAATAGTCCAAGGAAGCTCAATCTCAATTGCATTTGACAAATACAAGCATTTGGTAAACAGAAGCTTATATAAAACCCTAGATACCAAGCTGTCTGTAGCAGTTAACTGACCCTTTGACAGTGTCAGAAGAGCCTGTAATAAAGAAGGCACTCTAAATTTAGCTTGGAATCCAATCATTGAAAATGAAATCTAGGAGCTAACCCTCCCCTTCATTTTCATATCTGCAGCCTGGCTCTGCTTTCCCCCAGTGATGTCTGTGCAATGCATCAGCTTCTGTGCACAAAGTAGTAATTTCATACTTTTTTCTGAAGATTTCAGAAGGCTAGGAGAAACTGTGGCACCCTGCAGGCACAGATTCTCTTATATATGCTTCTATTTTCATATAAATCCTTTCCCAAACCTAAAGCTGATGAATGGTAATTGGATACATGGATAAGAAACACCATAATTCGTGATTATTACTCTGAATTGAGCGCTGCATGATATTGAACATTTTTTCAAAATTATCATGGGCACCCTCCACTCTGTGCAGCATGAATGACCCACGCTAATGCTTTCTTGGGAAAAAATACTTTGAGAACAAACATGTGACCAATCACATTATCACCCCTTGTTAATTTCTTTCACAACCTCTGGCAACCTGAACATTTCAAATTCTTTCCTAGTGACATCTGTATTCATGCATCTAACTCAGATTAAAACCCTCAGCAACAACACTACCCTTGTGTAAGGAAGCATCACTGTCAGCCCTGCTCCTGCACGCATCGAAACTCATCGCCCTTTGGAGCCCTGCTATCAGCTCTTTCCTATTGATCCAATTTGCATGACCAATTAACAAAGGATATCCCACAGCCACCTGTAAACCCTGCACCTTCCAGTTTCCAGCTGAAAACAGTCCCACTCACTCATTGTTTGTTTGCTCTTTCCATACAAACTCCCAATGCTTGTCAAATGTCCCATTTCTGTCGTTTGGGGCTTGGCTTAAAACTGCAGGGCAAGAAAACCCCACAAACAGATGGGAGAGGTTTTCTTGGAGTTATGCATGCTCCGTCTATACTCTGCCTAGTCTGAGCAGCACAGCCTGCTTAAAGCATCTTACACAACGTGGCAGGGAAAATTAACATATTACACTGACCAACATGCTTAATTTAAAAGTTTTGATTGGGTCAGGATTTTAAACTGTCAGCCTTTTTTTAGTTGAAACATATTTTCGGGACTCTCTCCAATTCATATTTAAGTAAAATCAGAACTTAACATGAATATCAGCTGTAAACTAAGACAACTTGTTAGGAACAAAATTGCAGACTGTACAAACAAATCCACAAATTTCACCAATATTTGCAAGATCAAAATAACTATATTGACGACCTCGGGAACTGTTCAAAGAAAAAGGGGGTATTTATACAGGTTTAAATTCACATAACTTCAGAGGTTGAACTTCTCTGGGTGGCCTTTGCATTTTGAAAGTACTGCAGATAAGAACATCAAAGCTAGCAAACCTGAAGAGGAAAAGGGGTTTCGTAGACTGGTCTGATGTACATGTCAGCAAACCTAATTTAGCATAATATTCAACTGTGCTCCAGATAGAAGCACTTGAAATATGGTACAGCTCCATTCCCCAACTCTTACAGACATGCCTCCATGCCTACTTCATCAGTCATGCACCAGAAACTATAGCTCTTTTGTCTTCCAGGGGCAGTTTTCAGAAGCTGCTGGAGGTCATAAAAGTAGCAAGGATAGGCAAACAAAGGGAGAAGATGTTTTTCCTTTAGGGAAAGGCAGTGTCATAAAAAACAGGCAGATTCAGGGCTCTTGTTCCGAGCTGAGAGACTGGTGGGAAAAGGGAAAAGAAATGTGGGAGCAACACTTTTTACAATACAGTCAATTTGACTAAGGAGATTTAGTGACATTTCTTAGTTTCAGTAAAGGCATGGCCACATGCATTCCTAAGTAAATATTTCAAACTGCAACTGCTATGAATTATGGCTTTTTGCTATGAGTTCAAAGCTCTCCATGACAGATCTATAGCCTGACTCACTATATTTGTAGTAATGATTATCCTGTATAAAACACGACAGTTTTCCTCTTGGGGTATACAGTGGAAGACTTTCTCCTGTGGTTTATTACCACACTTGTCACTTAGGGATTTGCAGAAGTGGTTAATGGGACTTTTTGAAATTACTCAAATTCTTATCTACGCCTGGAATGAAAGTTCCCTTCAATATTGATGTGTGGATGCTTTTTAAGCACTTCAATACAAACATTTTGCAATTTTTCCATTGCTCTGTTCAGTCAAACGAGGGTATTCAAGCAACCTGCCAAGCTACACACTCAAAACATAGAGTGTATTCTTCTGCCTCAGCAGCTGACTACCTTTTGCTGCTATCTCTGACCCCAGTTCCTGTCAGTCTTCCTTTGCTCCTTTCACGAAGCCCATTTCCATATGGGTTCATCATTCTTCAGGCCCTAGTCACCATTATTCCATTAGGTTTCACTGCCTTTGGGCTGTGTTAGCATTGGAAAGGCCAGAGGCTCTTTCATAATAATAAGGTACAGATGTGCCTCCGCTTTCCAGTCTGTCCTGTGTTCCTTCCCTGCCCTGAACTACTAAGACAGAAATTTATGCTCTTTACATAGTATGAAATACTCTTTAGGACAACAGTCCTAATTCCCTGTCAGATCTGGAATCGGAAAACTTGTCTACTGATGGCAAGGTTTGAAGGATACAATCATTTCCCAGCAAACTTTAGATACTTTTTCCTCCTATAAAGATGGTTATATTTAACTTTTTGGATGTAGATTACTTGCATAAAAGTCATAATCAAAATAAGACAAGCTGTATCTGGTGAAGCAGAGCACACACTGTTGAAGTGCTTTGTCTCAGTGAAACAGGGGCAGCTTTGTATTAATGAAAGTGACCATCAGAAAGGGTGCTGGTCTCTTATTATTCAGTCTAACAACTGAAGGAAGCAAAAGACCAAGCTATTTTAATTTTTATTTTTAAAGCAGCTCTAACACAGATTGTGACGGGCCCATTTTGTGAAAGACACTCTCACATCTTTGTTGAAATCAGGTCTAGTCAGGGAAGGAAGCTTTTGCTTCCTTTTGCTGCTGATTAAGAGTCTAGGGCTTAAAGGGCAATTCCAGACAAGGAAGGAGATCTTTATCACTGCCCTTGGAACAGTTCCCACTGTTGTGCTCATTTTCCCCCACTCTTTTAATCACAACTTACAGCTGTAAAACATATCTCAGAGAATGGCACCAGCATATCAGCTGTTCCATGAAGATGCTAGATCATTCAGCATTGTTATGTTTTCAATACTTATAAATGTTTCTAATAATATTATGTGGTTTCAATCAGTAAACAGCTCTTAAGAACTACCACAGCTGTTTTCTGAGCAGCTAAAGTAGATCAGCTTGTGAGAAGGCAGCACAGGACAGTCCTCCTCTAAAAAATACAGTGTGGGCAGAAGCCATCTGGTGAGTATTACATGTCACCTTCTCTTAGCAACATTCACCTAGAGTCCAGTCCATTCAGGAGAGATATTTTTCATTGCAAACCAGGAAAAGAGCTTAGGATCAACTCTAAGCATTCAGATATAACACATCTCTTTAAACTATCAGTAAAGTTAATGCCAGGCTGAACATGTGCCAACCATGTGCTCCCATCATGATAAAAGCAAACCACTAAGGGCTACCTTAGGGGAAACATAGCAGATCAAGGGACGTTATTCTGTGCTTAATCACTTGCTGGAGGAGTGGGGCGTAGCTGGTCTGCTGTGTTCACTTCTGGGAACCCACATATACTTCAAGAGAGATGTTAAAATCTGGAGAGGGTCTATAAAGTGTCTATCAAGATGGCCAGGGACATAAATCACATGATCTTTGAGGAAAACCTGAGGGAGTTGTACTTCTTTGTCTGGCAAAGGAAGGGCTAAAGGGAGATTGAGTAGCAGACTATGACTACACAAAGAGATCAGAGAATCACAAAATTACAGAATCAATTAGGTTGGAAAACATCTCTGAGATCATTGAGTCCAGCCTATGACCTAACACCACCACATCAACTAGACCATGGCACTAAGTGCCACATCCAGTCTTTCCTTAAACACCTCCAGGGACTCTACCATTTCCCTGGGAAGCCCATTCCAATATCTAATCACACTTTCTGTGAAGAATTTCCTCCTAATGTCCAATCTAAACCTCCCTTGGTGCAGCTCAAGACTGTGTCCTCTCATCCTGTCGCTTGTTGCCTTGGAGAAGACGCCAACCCTCACCTCCTTTCAGGGACTTGTAGAGAGTGATTAGGTCTCCCCTGAGCCTACTCTTCTCCAGGCTAAACAATCCCTGCTCCCCACAGGACCTGTGCTCCAGACCCTTCACCAGCTCTGTTGCCCTTCTCTGGACTCTGCAACACCTCAATGTCCTTCCGAACTGCGGGGCCCAGAACAGGACACAGAACTCGAGGTGTGACCTCACCAGTGCCGAGTACAGAGGGACAACCACTGCCCTGGTCGTGCTGGCCACACTATTGCTGATCCAGGCCAGGATGCCATTGGCCTTCTTGGCCACCTGGGCACAGCTGTGTCATGTTCAGCTGCTGTCACCAGCACCTCCAGGTCCTTTTCAACTGGACAGGTTTCCAGCCACTCTGTCCCCAGCCTGGAGTGCTTCCTGGGGTTGTTGTGGCCACAATATAGGACTTGGCACTTTGCCTTGTTGAACTTCATGCTGTTGGCCTTGGCCCATCGATCCAGCCTGTCCAGGTCACTCTGCAGGACATTCCTACCCTCTGGCAGATCAACACTCTGACCCAACTTAATGTTGTCCGCAAATTTGATATCACAGATATTACGGAAATAACACAGACTTCTCACGGCAGTATCAGAGGACCTAACAAGGGGCAAGGGACATATGTTGTGACTTTGAACTTTCAGATGGAACATTAGGATGAATTTCTTCACCAGCCAAGCAGTGCAACACTGAAAGCAGCTAGGTAGAGAGAGAGTGGACTTTTCTGCCTTTCAATATTCAGCTAAGCAAACCCACTGCTCTACTGTTGTTTAAAGTCAATGATAGCTGGTGATTGGTGTAATGAACTGGGAATGACAATAATTTTTGTTCTAAACAGAAGGATGGACTGACTGACATCCAGCTGTTGATCCCAACCAATTATTCTAGGATTGGGTGAATATTTTTGCAATAGGAACTGACGAATGATGCAACTGAGACTCTGTGAGCTTCCACAGCACAGGTCTACTTAATTATTTTCTTTATTTGCTGAAAGAGAAAACAGTGGTTGAACTGTCTTTATTGACGGGCAAGTTCATGTGGGCAAGTTCACTCATGGGAGACAATGTTATGACTTACATCCCAGTCTAGTTCCAGCTTAGTCCTTATAAAATAGACAGTTGCAAGTGTTCCATAGCTTCTTTCTAAGTCTCCCCACAGACAATGTAGCACAAATGATAGTTGATACCTCTTAAATGGTCTGTGCTATACTTCAAAGCTTAGAAGAAAAGATTCCTTTCTGCTATTTTTTTTTTGACTTGTACAGTTTGAGAGTGACTGCCATGACCGCCATGCCAGAACATAGGAATTTGAGATTCTTACTGAAGCACTGTATTTGGCAGAGCTCCAATATTTTAACTTGCCTGTTTTTTTTGTCTTACAGTGATTGACAGGCTGCCCAGGGCCTGCAGAATGACACTTGGCGTTTCACTGATTCGCCACAAATACTACTGAGGGACACTTAGCAGTACAGCTGATTCTGGCCATAAACATTTTTGTTGGTTTTTGACACAAAATAATATAATTTAGGCCAAAAAACATATGTGATTGGACCTGTTGTCCATTGAAAAGTTTTCTAAGTCACAGAAGCACATGAACAAAGCATTCCTGGGAGCATGAGTGTATCTCAGTGTGCAAGGAAGAAACAACGCAGAAACAACTGAAACCCATGTTTAGCCTGCTGCCTGTACTAATGAAGTCAAGAATCATAACTTTCACTTTTGGGCTACTATGTGAAATTATCCAAGTCAATACACGTGTTATTACCAAAGCTGAAAACTGCATAATCTTTACATTTTTTTATAATTCACCTTATTCAAACCTACATGGATGTACTTGCCAAAAGTTCACAATTTTGCCTATCACTTCCCTATTAACTTTACCTGCTACATCAAAACAGAAGAGCCTCTGCATTGTGGTTTTGGCAGCATGAAACCAAAGACTGAGAATTCAGACCTTGCCATATCTCATTGTTGACCAGTTTCCCAGAAACAAAATGCAAATGGAGCAAAACTGAGTGCATCTAGACTGACACTCTGAGAATGGCTTCCAGTTCACAATATTGAACTTACGTAACTCTTTAGACTGCAGCATGCTTGACTTCCTGGTGCAAATAAATGTTCATCCAAGGTTTAAATATAACCTACTTTAACAGAAATGTTCTGAATACAGTAGAACATCAGTGAAAATGAAGCCTGCCTCGGCTTGTGAAACTTAGTAACTTCTGGTTTCCTTGATCCTCCAGAGCTCCTGACAAGTCACTCTCTCAAGTGTAGGATTGGAACCTGTGTTAATATAAGGTTCTAGTTGGTTTAAGTTTTTGGAGGACGGTGCTTATCTCTGCTGGCCATCCGTTTAAACCATGATTGTGAGGTTTGCACAACTGCCAGCTTTAGGGCAGCCAAGAGAACTTCTCTCAGATATCCCCAGAATTAGGCACCAACAACTTGATATTTGTTCTTCCACCATCCCCTATTGTATATTGGAGAAAAAAAAAGCTTTATATTATAGAAGGTCTAGGAGACCTTGACAGCAGGCCTGGCTAGCTGGGAATGACGTGACAATTAAACACACCAAAGCCTGCCCTTAATATTTCAGCAGGTGAAACATTAATTGTTAAATTGAGGATAGGTGACAGACAGATTCTTGAATTTAAACATACCTTACAGCAACCTGACATCAAGTGTAATGGGACCTGAGTAGCAGCTATCTGTCTCACCTGCTAGTCCAGCTGTTGTTCTGGAGGCAATTTATTTCCCCAGTATTACTTTACATTGAATGAGTTTTCTAAACTTCCTTTGACCTCCCTCCCAGCACTAACACCAAATGTGGTATGAAATGTTTTGCTAATAAGCTATCAGACCTATTATCTAAAGGGTGATCAGCATTTCTTGGCACAGCACCCAAGAGAAGGTATGTATCAAAAGCCCATCCTCTTCCAGATTACAGCTAATTTTCAGATTTGACATCATCATTTTACCTGTCATGGCTTCTACCTGGTTTTGTGTCAAAACATAATTTGCCGCCAAGGATAGTAACAGCTCCAACATCTTTGTCCAAATCCTCTAATATAACTATATGAAATAACAGTATTTAGCGTTCATGATTTACATGGATGAGGGATTACAATGGACAAGCAATATTTGGCATGATTAGTTGTTCTTTTTTTCTCTTGAGCATAAGACATGATATGCATGAGTGTTACAGCTCTTTTTCTCAATGGCATTAATTCAGCACTTCATTTTATTAGGTGCTAATTTTATGTCTTTCTAAAGGCTTTGTACAAAAATAATACTAAATCTGAGAAAACTTAAATCACAAATTCCAGCTTGAATTATATGAAAGAGAAAGGCAATTGATCAGTTCATGACTGAAGAAGTTAATTTGATTCAAGAGCAATGAAACTTCAGATTCTCTCACCAATATTTATTTACCTTTTATTAACTGCCATTAGGGCTACAACACTGCAAAAAACACCAGGAGAAAAAAATAAATGGAAAAAAATGAAACATTATTATTTACAATGTAACATATACAAAGCTTATACAAAGCAGTCTAATAATCTGTGAGTTTGATGCCTAGCCAATTTTAACTTCATTCCTGAGAATGGAATTATTGTCTAAGATTTTGGTTTGGTTCAAAACCAAAACTTGGGTAAGAATTCCCACTTAGTTCAAGAATGCTTGGATCTGATCTATGCTTAGCCTAGGACTATAGTGTTTGTGAATGGTATGTTAATTTAAGAGAGCTAAAATGAAAAGAATAATCTAGGGTACCCTGGGTAAAAATTGCCCAGCACTGGAAGAAGGGAGGGGAGTGGAAAGCAAGCTTGCTTAAGTAATGTTTAGACCACTAACCTCACTTTGCTGTAGGACTAATATAACTCGCAGAGATGAAGGTGCAACTGCAAAATTCAGACAAGTAAATGACAGATTCATAGGTTTCCTTCATCCCTACTGCAGCCAAACATTTATCCAGAGAGGATATCAAGTGGCTTCTGGATGTCTGGAAGGTGTTTTCTAGGGCTGTTTATATTGGACTGCACAGTGATGAAAGCTATTTTTGTGTCAGGATTGTGTCAAAGTCATTAGGGGAAGTTATCCTGCTAAAGCCAAAACTAGAAATCTTGCATACTTTGGAGGAAAAACAAAAAAAAAGAAGAAAAATTAAGACAGAGTCTCTTGCTCTGAGAATTCTGCTGCTATGTGAATTAACACTTCAAGTAATCTCTCCCAAAATGAAGGAAAATAGTTCTGATGAGGGGAAGAATTTTACACTCCTGGAGGGTGTACAATTCGCCTCTTTTATCATGTTATTTTGAAGTAAATGGTAAATTTCTGAAAATCTATACCTTTTTATGAATTACGTGTAGATTTAAGAGGGCACAGGATGATGACTGTAGCTCTCCTGGACAGGACGAGGAACTCCCCTCAGCTGTAGTGCTTGTTCCTTGCTAGCTCTGATCTTACACAAGAAGTGAACTGGTATTGCCCCCTGGTTTATTGCTCATTTTTTTGTGTTCTTGCCTTATGGGAATAATGAGATATATATTGACCCAGAAAAGGAAGAGTTCATCCACTGCTAGCTGTCACAGAGCACCGCAGGGATCAGTGGGGCTGTGAGCCCTAATGGAGTCTGATTTCCTACAGGTGAGCTCCGAGTCCTCTCAGCTCTGAGCATTTCTTCTGCATGGGGCTCCCCATAGCTAGTCAGGAATTAAAAAAAAAAATAAGTTGTAGCTGTTATACAAGTAGAAACTTTTGAGTCACTCTTTTATATGAAGCTTACAGTAACTATTGTAGATGTTTTCATCTGTGGTGATTTTGATTGGAATATTTCAAGGAATCTGAGGGCGAATAGGGCCACAACTGGCTGAAGACAGTGTAGTAACCTATGGTTTAGTCTCTCAGGGAATTAAACAGGACACAGTTTCAGGTGGTGAGAAATTAAATTATCACTGTTGGGTTGAACAGCCATGGTAGGCCTGAGTTAACAGAATGACAGAAAACACAGGATGATATTTTGTGACTTCTTATGTTGGCAATCTTTTGGTTTCATCTACCTACCTTTATCTAATTTCCATAACTACAGAAAGACTCCTGAAGATGAGCCAATAAAAAAATAAGAGCTTTTGCTCCCCAACCACTTTGAAACATAATTTTTTTTTCATAAAATAAGCCAATACCTAAAATTATGTGGTATCGGTAGATAACAAAAGGAGATTAAAACTATTTGGCCTTGTAAAAGCATACACATCATCTACCCAGTGCTATAAAAAACTGATCATGGCTGATATTCTATAATACCTTTCTAAACCAGAAATTTTTTTCCCACTGATTCTGTTTTGATGTAATTGAGATTTTATGCTTTTTTTCTATACTGAACAGGTTGGATGAAAAGGTAACTTACTGTTAGAAGTACAGTCCTTTCTTTAGTGAATAAGTAAATCCAGAAAAGCAGAGGTTAGTGTGGGTATGTATATAATCTAACAGAAGCAAGTGATGGTCCTTTGTGCAACAGCATGGTTCAAAATAAAGTGGATTGATATAGATTATAATTACAGTATTTTCAGGCCAGATATTTATTCCAAGAGAATTTCAAACTACTCTGAATTCCAGTTAACCTCATTTGGCCAAAATAATAAGTAACATTTTTCACAGATTATCATGCATGTATGGTATGACAGAGACAAGAAGTGTTTGTCTGCAAATAACTTTATTTGCAAGATAATTTGCAACCTGTATCTAAAGCTCTATGGTTTTGCATTCTCAGATGTCTCAGCCAGATGGACTGCTATCTAGAATACTGAAACTCCATGCACCATTATTTCTGTTGACCTAGTTTAGTCATTTCATCAACAGTAAGCTCCGGAAAGGAATACTTTTTTGCCCATCACATACTATATAAAGCAGCAGACTTCTAATATCCAAGAATAATAACATCAAAGGTAGTCCACCTAAGGCCTTGTTAGAAGCTCAGGGAAACTTCACTGTGACACGAACACATCCCCACCCTACAAAGAATTATTGGTTCCCTTAAAAAAACAGTCATTATAAGCTGAGACGTATATCCATGATATTTTCTGGCAGAGTGGTGCATCTAAGACCAGAGAAAGCCTGGTAATGACTTTAAGGTTATGGCTGTGCTCATTAGTAAGTGATCAGATGCTCAAGACAGCTCTAGAGAAAGTAAGCGTGAGGAGATGAAGATGTAAATGTGTTAAGGAAGAAAAGGGGGGGATTAATATATTTTTCCTCAAAATTTTCACTGAAAGAATTCATAATAAACAACTGTACTGAGACTATCCTAATGCTAAAGGTGTAATTCAAAGCACAACAAAGACAACAGGAACCTTGACATCACCTTATGAGGAAAGGAAACTCACTTAGGTAATCTACAAACCAGTTTGAATTTTCCCTGATGCTTAAATCTCCTCACTATTTTTCTGCCTAAAAATGTTTGAAGTTTTTAAACTTTTCCAGTTCCCTTTGGGCAAACACCTCATCATGTTCTGTGTGGTTGGCTCCAATCAAAGTTTACTATTTAAATGTCCATGAAAAGACTGTTCTCATGGTATTTCCTCCCGAGCCAAAAACCATATATTACTGAAAGTCTTACAAGAAACCCAAATCTTTCAAGATTTCTAATCTAATTAGACTTGGATAAAGTCAACAGACCAACTTCTAATGACTTTGACTCCCACAGTTTGTCAGTATCTACAGCTACACCAACCCTGCAGCTGGGATTTATTTCTTCACTGTTTTTGCTAAGTGGGAAATTCATTGGGGTTTTTTTATACCCAGCTGCAACCATGGCTGTAGACTCTTTTCAGTTGTCTGCCACATCATTATCCAAAATTCATGGCCATGAGCTGAGATTACATGCTTAGGTGCATAGGCTATCACAGTAATTACTTTATCTTTAAATGGCTTCATCTTTTTTTTTAAAAATTGAGCACATGCTCAATTTGCAGTAGGTTAGTGCTATAGAGAAAATGTTCCAGATTGCAAGAAATAATTCAATTCTAATTTTTTTGCAACTAATCTTCAGTGTCTCCAAAGAAGAATCAATTTTTAGCTAGTTGGCTGTCTTTTGGATGGTTGCTAGAGGTAAATAAACTTGGAGGACACAAAGCAGCAGACCAAGCACTGGTTCTTGTTCTCTACACTCCCATGCTACTAGAAAAGCCCATCCACGTCTCCTTAGGCTTACTCTGAAAATGTATTGGAATATTTTTTCTTGCAGCAGTAGTCCTTGGAAAACACTGCTAAAGGTCAGCCTGAGACTTCTCTTCCCCCTGAGCTGTTTCACAGTTTGGCCACATGATTAGTAGATACAGCTGAAATAATCATCTGCAGGAGAACCATTTAAGTTGACACAAACTTTCTAAACATGCATTGACTGTCAGAATTTTATTGCTCACTTGCTGCAAAGTGCAGTCGTAACACCCAAATATGAAATCTTTCACTGGCAGTAAAAACATGCCTCTGACCTTTTGGAAAATATCAGACAACACACCTGGCTTTTCAAACTATGAAAACAGCAGAAACCTTTGAATTATTAATGACCCTCCCTTATCCCTGCCTCAAAAGTTGATAGGAACAATTTATTCTGCTAAGAAGCCATGCCTGCGAATTTTAATGCTGAGTTCCACAAGACAGGAAAAAATGGAACAATGCATCTGAACTGCACACACCAATACCTCAACTCCTTGCTTGGTACAGCAATGGTAGGAAGTGTCAAGTATGGATTGAACAGGGACAGTTTAATCCAGCACGATTTTGTTGTAACAGGGTGACATATACAACCTTTGGACATTATTGTTGCATGTACATATATTTACTGGGAAAATCCCATAGTCAGAAATAAATAACGAAAAAGTAAAGACTTCTGAAAAAACCTTTAAATGGGGGATTTATTTATGAAAGAACACAACCCAGTGTTTTGAAATAGTAGGTAATTTTCTGTTAAGCAAAAAAGGTCATCATGCTGTGAGGCTCATTTGTACCTCTTTGTTATTTTGCATTGCTGAGAGGCTGTTCTATAGCGACCCAGAGTGTTTAATCACAAAACATGACCCAAGAATGCCAGGAAGCAGTGAAAGTGGGGCTGCTTCATGAGAGAGGAGAAGTTGGGGTTCTGCTCTGTGTCTCTTGTGGGGTCTGAGCATATCAGGCTGGTGTCAGGGTCCATCGGCAGCCACAAGCAAAGCAAATGATGAATCAGCTCAGGGTCCATCCAGGGGCTGCATTCTGGAGCAAAAAGGGACAAAGACAGAGTCAGGGGTGGAAATGAGACTACAGTGGGGATCTTCTATCCATGAAACAGGGCTGGATACCAGGACTCCTCTGGCATAGCTCAAACCAGGTCTGGGTGCTGCAGGGAGGGTTAAACTGATGTCCTGAGCCTGCTGTGGCTGCAACCACAGGAGAGGCTGGGCCGGGACATTCAGGACTGGTTGTGCCTTTGGGGCCATAGAACTGACCTGATTCTGCCTAAGGATATCTTTCATAAGTCTGAGGATTTCAGACCTGGTAACCAAAGAGTAAAACGTTTTCATCCCTTTCATTAAAGGCTTTGGAATCTGTTTCTACATATTCATCTTCATTAGTGAATGGATACTAGAAGTCTGTTTTTCCTGGTGTAACCTTAAAGCTGTTCAGTTCTGGGTTGTATGCCTCCAAACAGTTCCCAACATTTCCCAGTGCAAATTTCAGGCTAACAGTAAGTTTAGGGTCATTGGCTATTCCATTCCCAAGCCAATTACCCCAAGGAACTGGTGGACAAACACTAGGGTTATTCAACACAAAATGATACTGAAAAGTAGGTTACTTTCTTCCCCTTGCCAGAGCCACACTAGGTATTCAAAATATTCAATTTATGAACTGCTTGAACTCCCCAGTTTCCATGTACAACGAGGCTGAACTCTGTCTCAAACCCAATTTACTTTTATGGTAACGAGAGGAAAAATGCTTGTCTCCATTTCTCCTATGACTTTTTTTCCCACATGAACACGACTAAGAAATATTCCTTCCCTTGTTTGTCTCCATTCTTACCTGTGAAATTTCATTATTCTCTTGGAGGAATGGTATGGTTGCAGCACACATTCCCAACATGTTAATAAAGGTATCAGACACTGTGGGATGACCTCACTTACACCCATATCAGTAGGTGAAAATCAGCTGTCTCCCATTCCACTGAACAAGACCAGGTAACAGGGCAAAGACAATGAAAAAATGTCCAGTGAAATTCACTTTTTTACTCCTCTTTCTAACCATTAAGGTGTGGGCTGGAAAACAGAATTCTTATGCTACTCCCTGAGCTTCATGTCTAACACCTGAGCCACCCTGAACGTGAGGGCCAGCACAATATTTCATTACTTTTTTTTTTTTTTTTTAAACTTGATTTTAACATCACCACCAATTCACTCCATGAAAACAGGTCTGTCAGCCTCTAGCTTTGTGCAGGTGCTGTGCACAGCTCTGCAGTGCGTAACATCTCATCTCCCAGGGATGTACAAAGGGAGGCAGCCCTGCCTCCCCTGAGGCTCTGTAAGGAGTCATCCTGTGAAGCAGAAGTTACTCTACCTTTGAACTCAAGTTGTTTGGCAATTTTTTTCCTGACAGTTGCATCCTCAGAGACCTTGGAAATCCCCAGCTCACGCATTCTCTCAGACTAAACAGTTTATCCATTCTTTTATCTCCATTACTGCATTTATGGTTAGGAGCTATTTTCACAGTCTGTATTAAGATAAACTAAATCCCACCTACTCTGATGTCCCAGAATCAGAGAATATTCTGAATTGGAAAATAAAGATCATCAACTCCAACCCTCAAGTGTATGGGGATTGAACCTACAGCCTTGTAATTAGTACCATGGTCTAACCAACTGGGCTTACCTCAGGGTCTTCAGTAAAGACTGCCTTAAATACAGTCTTGCTCATCAAGAAAAATATGATACATTCCTTGTGCTGTGGATGATGGATAAATTGTACAAAGGAACTAAAATTGCTGCTTGGTGAGGTAAAGATTGCTTGGAGAACTTAATGCCATAAGAACTGTTGGCCTCCTGCTCTCCTGTGCACTCTCATTCTCTGGAGCAATGCATGGGAGAGGCAGGCTACAGGACAATGCTGTAGGCTTCCCTGCAGCAGCTGAATTAGCAGGAAAAGGGTGAGGATTCTCTCCTGACCTGGAAGCAGCAAAGCAGATGGGGAGCTTGCTCATAAAAGAGGAAGAAATCCATTTCTCCATGTCACTTTGTTCATCTTGGTGCACCCAAAATCGGTTTTCTTATTGCTTCAATGTCATGCAGTCTCAGCACTTGGAACAGAAGGATCATCTGTAATGATGCTGTTATTTATTATGCGGCAAGGGATGCTGTGCTCCCGGGATTTGCTCTGCTTTATTACTTTATTTCATTCTCTAGGAAAATATTCATCTGCTCTCTGTGTGGATGAGCAGAGATGAAAACAGGTGCTTAGCATTCCACTTAGCTTCCATTACAGTGGCTAGGAACTCATTTCATGTGCATGCTGGTGCAGTGAGACCAAAAGATAAGTACATAGAAGCAAAGTAAGAAAATGTAAACCAGAGCCATCTATAGCTATTTTAGCATCTGTTTTGCTTTGCATGCTGACTGTTCGGGTATACTGTCAAATTCACTGGCAGTTTCATTACTTCCCTCATTATTTCAGAGGAATTCCTAATTTGTGCTATTAATACTTGCTGGGGTAGAAAGAAGACAAGACACTTCAATTTATCATCACAGTGGTTCAGTGTATCTTCCATTTCGGCTACCTAATCTTGCCCTGCCAGTGGATTTTCATTGTGGCGCTCAGGGGCAACATTTCTGATAGATCTGGAAGCTGCAAGAATTCCTACAAAAGGGTGATTTCAGACTGAAGAAAACATTTTGTTCAACTTAAAAGGGGAATTTCTTAATTTTAAGAATTCCCTGGTCACCTTAGTTAGATATTTGTGTCCCTTGGGGCTATTTTCCCTTAATCATCTGTGAGCTATAGGTGCAGAAAAGTGGATTACTGATGACTAATAATACAGACTCCACTGTAGGGAGAAAACTCATGCAGCCAAAACTCTATTGGAGATGAGGATGGCCAGAAATGTGGGGGACAATAAAAATAGTTTTTTCAAATACATTCATGACAAAAGGTTGTGTAGAAATAACAGCCTAAAACAGGATGAGGACGGCCACCTTGCAAACACAGACATAGACAAGGCAGAGGTGTTTAATGCTTTCTTTTTCTGTCTTCAACACAGATGACAGCCAAGAAAATCTCAGTGCCCTGAACTGGAGGACCTTGACTGTGAAAATTATCAACTCCCAGTTGAACCAGAAATTGTACAGGATCTGCTGCTCCAGCTGGATCCATTCAAATCCATGGCGCCCAATGGGATTCCCCCAAGAATCCTCAAAGACTTAGTTGATGTTGTTGCAAAGCCTCTCTTGATGACTTTTGAGTGGTCTTAGAAATCTGGAGAGGTCCCAGCTAACTGAAAGCTGGGAAAGATTGTCCCAATTCTCAAGAAAGACAATAAGAAGTACCCTAAAAATTAAAGGTCCATCAGCCTTCGGTGCCTGGAAAAACAATGGAAAAGATTATTCTGGAAGGTATTAAAAAACACCTGGAGGACAACACAGTCATGGGTGACAGCCAGCAAGGCTTCATGAGGAGAAAGTCCTGCTGGTTGAACCTGATTTCCTTCTATGACAGGGTAACCCACACCTTGCTGATCAAGGAAAGCCAGTAGATGTTATCCATTTGGACTTCAGCAAAGCTTTTGGTACTCTCTGTCACAATGTCCTTTTGGACCAAATATCCAGCACACAGCTGGATAAACACATCATGTGATGGGTGAGCAACTGGCTCATGGATTGGTCACCAAGGGGTGAATGGGGTGACATCAGGATAGCATCTGGTCACCAGTGGGATTCCTCAGGGCTCCATCTTTGGCTCAGTGCTCTTCAACATTTTCATTAACAATTTGGACACGGGACTTGAAGGAACACAAAGGAAGTTTGCTAATGACACTAAATCGGGAAGAGCGGTTTACTCCCTCAAGGGCAGAGAGGCCCTGCAGAGAGACCTCGATAAATTAGAGACATGGGCAACCACCAAGCATATGAAGTTAAGCAGGGCCAAAGTGCTGGATTCTGCAACTGGAATGGGGCAATCCTGGTTGTGTATGGACTGGGGAGTGAGAAGCTGGAGAGCAGAGCTCCCTGTGGCAGGGGACCAGGGTATCCTGGTCAATGGCAAGCTGGATCTGAGCCAGCAGTGCCCTGCTGGGAGGGCCAAGTATGTGCTGGGGGACATCAGGCACAGCATCGCCAGCCAGGCAAGGGAGGGATTGTCCTGCTCTGCTCTGACCTGGGGCAGCCTCACCTCGAGTGCTGGGGGCAGCTTTGGGTGCCAAGATATAAGAACATTGACTCTTCTTCTGTACTTTTATAAACTGGTCTAGACTCACTCACCCTGCAGGTTTTAACCCTGGCTGGGCACAGCAAACATGTCATTCATCCCCTGTTTCAAACACAAACAGCAGAACGCCCAATTTTCAGACTTTGCAGTTGTAGCACAAACATTTCTGCAAACCAGGTCTGGCCCTCCCAGCCAAACTCCTCCTTTTACAGCAAGGACTGCTGCTTATCTCAAATACTTATTTAGTGGCTGCTTGTCCTAAGAGTTACCACTGAGGTTTCAGTCACAGGCATGACATCAAACTCTTACTTCTTCAAGTAAACAGGGAATACATCTACACTAGTCAATTCAATGGAATTTTAATTCATTTCTAGTGATTCTCCCACACTGACTATCATGGACTTATCAACTTTAAAAAATGACAAGTTGAATACTAATTATAACATTCCCAGTAAGGAGGAACTATAAAATAGGTTGTGTTACCATGATGCAACGTTCTGGAGTAGAATTAAATTAAAAAATGAAATATTTATAGATTTTGATCTTTATCTTAATAATAGTTGATTTTTGCCTTTAATCTTTGGGAAATATAATTAAACTTCTATTAAGAATATTTGCTAAGGAATGGTCCCCTACACATATGCTCTAAGAAAACACTATATAATATGTCTTTTCTTTTTCATGTATGTGAAGATACAAAGTTGGGGGAAGCAGGGATCTATCACTGCTGCAGTGTGGGAGCATTTGTGCTGGGACCTCCAGGAGCCAGGAGCAGAATGTGCACCATGCTGGAAAGAACAACATACTGGTGTGGTCAATGTTAATTTCCATTTTTTTGCCATTCATAAAATGGGCATGGTACATGGGCAGTTTAGACAAAAAAGCCTGAGATTTACAAATCCAAATATCCTTAACCATATTTTCGTAACCTCACACAGACAGTGTGATGTTAAGTCCACTGGCTATGCCAACTTTAAAAGTTAAAAAGACACCATATGTGATATTTATTATAAAGAAAGGCAATTAGGAGCTGATTTCAGAAGTTAACTGAGATGTGGCAATCATGGCTGCTTCAGAAAAATAAAGGAAGCCACCCTCAGGAAGGGTAATGATGCACTATCCTGTTGTCTCCAAACTAATACACAAAGAGATACAGATTCAAATCAAAGAGGAAAGGATGGGGAGCTTGGTGCCACTATAAACCTTCTGGACAAAGGTTTGCCTTGTTGTTAAAACTACATGCTTTGTAAATATACCAGAAGTGTATGAAGCAGAAGACATGCCCCAAGAAGGGGCAAGGACAGGTCTTCTGTAAACCAAGGTTGTTTTCACTTCAATGTATCATCAGTTAATATTCCCAAGTAGGGACAAATATAGAAAGAAAACAAAATAATGTAAACACTAATGCTTCTTATGCCTTTGAACTTCAGTTACATGTTAATGTTTTCATCAAAGGGAAGCAGTTTATGTCATTTCTTCAGGGCCTTTTAGTACTGAAAACTTGCTATCAGCTGTCCTTCTCCGTTCACTCAGTTTTAATGAAATAATCCAGAGTAAAAACAGAAGTACCTACCTACAATCCGAAGTATCAAGAGATTTGCTAAAAAGGAATAAAACATATTTATAAAAGATTCTCTAAGTCTTCTCAAGGCTTATGAACTTTGAATTCACCTGCTTAAGATAAGCTCTGTGCAACAAAAGCTTTCTATCAATTTCTCATTGAAACATCAGTAATAGGTACTTCTTCTCAGAAGGTCCAAATCTGCGTGGAACCATCATGAAGCCATGTGGAATTCAGCAGTGAAATGCAACTGCACTTGGAGCTGAGAAGCAAGAAAATAAACTAAGGGTTTGGGTTAGGATATCTAAGCTGCTCTCAAACTAATGTGTACCCTGCCTTTAATTTCTGAAGTGAAAAATGACTGACAGTCTCTCCATCTTCAGGAAGTCAGTCTCCAAATCCTCTGTCAAGGAATTGCTATAAAAATTTGCTTAGCCTAAAAACTCCCAAGCTTCTGCCTTAAAATATGGGTCCATCATTTCAGACTGTACAGTCTTGTCCTACCCACATGTGGCAGCTCATGTCAAACATTTTGCAATGTTTTTGCACTTAGGGATGATTGATAACAGTCCCTACTGATGGTTAGAGTCATGTACTTTGGTAATATGTTTTCTTCTAAGAGAAGCTGCTACTTTCTAACACACGAGAACATCCTCGGGAAGAGAAGCACTCCCTGCTCTTTGGTGTGGGACAACTCCTCATCTTTCAACACACACAGCTGGCAATGCTTGTTCCTGTCAGCACAGGCAGGTCTTGTCATCCAGTCCAGAAACTCTTCAAGGCCGGAGAATAATCAATTTTTTTTCCCCCCCACTAAGTTTTAGTGCAAAGTGCAAACTTTACAGTTTGCTATAACCCTCGGAAAAACAGACTGAACTGTTTGCAAAATCAATTAAGTGCTGTGTTTGCACAGAGAAAAGAAGGAGCAGTGTTTGAAAAGGGCTTCTCTCTCTTGGCAACGGCAGCACGTGTCAGACACTGGCCAGAAATAGAGATTTTAATTCCCTGTTTTAGTGAAGAGAAATGGAGGTGAGCCTAGGAGACAAAAGATAGATGTGAAGGCAGGACAACGCAGCTGGCAGAGGAGAGCAGTGGGGTGGCAGAGCCTGGAGGAGGAAGGCTGGCTGTCTTGGGATGTTGGGCTCTTTTCCAGTGGTTTGCATTTGTTGGGTTTTTTTCCTGCTGATTAGGTCCCCCCAGAGCAGACAGGTAAATTCGGGCTTCTTTCCATGTTCTTCTGCTTTGAAAGAAAAATCTCACTAGTCTTCTGGTCTCCAGACTTCCTGGTCTGCAGTAGTGGGTGGCTGTGGGATGCAGACCAGGGCGCAGGCTGGTTGGAGGCACACAGCCAGTTTGGTGCTGGCTGCTCCTCCTGCCAAGTTTCTGCAGTCCCACTCTACCATGGGAACCGCCTGCACGGAGTCTTTGCTTCTGCAGTACAAACAAAGCACTCTTTATTCATGCAGAGAAGGAAAGTGAGCTCATATGAGCCCCTGGCTGAGAAAGATCAGATGGTCTAATGCCTGCACAGCTCCCACCTCACACGTCTGCTCCTCTGCACCCTGGACAGAGGGACCACAGGGGCCAGGCTTCCAGGGGAGAGACACAGCACAGCTGTGGTAACATGTACATCAGGATTCATGTTTGGAAGCAGAGGGAACGTGCACTAGGTCTCGATGGAGTGAAAGCAGAAATATGAGAGGTGATCTCCAAATTGATGTGGTTCTCCAATGCATGAATTTATCTCAGCTCACACATTCAAGGTCAAATGGAACAGATGATGCCAAATTTGAATTCTGAACTCCCAACACTTGCAATGTTTGCAGCTACTCAGACTCAAATTTAATTTGAATTCTTCTCCATTTTATATAATTTCCTGAAAATGACAGCTTTGTTAATGTTGGGGAGGAGATATTATTTTAGCTGTTCTTTCCAGCCTATCAAAAAGGTTATGTTAAATTAAAATGTAGTGGCCTAAATTCAGATTGAGCTTCAGCCACCAACCATCTGAAAGCATTTCTCCCCAATATGCTGAAGAAGCAGTTAATTCTAAGATTTGCATCCAAGGGCACAGCTGAAATATCATCCATATATGGCAGAGTTCCCAAGATGCAACTTCTTATTATTTCTTATAGTGTTGCTGTGTAAATGCAGACACACACTTAGCAAAGAGGGGAAGAATTGTGGAAACAATATTATTGTCAGAACAAAGGAGGTGAAACAGACAAAACTTAAACAAATGCAATCTTATTTCTAAAAATAAATTATTGTAGTATTGCCACTTTCAAATAAGAGAAAGTTCTATAGTAAATAGAAATATTTAGATCGTAGGGTACTATAGTCATGTTCAATAACAAAGAATTGGAATAAAATAGTTCCTAGCATTTCAATTTTTTGGTCAAAATATCCAGATGTGCTCTAAAAATAGTAACGAAACAGCTGTCACCATTCCTGAGAGACACAGGAGTACCATTACAGAAGAATTTTAATTCCAATAATTTTAACTGGGTGCCCAGCCACAGAAGCATTAAAATAGCTTCACAGCTGACACAAATATCCTGAATGTTACACCAGTAATATACCCTCCGCATTTCTTAATGTGCTGTAACCAAGCTTTCAGAACAGCGTCCTTCTCTTTCTTGTGACTGGAAACTCCACTATACAGTACAGAACATTACCTTGGACAATTTTTTCAAAGTTGTAACCCAAAGCTTTCTCATTATTGAATTTGTGATTTGGGGTGCTGGAATATGACCTAAGTTTGATGTATGCTTTTCTACAGATCAGAAGAGTTGAAAACTCAACTCTAGAGAGATGGGCATGGCTGTGCTTCCAGTTCATGGCAAAGGGGACTATATTGAGTGTATTGAGTGCCCCAGGCTGTAGTCATTCCTTGGAACCCAAACCCTGTGAGGTTTGGGAAAGTGGTTGAGGTTCTGTCTGCACTTGTCCCCCTCGATTTTGGTACCTGACATTCTTATTCCTGCTCTCCTTGTCCAAACTGAACTGACCACCCACTGCAGTCAAAAAAAGCAGCGTAACAAGGGGAAACCTCAGCAACTGTAGATACTATTTCTGTTCTCTTTTTCTGTTGCATCTCCAAGTAGAGTACCCTGGCAGAATCCACTGCTTCCTCATACATATTGTGGAGCAATGGGCAAGGTGGAGATCCCAGATAAACACCTCCTCCAGCTATTTTGCCTTTTAAATTCTTTTTAATCCTTTACCCAATCCTTTTTACACTTCTCTTCTATGGGTTCACTTGTGCTTTTTCCCGAGCTTGCTGCTTCTACTTCTCCCTTTTGGCGTTTCTCTACCCTCCTTTAGAATCCTGGGGAGCTTCATTCCTGTGCTTACAGGAAAATCAATAACCCACAGCAGACATAGGGGAAATACAAGAGTGGGGCCATTATGCAGTGACACGTCTTCTAAATGCTCTCCCACCCTCCAGCATTCTGTGGCTCAGAGACTCACTGAGAATGAAGATGTGTCCTTTTACTTAATGGAATTTGATGGATTTGTTTTCCATTTGCTTGTCCAAAGAGGTGCTTTATCAGAATTAGTTGACCTGTGGCCACACACAAAGTAAGAGAAGTTTTTGCATACATGCAGTGCAAACCCTGTGTGTGAAGCATCCAGTTCTCTTTGGCAGTAACTCCACGGATGCTTTCAGATTTTTCAGGAAGATTTTAAACCTGTTTTAGAAAATCACCATTATTAAAGAATAATTTCTCTTCCTATTTCTGACATTTTCACTGTAATCTGCATGATGAGTAAGGAGCTTAAGAAGCCAGTGGGTAACAATAATGGTGAGGTGATACATTTAGATTGCCTGGAAATTTTTTTACATTTGGCAGTTTGTCCCTAACCATATTAATTCCCTGAACAGCCACGGCGGATATTCATTGTTCAAATGTATCAGAGGAGTTACAGCAAAGACCTTGCCAGTATTAAATCTTCCATTGCCCACTGTAATCCCTACTGAAAGGTGAAAGTTAGTTATGCATTATTTACACACCACAGTTTATGTAGTCACACCCCATTGATCAACTACCCCTGCAGCACTGAAGTCACTTGACATTCATTTTTTTGCAGCAATATTATGATAAGCACGGATTTCAAAGTGTATGGCTCTCTTTTCAAATTTTAATCACACTTCACGAGTTTGCACTGAGTCTGAGATAACATGAAGTGTCATTTTATGTTGCAGTATTTCCAGTTGTTGTCAGTGGTAACAACTAAAATCCTAGTTGAAATATTTAAGTAATAAGGAAAGTCTCCAAGTCACTGTACTTTAAGAAAAGTATAGACACACAATAGTTTTGTTTCCAAAACACGGTGCCCAGAAAAGACCTTATAGTATTTGGTCAGCATTTTTGCAAATATTCACAAAGCCAAATTCACAGGGTACTGAAACATCTGAAATACCACTGGTCAGGAGTGGTGGGATCTCGTGACCTCTGAAAATGTGTCCTCAATACTTTGTTTTCTAATATTAAACTCCTAATATGAGACAAAACATAGCTGCTTTATCACTCAGTTAGTCCTTTCTGGTGCCTTGCATCCCCTCTTGGGGCATCACAGGATACTCATGTGGCTCAAGCATAAATGATTTTTTTCCCTCACAGTGAGAATGTGAGATAGCATAGGAGTTATCATATCCAGCTGTTTTTGAAAATACTGCTTCTGGAGAAATATACATATCTACATTACATATGTGCCTGTAATCACTGATAAAGACAGGCTCCCTTGAACCTGAGATTTGGTTCTGAGAGTCTTTCATCCCCTTTCTACCATTTTTTTCCTAATTCTCCCCTTCTGTTTATATTACTGCTGTGAGTTAATGAAGCACAATGCAGAAGACTTTGCATGCTAGCATATGATTTTCCTGATACAATCTGTGGAGGATTTCAGCAAGAAACCTATAAATATCTTTATTTATTTGGGCTAGCATGCAGATTTTTCCTAACATGTTAAAATTGTCTTGATAAACTTCCTTGATGCTTTTGCTAAAAGAAATTCCTGGGAGGTTCAGGAAACTTGATCAGTGAGTTGGCTGTTGCTGCAGAGCTACTTTGTAGAACCAACACGTGGATAAATGACACACTTCAGAGGATCAATGCTTTTCTAAAGGAAGTCACGTCTCAGAAATCTCTTGTAACTTTTGAAGGTGCAGTCTGATTTAGTCTTCCTGGATTTCCAGAAAGCTCTTAGGAAATGAGGCAGCTTTTGCATACAGGAGAAGATAATTCCATACATAATTGAATAGTTAATATAAAAGAGTAGGAGAAAAAAGTTGGTTTTAGGTATGGAGAGGAACATCAGCAGCACATTATGGTGAAATGTGGTCAGGCTGATGTGATGAGATAGGCTATTCAGCACAGTCATAAAGAAATTGGAAGGGCACAAGAAGCAAGGTGAGAAAATCCTCCAGTTAGGTCAGTTTTTAGAGGATAGGAAGAATGAATTGCATGTAGCCCTTATTGGACTGAGTGACTGGAATTTCAAATGAGGATTGAAATTCAATTGTGGTTCAGTATTAAGTGGTGTTCATGAAAATACACACTCCCAATTTAAGTATTAACTGATGGATTCTGAACAAACTATTATAAGCCACAAATAAAAATTTAATTATTAACCTGTGGATACATCAGTAGCAGTCAGAAAACAAGGATAGTGTTGAGAGTTACTACAAAAATGTAGAAAATAAATTATATCAGATTATATCAGATTATATCAGTGTGTCACTGCATATTTCCAAGGCACACCCCCACTCTAGACATGGTGTGCAGTTCTGCTCCTTCAACTCAAAAGTGATGAAACAAATCTAGAAGAGGTCTAGTGAAAGCCATCAAGCTGTGGAAGATCTTCCCCAGTAAGACCAGGATTCTTCAGTTTGGAAAAAGGGTAACTGGAGAGAGACTGTGTCCTACAAAATCGTGATTGGCCTGGAGATGGTGAGGGTATATGGGATGTTTGGCTCTTCTCCCAAGAGAAAAAGAATACATTGGTGAATTGATCATCATGCCAGATTAGAAGCAGGAGGGGTTCAAATAAAAGGAAAATGAAGTTTCTCCTCCTCCAGTGTAAAGGTGAAATGGTTGTGACAAATTCCTTGTCAAGGGGTGGTGTGGACACTGTTGGTGTACATGCATTCAAAAAACAGCCAAGCATTCACAGAAGAGTATCACATTGAAGGCCATCATATACAAAGCCTGCAACATCTGCCTGTGGAAGCCAACAAACTGCAAATTGCAACAGGATGGAAAAGTATTCTGGGAATGTATCACAACGTCAGTGCACCGCCACACTGTTTTCCAGGTATTAGCTGTTAGGCTGGCCATACTTTGATAAAACCCTGCAGGACTGTTGCACCATTTTCTGCAAGCCTGGCTCCTTACTAGTATTTCTCTAAGGATATCACAGAGGTCTATCCCTATAATTCCTTTGTTTCAGTTTTGTATCACACTGTAGAGCAGAACACAAATCGAAAAGAAAGCTACTGTTTTGGCTTTTAGCATAAAACAGATAATTTCAAAACTGTTAACCTTTACTCTCCTCAGTATATGTGAAATGCCAAAATCGTTGCTGCTTTTGCAGTGGCCGAGTCACTCCTTAGCCACACATTGACTTTCTCCAGTGAGCAATTCTGCGCTGCTTGTGTATGCAGCACACAACCTATGCACAGCAGGTGTCATGTTCAGCGCTTTCCTAATATGTTTGCATGAGATGCTTCTAATTAGTTATCCTTGCAAACAGAGTAAGAAAATGTGGTAAATATGTTCATGTGGGCTGACTATCTAATAGCCCAATTAAATCATTGCTCTGTGGGGTCTGGCTGGAAGTTGCTGCCCAGTGTGAAATAGTTTATTTATACTTCTTTAAGGGCAGTCCATCATGGCTTCTGCAAAGAAATATAATGATAGTTCAAACATTTTTCTGCAGACTGCTGTGTATTTTACATACACAGTTAATCTTTAATAATTGCATAAAATATTTGGTATCATTAATTAATGTCAGAGCTGCAGCTGGATGTATTCAGCCGTGGTTTAAAGACTACTCTAAGAGCTGATGTTTTTAGGCATCAACACCTCATCTAAAGGGTTTAGCCAATACATTCAGTATCAATCTGAGAGGTCAATAACGAAAAAAATGAATATTGATTTTGTTGCCCACCATGAAATATTTTCATCTACCTGAAGTTTGTTCTCCTTATCTGGATTCTTTTAACATATACAGTTCTTATATACACCAGGCTGTTTTTCTAGAGACCTGATGGGCAAACCCCTGCTCATGATTAAGTTCAGCACCTTGATGTTAGAAAACACACCCAGCAGTCTCATTTAAATAAGATGGTCGTCCATTTGAAGCTTTTCGGTCCATCATTTAGACAAATGCAGATGGACAGAGAACAGATATCTGAGATTCATCTGATGAAAGCCTCAATGTCACATGTTAGGCACTGGCAACCTGTGATCTGCTCTGTTAGTCCCACAGAAGCTGAGCTGCAGCTCCAGTTGAACTTGCACCTGCCTGGAACTGCGCTAAGCTCTGCTGGTGTCACAGGGAGCTGCTCTTTGGAACCTTGAGGGGCTGTGCTGGTGCAGTTGTGCCAGATGGTGGCTATGTATAGCATGGAGAAAGTTGACGTGGAATCTGGCTTGAGCTACTAAAACCCTAAATATGCCTCACTTTAAAATAAACATCTGATATGAATAACATCTAAATTGAGGGTCTTATCCAAACACAGTATCAAATGGTGGTCTAATCCTATGGCTATTCTCAATTACTGAGAAGTCAGGATACATCCTTGTCTGGGATGCTATATTGGAAAGTCTAGGATTCCTTTCGTAACCCCTGAGACTAGATAGCTCCAGGCAAAGGAGCTTTAAAATAGCAACTCCAAAATTGCCAAAAGCATACTATTGCTAGCTAGCTTTACTTGATTCTATATAAGCAGTGATGACCTAGCTTGTGGCTTGGCATAATTTTAGAGAACATGGCAGACAATAGAAGAAACTCTGCCAACACTAATATCACATTTCTAAGAACTGTCCAAGCATTATTAGCTCAAATTAATTGTATGGGATAAATGAAATTTTACTTAATAAGTACCGTTTTCATGAAAGAAGCAGTGAATTAAAAATTAGTAGTATAAGTTATGTTGAATTTTAAAAAGTTCATGCTATTAAATTCTCCCACTCCTTTCAACTGGACTGGTTGGGATCTCCCCAGAGTAAAACAAAATAGACGTGACTTGGTGAAGAGGGTATGAGTCTCATTCATGTGTGAAGAATTTTCACTTCAGAATAAATGGGTGCAGGAGTTCCTATTTCCTTCAGTCAAGCTATACCAGATATCACTCAGGAGTGCCGACATGAAGAAATAAATTCATTAACCAAGACCTGCTGTTGGGTCGCTTGTGCATGTCCCTCCTTGACTGGGCTCATTTGGGCTGCACTGCATATTGAAAGGCTTAGCTTTATTTCCTTTTTCATTCTAAGCTCTTTGTGGAAAAGTATCTTGGTGTGGCATGTTCACCTTCAGAGGCTTAGTCCCACTCTGTGATACAGTCACTAAAGGTTTTAAGATTGTATCTTAACAATCAGACAAAATTGAAGCCTTTGTGCTCAGGAACCTAAAGAAAAATTTTGTGCTACTAACTGGGAGAATGCGAAGATTAACTCAATTTAAGAAAAAAACAAAACAAATTGAAAAGCCAATGCAAATGCCATTTGAAAGCAGGGATTTAAGTTCATGTTTGTTCTCAGAAGGATGGAACTAGAGAGTTCATGCAGTGTGAGCTCTGTTCCTCTAGGTTATGAATGCTCTTGCACAAGCAGCTATTTAAAATACACAAGGCGGAGGAATAGCCTGATGAAAACGTTAAACTCTGAGGAACTGAACTGATCTCTAAAGATTCTTTCTTTTCAGGGCTTTAGTGTAATGCATTGACTTTTCATTATAAATCTGGGAAGACAAATTTTGCTTCCTTGTCTGTAGCTAATGGCTTCCTGCCAGCACTCATGGTATTTCTGACATATTTAAAATACCAATTATTTGAAGTAATGGTGACCCTCTGCCCTTCTAAAACTTTTAGCTTTGCACATAGGGAGTGAAGTTGAAAAGCAGATGGTGAAACTAGGAAACTGAATGCTGCTACTTGCCTGAGTATAATGTTCTCTAACTCTAGAATTATGCATTTTGTGTGGGTTCATTTATTTTGTGTTTCTTTTTTTTTTTCTTTTCCTTCTACGGAATTCACCTGGAGCCTGTATTTTTGCTTAAAGGAAAAACCTAGAGAGCTGTAAATCAACACAGTCCATGTTTTCTTAAAACATAAACAGTATACAGCATGCTCCAGTTCCTGCTAGAAGTCTCTTAAACTAACAAGCCATTTGAGTCAATCATTGTAATAGCTTAAGGGAAGTGTATGGCCTGCACAGTTCTTCCGCTTTCCTGCGGAGTCATTTGTCTTTTAAAAATGAGTTTTTGGCACCCACAAGACTTCTAGACAAGTAAACATATTTTCAAGGAAAACATTTATTTGATATAAATTATGCTTTCATTTGATGGCCTTCAAAATTATATACCCACTTGCTGTCAAATTTACATTACTTTTGTCTTTACTGAAAGAAACTGCTCACGTAAATCAACATGTGAATAAGGGTGTAGATATGTACTCCTTCACATCTAAAATGGCTTTACCGTGAAGTCCACTCCACATTTACCTTGCTGAGCATCCCTGTGCTTCTATCTCTGCATCTGGAAACAAAATGGTGTAAGGAGCACAGGAATAAGGTGACCTCAATCCTAATGCCCGTGCTAACGCACTTATTTCACTGTGGGTCTCAAACACTGACAGATCACTTAACTGAATAACCTATTGGCCACTGAAAGCTCAAATCCTGGTCTGAAAATGCATCTGCACAGACTGTACTGTAGGCCACACATCTCAGTCAGAACTGTGAGCTGCTTTTCCTGCCTGGTGAACAACACAGTTCAGCCTTCTGTATTAGCGACAAAACCAACTTGGCCATGTGGAAAAAAGCAGGGAGAGCAATGGAACATAAGCAATTTAAAGAGGAGTACTTAAGCTTTTGGGGAATGCTGTATTCATCCAGATGTCACCCTCCCCCTTACAATATTTGTACAAGGAATTCTGTTCATCAACCACACCTTTTTATGCACTGGGTCTATCAATAGCTACTGAATTAGCCTTAACGTAAACTTGATAGGGTGTCATGCTTTCCAGTAATGTCCACAAGGTCTTTGGTTTCTTTTGTTTTTTTCCCCCCCCTCTATTTTTTTTCTTTTTTTTTTTTGTCCATGTACTTGTCATTTTTCTATTTTAAAATCTAATCTTAGTTCTAATTTTCTTGCCAGTAAGATGCCTGAAGGCTTTATGCCCAGGAGAAAACATTTTTATTTTAATATCACGTTTGCATGAACGATCAGTAAATTCTTTAAATGAAGCTAAGCAATAAAGGACAGGATCTTTGGAGCATTCACTCCCTTCTTTTTCCCTCTTGGGGTACCTGAAGCCATATGTATTGACAAGTTGAGTGACTGTCTTTTGGTGATTTCAGGTGAAACTGATTTTTGGTTGAGCTATTCCGAGCTCAACCTCATTCCAGTGCTATAAAACTGAAGAAAACATAACAAAACCAGGGTCAGGAACAACACCAGAAAATGAGCAGTATGTATCCTGACACTAAGCAAAATATATCCAATTACTCTTCTTGCAATTTTGTTTGCAAATCCTGTTACACTGGAATTCATTTATATATCACAGGACAGTGATTAAGTTCTGTACACTTAAATTTACCAAACAGACTGAATCTACTGTTTTCATTCCTAGCCATGGTTTTCAGACTTCAAATCATGCATGTAGGTCTGACTTTCCAAACCAAAATTCCTTTTTAAAAGGTATTTAAACAGGTCTGGCAAGAACACACTCCAAAGCAATATAATCTTACTTGTTAGGGTCTAGATCTCTCAGCGGTGCTATTTTGTAGTATCTTTGTGTTCATTGTTAATACACTGTGACTCTACTGATAATGAGGAAGACCCATAGGACAAAGCAAGTTCATTTAAGAGTAAGCCTCTATTAATAGTCAGATGCAAAAAGAAAGCATATATTTAACTTGCTGGTGCATTCAGATAATTTCTTTTTTTCACTTTTCTTGTTTTTATAATAAAAAAGTCTTATGCTTAAATACAGGATAACTCAGAAAAAACTAAGAGAAAAAAATTGCTGTCCCAGCTATGGAGATTTTTTCACTCTGTTAATTGTTCTATGATGTTCTTGGGTTATGGAAAAGTAGGTGAGACTCATAATCATTACATCACATACCACCATTATGAATCAATAATGTTTTGGACTGTATGAGACTAGTAAAACTTACTGTGTGCTTAAATGGCTTTCTGCTAAGTGTGTTACATCAAAAGTTTTGCTACTTCTGTTTGCAAATATACTTCTTGCTGAAATAATTTTTTGCAAACATCATTTTGAAGAGGAGACCATTGCTCCAACACTACTCCTAAATACTGAAGTGCTTAGTCTTCCTTGTTGGCCACCTAAATTCCTACTTACTCCAGCTTTGGACTCAAGTTTTTGGAAAAGATCTTGTGCTGCTATCTTGTGCTCATAGTTTTTCCATCTTACATTGCTGTTTCCAGACATTCATCCATGTTATGTTCCAAGTGTCTCTGATACGACACTCACTCAGTCATCCAGCAACTTTGGATTCCTTTTATTCTCTCACAACCCTTCATTATTACAGTCTTTCATTATCTGTTTCCATTTTATATGCCTGGGAATTCACCTTCTTTACAACCCTGTCTACTGCTCCTCTAGTGCAAGCTGATCTATTGTCATGACTGAAATATGACTCAAACCTACCAGCCTTGCTTCCACTACTGCACATTAAGTCTGATTCAGTGCCAGCTGGCAGTGGATGGAAAACTCCAATTACTTAACTGAGCGTCTGAATGAGTCTGGAAAATGATCATTTGCTCACATATTAAAATTTGTTATATTCAAATAAGAATAATAGTGGCCTTCATATTTTATGATAGTTAACGTTTCATAAACTAGAAGTCCTATTTTGATTCTTAGACTAATAGGCTGACTTACTGCTGACTTTAGGAAAAAATGGAGAGCTGTATGACTGAATTTGATTGAATCTTCTGCCTTGGGCCTTCTGATCTTGAGGGGAAGATGTCTTAGAAATAATAGTAGCTCTGGCTTAAATTACTCTTCTTGAAACAAATACCAATATATATATACCCCAAGTTCCAAGTAGCTGGATAACACTCTTACTCTGTTCATTCCATGAACAGGGCTTGTTAGTTGATTACAAAATAATTTTCTTTAATGATTTTCATACATAAAATTGAAAAACTCTCCAAATCCTGCATGTGGGATAGTAGGAGTGACTAAAGGCAAAGGCAGGTGCTGAGCACATGCCACTCTGCAGACAGTGTGCTCTCATGGCTTCTTTGTCTGCCTCCTGACACAACATTGGCCACAGTACTGGTACCCCCAGGCTGCAGAGCAGATTTGTACCATTGGACTTAGGAGAACAGACTACATGTACTCTGTAATTCAACACAGGATCATAGGATAATTCAGGCTGGGAGGATCTTAGGAGATCTGTATTTCCATCTTCTGTTACAAGCAGGGCCATCTGTGAGATCAGACCAAATTGCATAAGGCTTTATTCAGTGTAGCCCTGAAATTCTCCAAGGATGGAGAGGGACAGTATAGCTTCTCTGGGCAAGCTGTTTCAGTGCTTGACTGTCTTCAGAATGAGAAAAAAATTTTTGGTCTTTTTTCCAGTCCCTTTTCCTTTTTCCATCCTGAATGTCTCTTATTTCAGATTATGCTCATTGCATGTCTCCTCTCACACTCTGCTTTGAAGAGCCCAGATCCATTTGCTTGATGCCCTCCTTGCAGCTACAGGCAGGCTACAGCTTGGTCTCCCCAAAGCCATCTCTTATCCAGGCTGAACAAGCCCTGCACCCTCAGCTTCCCCCACAAGGCAAGACCCTGGGAAGCTTGGGGTTCTCCACCTAACTCTCTCCCGTTTGTTAATGTCCTTGTATTGGGAAGCCAAAAGTGGGTACTTGAGCTGTGCTCTGAGCCACGCTGAGAAGAGAAGGCTGAACTCTCCCTCAACGTCCTGGCAGTGCTCACGGACACAGCTGAGGCTGCAGCTGCCTGTCCCTGCAGCCAGGGCACGCTGCTGGCTCGGCCCCAGGTCCCTTCCTGTGGAGCTGCTCCTGGCCAGGCTGGCTGCACCCTGTGTCCTTGCTCCAGGTTGTCCTTCCTGTCCAGGGGCAGCACTTGGAATTTGTCCTTGATGAATTCAGCTGGTTCCTCCTGTCCCATTCCCCCAGCCTGTGCAGGTCCCTATGGATTACACCCCTAAATTCTACACCCTGAAAGTATCAACAATTGCCCCCAAATCTGGTGTTATTTCCCAGCTGGGTGAAAGTGCAGTCAGGCCAATGAGAAAGATGTTAAGCAGGACAGGTTGCAGGAAAAGACCCAGATTACTCCATTTGTTACTGGCTTCCACATAATATATGGCCCACTAACCCCCACCCTCATGAGCCTCATGAAGAAGTTTTCAGATGGATGATTGCCCATTCATCCAAACCAAAACATTCTAACTTGGATACAAGAATATTATGCAAGACTGTGCTGGAAGTCTTGGTGAAGTCAAGATAAACGACATGAAGGGCTTTGCCTTTGTCCAGAAACAGACCCTGATCACAGGAGGAAATCAGGTGGGTCAGGACTAATTCACTCTTAGAAAATCCATGCTTAATCATTCCCTCAGAGACCATCGAAGTGGGGCAGATTAGCCTGTAGTTCTTTGAGTTGACCTTTTGGCATTTCTTGTTTTTAAGATACATAAGACTTTTGCCTCTCTTTTGCCATCATGCATCTCCTCTTGATTTCCATGGATATAGCTCTAGACAGCCCTGGAAAAGGAGGCTTTGCCAGGTAGTGTCCTTGCCCTGTCTTCCCTTCAGACACTTTGTTTGGATGAACAAAGTTCAGCTGGAACAGAAAACAGTGTGCTGCTTTGGGTTTCCCTTTCTAGCACAATGGTAAACTTCCATCAGGCAGAGAGGAAACCTTAATTATGCTGCTGTCAGCACAGAGAGCACAGATGGAATGAAGCCCTTTACTTGTGTGCCCACAGGCACTTATGGGTAAAATGTGAGAGTGTGGCTGTAGAAATGGGGAAAAGCAGGAGAGATGAAGCTGGGTTGGGAAGCTGCTGCTGTACACAAGGTAGCAACATTTCCCATTCTAAACTTCCCTTTCTGAAAAGATTTGAGAAACGTTCTTCAGTGGCTTCTATGAATTTTTTTTTTTTAAAGGCTCTAAATTTTACCTCTGTTTATTTATATTTGGTCAGAGCATTTGGCACTTTTTCACACTTGAATCATTCAAAAATGGCTCAACAGATTTTACTCAGATGTCCAACGTAATCACTTGGGCTGAGGTTGAGTGTGGAAAATTGAAGCCAAAAGGAATTTGAATTATGAGCAATGGGAAAAGGGTTAGGGAGGCAGGAGAGCAGCTGGATTTCCAACTACTTAACAAAGAGCCTCACAGCTACAACTGCTTTCCTATTCTAATTCCACATGAATGGACACCACAAATTTGTATAGTTAACATAAGAAGGAGTTTTCAAAGTTGCAAGTGAGAGCAGTCTGCAAACATCAAAACATCAGACAGTGTTTTGCTTGTGTGCAACCAATCACTTAGGAGGAGGGAGGGGAAAATAAAATCTTCTGACCCGGTTGACTTAACAAGTGGTTGCAGAAAGTTTATATGATTCATGATCTGAAGCAAATGGCATCCTCTAGATAGCTGTATTCACTCAGGTCTGCTGAGAAACGAGGGCTGAGGATGCGGCACGGCGTGGGTTAGTTCAATGACTGTCCATGGAGCAGTGACATGGATGATGCCCCACTGAAGTGAAAATTTACCCTACAAAACGCCAGCTTGATTTTTGAGAAGGAATAACTAAGTGAGAGGGAAAGCAAACTTGTTGCTGAGTATTTCAGTGTAGGCTGAAGCACACTACTTCACGATATTCTGGATTCCCTGTGTGAAGGAAGTTGTCAGGACCACAGGTAGCTGTGCCTGGTGATAGCAAAGCAAGCACTGACGTGTCTCTGTAAAAGCCACTGCTCCCTGTGCCTGGGGGGCTTTGTCTCTCTACACCAACAGGCAAAACCTGGTCACATTCAAATTATTTAGTCTGATGACTAAAACCAGCTGCCTACCCCTCCTGTCTCAGCAAATCTCAGACCTGCCATTGCTTAAAAAAACTTCTTGGCAGCTGTTTGGATGAATTTGAAGGACAGCTTGGAAAGCTGAATTTGAGCATTTTCTGGAACAGCACTGACAGGCAGCCTCAGACAGCACCTCAGCTAAGTGTGATATGCTCAGTTTTGTGTTTGGGTCCCAGAGACAGACCAGAATGTATTTTCCCACTGAACAAAGCAAGAACCTGATCTCTTCCACAGGAGCCTTTGGGAAGTTCGTCTTTTCCAGTAATACAGACAAAACCCCTCAACACTTTTATGTAGTGACACAAATAAAAACAATGTTATAAATACTGACTGACTTAAATATGTTATAAATACTAATAAATATGTAATAAGTACTTAAATATGTTATAAATACTACTGACTTAATCCAGTGAGAGTGCTGAAGGAAGGTGCCATGTGCTAGCATTCAGCTAAACCCAGAGGGCTGCTTTTAGTAACAGGAAGGCAGGAATTTCAGTTTACCCAAGTACCCAAGGAAAGCAGTGGAAGCAGCACAAAAGCACAGGTCAGGGAAAAGGGCATGAAGTAAAAGATGCCATTTCTGTCCAAGCTCAGTGAGGTATGGTCTAGGGCAGTGGTTCAATCTTAAAGTGTGCTGATTCAAAAATACAGATGACTAATTTAAAATATGATCCAGGTAAAATTCAAGTTTCCTGTAGACTAGACATTTAAATATATTTCTAAAGCAATGGAGGGATTTTAATTAGTGAAATTTTATATACATTTTTCTATATAAATATACAGTAATGAAATGCATATGCACATAAACATAACAAAATTTAAAGAACATCCTCTCTTCCAATAAAATTCAAGCTTTCAAGCTCTAACAAACTGAAACTTCTATTTCTGTTACGAAAACAACAATTTATATTAAAAAAAGAAAAAAGAAGAATGAAAGCAACAGAGAGGCAGAAAATAAAATGATTCAACTTTTTCTGGAGAAAATGTATTTTTAAATGTGAAGACAGAAATCAATGTATATAAATTTCATTACTTGTTTCTACTTCTGTACACTTAGGGCATTATTAAGAAAACAACATGCTACATATAGAGAAAAAAAAGTATAATTTGTCATGTTGAAACCAAGATGGTCCTGAAAAAGTTTTTATTCGTTTTTCAGAGTGTCATTTCCAAAAAAAGTTCCACCTGCACCTTCTGAGGCTGCATTACTGGTAGTGAAATCAGAGAAAGTGGTTGGACCTACTGGATCTGTTCTGGTCCAAGCCAGCTGAATACTCAAGGGTCTGTCAATTTGGAATGGCCATGGCCCAGAAGCAGCTTGAATACAACACAGTCAGAGCAGCTGTGTGGTCCTCTGCTCCCTCATTACTTAAGGCTTGAGAAAATTCTCAGTGTATCAATGATAGTGTTTGTGAAAGCAATTAATGCTGCATTATGCTCATATTTTTTATTGCCTAGGCTACCAGATTCCATTGTCAGTTTACCAAATTTTAGCACAACACAAATGTTATAATTTCTGTTCTTGTATATTGGAAAGAGCTGAAGAACAACTTGTCTGAAGGGCTACCATGTTTTCTGTCATTGGGCTTGTGAAAGGTTTGAAGATATTATGTCAATCTCCCAGCAATGAGCATGTCTTACTACCTTTTGGATTAAGATTTCATGAATGCCAAGATTCTTACAGCGTGTTTTTTCCATTGGAAGGAATTCAGGGCTCTCAAATGTCACCACCCAAATAGATCATACAGGACCTGCATTAACTTGCTGCATTTCATCTTTATTCATAATTTCATATGAAATCATACTCTCCAAAGTTAAATTGATCACTTTGCTCTCAATGACAGTCCTTGAACATGTTTTACATGCAAAAATCCAACATCACTTTTCCAAGAGTGAGAATTTCCAAAGAACCATGGAATTTTCCCAGAGCTAACAGTGACTCACAAGGTCTGAAGCTTTGACTGATGTAAATAAGCAGAGCAGTAATAAATGAGGTTATGTCATCTACATCAGCTGAAGCTATGTCTCACCACACAGCCCTGAGAAATTTGCTGAAGACATACCCATTTTTAATGGATCATGCAGTCTACTACTGATGCACTTTTTAATTCTTTCCTTTATGGGTTTACTAGAAAGCTGTAGCGTCTGTGGGCCACAAAGAGAAGACCAAAAGACTGAAGCAGTTCTCTGTTAGCCACTTTGTGGATGATTATAAGCTGGATCCACAACACTTTTCAAGAAAAGTGGAAAAAAATCATGAGGGTTTCCAGTATGAAAACAATGACATATTCTGGACTAAGACTCTTTCCAGAAACTAAACAGTAAGTTACAAAATAGGCTGGTTCTCAAGCATTTTGGAATGACAACAGTTCAAGATTTTTGTGGTGAAAGCATAACCTTTGAAACTGTTATTTCACAAACAAACAGCAAGCTCTGGCCTTCTTCACACAAACAGAAGATTTGATTGCCTCTGTAAAACTGTTCCCAAAGCATTTCCTTTGGCTGGTGTGGAATGCTGACTATTCATTAAATCAGAAACAGAAAGAAAAAATTTTTGGCCCTTTTGAACTTTTGAAGCTTTGGGGGCTAGGCAGCTGCTTATCTTGTGAACAGAATTTCCTGTTAGTATCCTTCCAGTCTATTTGTTCACTAAGAGCAACAAATGTCAACAAAAATAACACTCTATGTTCCAATTTTTAAATACAATTGAAAAATCTCAGATATTTTACACTTCCCAAATACTTGTGTATTATAAATGAATGTATTATTATGACCTTGCTCAGATCTTGTTTAGTTCTGGTGGCTGTTAGTTGCGTTGAAATTATAAAGATATTGAGGGACTGACTATAAACACCATGTTCCCGTAACATAAAATGCACTTCCAATAGCTGTGCCAGCAATCATTTTAGGAAAGACTGAATAATTTTAATTAATAAAAAATGGCCGTTTTCTTGCTCTGACGGTCTGATTCTTATTAAATCTGCTATTTCTGTAGAACTGAAGGATAAATTAAACATTCTACTCCTTCAAAAGTTCATTCAAATTGTAAATAGTTGAAATGAGTCTTTCCCCGCTGATCAAAACCAGCCCTAAGGGGATTCTGCTTGATTTTTGGATTGGTAAATGTGCATGAAGCTTTCTGATAATGCCATTTCTGGCAATGCCTGCTGCATAGAATGGTGCTGATCTACTCTCTCCAAGGGTACTTGTTGCCACCCTTAAATCAATTTTGCAGGTCCCCAGTTTCTAATGGAGCAGGACACAGTAGTGCAGCAAACAGTGCTGCTCTGCTTATTCCCAAGGAGGCAGTCTGAAAGCTACACCCGATTATTCAAAGCAGGGACCAGACACATAACAAATAATTTATTTTGCTTTAGACACTACTGGAGAGGGTTCACACACTGCAGAAAGCCAAGAGTCTAGGAAGACCACCCACCTTCCTGGGCTTAGAACTACTACTTGCCTTGAACTCCTTTGACAGCAGTGGGTGATATTTGTAGCACACAAGTTTGTGGTGCTCTGTGATCCCTTCTGAAAAGCAGGAGCCGATTGGGAAGCTATGAGAATTATGCACTACAGAGCTTCACAGCATATGAAGGAAGTGATCCTCCTGCTGGCCTTGCTAGATTTACAGTATCAAGAGGAACAGCTTTGAGAAAGGAAACAAGGAACTCTGTGAGCAATTGAAGTTACTGTGACAAGTTGAAGTTTGTTTTCCAGATCCCTGTGGCTCATGTCCAGTGTCTACCACACACATGTTGGGCTGCATGTGCACACAGCAACTGCACAGCACATGTGCAGGAACATCAGACCATCCAACATCTGCACAGCACATCTGGTCTCGTTCATGTGGGGTGCTCGCTTGCTATGTACATGTGCCATAAGAGAAATGGTTTTTGTGCACCTTTAATAACTTTTTGCTTCCTGACTCAATTCTCGATCTGAAGATGTGTCAAAAATTTTTCCTAAACCAAATGCACTCAGGATGCTCATATCAATACTTTCTGATGTTCTTGAAGTGAAAATTGACATTAAAACCTTTCCCTAAAGTGGAGCAAAACTGGAGTCCCTCTAGAAATGAACACATGCAAGCTTTTCATGTGAGATCTCTGTTGTCACTGTTGGACAAAACTGCCTGATAGGTTCAAAGCTGTGAAGGGGTTGGGGGAAAGCAGTTTAGATTTTGCATTTCTGTTTGCAAACATTTTATTTTCCATACCTTCCCTTGTATAGAACATCAACAGTGGCACTGTCAACACTGTCCTATAACCTGGAATCTAGAAAGCTCTTTATCTTGCCAGCAAATGCAGAAAACATGAATTCTCCTCATTTGGCATTTGCCCTAAGATTGAGCCAATAAATCCAAAGTAATCTAAAATGCCTTTTCATAGGCATTAGTGATTCTTAATGTTTCAGCAGGTATCCACTTATTTACACATATATTTGCAACTTTCCCATTAGGATGCTGCATTCCTATGTCCATTGGTAAGGAAATTTGATCAGCATCACAAATTCAAGAGGCATACACAAGCCACATACAGTCTTACTTACAGCTTATTACATGCATTGCAAGTATAATTTTCCTTATTTGTAGCTGAAGAACATTTTAAAATAGCTGCCTTATAAATAATCAGACATAGAATGAAATCCACAAGTACTTGAAGGCAGCTCTGGATTCTCACTCAAAAGCTCTACAGACCAAACGTGTACAGTGTTTCCCACGTGAAGAGGGACAGAAAGCCTTTCCTAAGGATGCTTTCCTTTCATTGAGCGCATGGCAGTGCTTTGGGTTATGAGAATTGTTTCATTGTGTTCATTAGCATTTCAAAAGCATTTAGCTTCGCTGGAGCTCTATAAAAGACTGCTGTGAACTGTATTGCTGCATGTATATAGGCACTACTGAATACAATAGGAAATAGGATATCTTTACATTTTTATGAGAGTTTCCTGAGTTAAAGGAATGTGCTGACTACTTTGAAGTTAAGAGCAAGTTCACTTTCTTCTCTTCCTCAGCCTGAATGTTCTTCTGTGCAGCACAACTGTAGTATCACAGTGTAGGCGAAGTCATAGTTATTTTAACCATTCTTACATTTTCAAGGGTGCAAATGCAGGTGTGGGTAGGAAACTGATTCTGAGTGCTGGGGATTGTCTGGTGACTCATATCACACCTTGTCTGTGCTTGTGAGATATGTCACAGGGAAGAACTGTGTTTTCCCTGTTCAGACCACAACTTCTACCCCTGATGGTAGAAGGGTAAGAGGGACATGTCCTAGACTTCTATTCAATCCAAAATATGAAACATTTAACACAGCAGGTTTTGCATAACTTGTGAAAGTGAACAGTAAGCTAGCTAGAAACAGGCTTCAAGGTTGGACAACTTGAATACGGATCCTTTATTTCCCCCTGCATAGCAAAAATCCCTGCTGAACAGTAACTGAAGGCCATGATCAGGCAGGAATAAAAGCATGCCCTGTAGGAAGGATGAGCAGGGAAAAAGAAGGGACAAGCAAGGAAGAAGAGAAGGGAGGCTTATTCAGAGTCAGACTGTCCAGTGTTCCAGGATAAAGCTGGAGGACATGCTCATTGAGCCCGTCCCTATGTCAAGAGCCCAGGAGGAGAGAACACTGAGTGCACGAGAACCACCTGACTGAGAGGACATAGAAGATGAGGCTTTCTAAAATGACTAGCAAAGGTTTCTTGGCTTTATGATCTCACCCTCGTGTTTTTCAACCCTCTAGACACCGACAACATGGCAACATTGCAGAAAAACCCTAAATTGCATTGGTGATAATTTCACAACACAGAAACGTTAGAGGCTCAACCACAGGTTGAGTTCTACCAGACTATTGCTCACAAACTGTGAAGAGCTAGTGGAAAATGCAGTCATGTTTGGCAGCTGGGGCTGCAGTAGCCACAGGATAATTGAGCTGAAGATCTGAAGGAGGGCTGGGAAAAAAAGCAGCAGGGTTAGGATTTTGTATTTCAGGAGAGCAGACATGGGCTTATTTTTAGGGAATTGGTAGGCAGAGTGCCCTGGGAAGCAGCCATGAAGGGGAAAGATGCCCAGGAAAACTGGCTAATTTTTAAAGAAAACTTCTTGAGAGCTCAGGCACAAACCATCCTGTTGGACAGGAAGACTGGGAATTCTGGCAGAAGGCCTGCTTGGCTAAGTCAGGAGTTTCTCAATGAACTAAAACACACCCAAAAAAAAGGAGTGCACAAGAAGTGGGAACAAAGAAAGGCAATGAAATAAGTGTGCAACAATATTGCTGAGCAAAGCATTAGGACAAATGTTACAGAGACAAAATCAGGATGGTCAAAACAGAAGGTGTGTCTGGAGCTAACACTGGCCAGGGGCAGAAAGGACAACATGAGATGTTACAGGAACATTAGCTGGAAAAGGAAGCTCAGAGGAAAGGTAGGTCAATAGATGAATGAGGAGATGGTCTAGTAACCAACATTGAAATGACTGAACTACTGAAGTAATAAAATCCTTTTTACTTCACAGACAAAACCTGCTCCCAGAGCCCTGTGTGTACCAGCACATATTTGGAAAGTGGTGGTGAGTAGGAGGGCACAACACATTAGAGGAAATATTCAGTTTGTGGGAAGAGGTGGATGCTGACAGAGATGGCTGATATGATTGTGGTGCCTCTGTCCATGGAAAAGAATGACAATCAGGAGAGGTAGCTGAGAACTGTGTCCTCTGGACATTTCCAAACCCCCAAAGGACAAGAAGGCAATGAGGGCTAGTCAACAGCTCTGAAGAGTAAATCATCCTTTGCTTGCTGATTACCTTCTCTGACAAAATGACTGACTATGAAGGCAAGGGGAGACTGATGGGTACAATATATCTGACTTTAGTAAAGGATTTGACATCACCTCCTACTGTAACCCAAACCTCAGCCAGGAGCTCAGGAGGTTTGGGCTTGACTAGAGTAGAAATTGGGGCTCAAAGGATAGAAATCAATGGCTTGAGGTCTGACTGGTAACTAATGGAGTTCTTCAGAGGATAACACTACAATCCATATTATCCAGTGCTTCATCCACAGTCCTGATGATGAGGAAGCACACACCCTCCAAAGATTTGTGGATGATGTTAATTAGGGAGGAGCTACTGACACCTCAAATGGCAGAACTTTACAGTTCTTCACAGGTTCACAGTGACCCGAGAAAATGGAACTCAGTAAGGAAAAGTACACGTGGGGCAGAATAACCCAGTGTATCATTACTAGCAGGGAACTGCCTGGAAGAACAGAACCTCACTGGAAAAGACCTGGGATTACAGGTGTTACTTGGTGTGACGGCATGCCAGGCTGAACATGTGACAACTGTGTGCCCCTATCATGAATAAAGCAAATGGCTAAGGGCTACCTTAGGGGAGCATGGCTAGCAGATTGAGGGAGGTTATTCTTTGATTTAATCTGCTGCTTAGGAGGCCACAGCTGGACAAACATGTCTGGCTCTGGGACACACTTCAGGGGAAGTTAAAACCTGGAGATGGTCCTGCAGAAGGTTACCAAGATGGCCAGGGACACAGAACACATAAGCCATGAAGTAAAACGTAGGGAGCTGATCTTGTTTAGTCTTGTAAGGAAGAGAGAACAGGGAGACTGAACAGCCTGTGACTACACAAAGTAAAGGTACGAAGATGACAAAGTCAGACTTCTTTTTACAGCAGCAAGCACAACACAGACAAGAGTAAGGGACACTTTTTGCAACTTGGAAGGTTCAAATAAGACATTAGGAAAACATTCTTCACCCAGATGGTAATGCAGCACTGGAAGAAGCTATGAAAGATGTAGAGTCTCAAACTTTAGAGGTTTTCAAGACTTCTTCAGATGAAGCCATGACAAGCTAATACAGCATTAATGACTGCCCTGATTTAAACAGAAAACTGAACTATATAACTCCTCAAAACGGCTCTTGTAATATGCTATGATGTGTCTCTAGTCCTGAATCTGGCATTCCAAGGAGTTTAGCTTGCTCCTGTGCTGTGTATCAGGGAAGGATATACAATTTGGATTGACAGGGAAAACTAATTGGTAAGGAAATAATTTCAGTTTATGGCCTTTCCCCCCACCTTAATCTCAAAGCAGATATTTTTTAGAGTTGTTTGTTTGGAGAGAGAAGAGGAAATATTATATTCAGGCACTTTATTTTGAAAGGCGTCAGTAACCAATAAAATTGGATAGCACATAAATCCAAAACTGATAATTAAGCAATCAAATGGAAAGCAACCTGTAGTCAAACTGGTAACATATATTTTTTGTTTACAATGTTAACTTTAGCATACTGTGCTAAAAATGGTCTGGTTCAGCTTTTGTATCATAACAGTGCAGGAGCTTGCAGCATATTCTTGACATGAATCCTTAGAGGCCAACTACCTTGTAGTGAACTCAACATTCCTGCTATTTACTGAGGTAGACCTTGCTCTGTCTTCAGCAGAAGGCTGAAAGAAGTGGAGGCAAATCTTCAGCACCTTTCATTCATTGCATGGTATTGGGAATGAGCTGTACGAGCTTCAAGTGCCTTTGCATTTTGTGCTGAAAGCAGCTTTACAAATGTCAGTGGTTACAGGGAACAGGAGAAGACAGCCTTTCTTCAAGCTTCCTATTTGTCTGGTTGGGGCACCTAGTGGCTCTTGTGACTAAATTCCTTCATGGCTGTAAAGTAAATTGCTGGCTACAGGTTTGTTCCTCTGTGAGAAAGGCCTACTCTGTAATGTAATTTTTGCAAATAATTTCAAAATTTCCAAAATGCTATAGAAAAGACTAGCAAGTATTTGCTTCTATGGATAGAAGAAAGCAGTTGAGAAAGCAACATGGGAAAGCTTATACTTGTGTCCTCTAATACTGAATTTCATGTGTGGTCAGAGGCTTAATTAGTCCGGCCAGAATATACTTTTTCTTAAAAAATAGGCTTTTAATAATAATATGCAAAGAAAGAAGGCAAGAGGATTTGCTTTAAGTTATGCGACCAACATTAGCAAACAAAAGAAACAGACATTGAGTAGAAGCGGCAGAACAAGAAAACCAGATGTAGACTGTAGACTGAGCAAGACTGGAGCTTCAGACCATGCACATGCCTATGCCTTCATTAGACATCACTGAAATTCACCATGAAATCCTCAAAAGTAAGCCTGTTACATCTGTTCTGGAAAACCAATATTCACTCAGAATATGACTGGCCCAAAAAGCCTTGGTCAGCTTTTCTTTCTACATGACACAGTAAGGGCTTTTATTCTCAGTATTGGCAGCTTCCATGCCAAAAATTGTGTGTAGGTTAGCTTCTTCCTGAACTGATCTGATAACCCTTCCAACACCTTCCTTCTCTTCTGCAAGGAGGAAATCATCTGCTCTATGTGCAGTTTAAGCACAATTTCGGCCGTCTGGCTATGTTGGGACAAGCAGCAGGAGGTGACTGAGCCAACACCACTGCCATTAGCTACCAACACAACAGAGGGATACAGCCCCTGCTAAATCCTGCCTTGTTGCCTCGTAGGCTCTTTTATTCTCACTACTGGGGTATCACCCATGCTTATGCTTTTTATGATCCTCACACCGTAGAGCAGCCCAGCCAGCATCAGTCTTACTGCTCTACTTCCCTTGGTTAGGACCTACAGCATACTGGTGTACATGGCCAGGAAAAGTGACCCCACACTGCAACAGGACAGACTGCCCAGATGGAATACTGAAAAGCAAGATGACTGTGACTTGATTCTCAATCAATTTTGACTTGATTTTACTTACATTAAGAATTCCTGTACATCCCTTACATTCCCTTTGCATTGGGGAAAAGAGGTATAAACTCCTACCTCTGCCAAGGAGCCAAAGTGCTGGTTTGTAAGGGAAGGAAGGAGAGGAAGAGGACAAAGAAGAGCTCGATTTTTTCTTAAACTCTAAATAATTCATTGTTCACTGACCACTATTTTGTACTCTCATTTCCCAGTTCACTCAGTTCAAGTAGCTGCTTGAAAGCCCTCCTGCTATTGCAGTGGCTACCAGAGTTGGAGCAAAAACCCTTTAATGATTTGACTAATAACCTTTGCTTATTAACAGCTCAACCTCAAGATTATGGAGCTCGTGGAACCCAGGACACATTTACTAAACTGGCACTTGCCTCCAAGTGTGGTATTAGCCTTGTTATCCTGAGTGATGAATTAAAACACAAAAGTTTGGTTGAGACCAAAGAGCAGATGGGGTCAATACAAGCTGGCATCTGTGAACTAGAATGACCAGAAGCAAAACCATGTTCCTCTTCACAAAAATCCTATGTTGAGGAAGTCTAAGCTGTAAGGTCACACCATGGACCGCTGGTCACAGCTCTTCTGGAAGGTGCTTGGGACTTTTACCATCTTGGAAATTATGGTGCTCCAGGAAGAACACTTGGAAAGTACTTGTAGAAAGTTGGAACTTTCAATTCAAACAGGTGGCTTGTCCTGTGAGTTTTATGTCAGACCTACCAGCAGTGGGACCTCTTTTGGTGATTCGGATGAGAAAAGATGATGTTCTCCTTGTCCCATTGGAAAGTGGACAGCTTTTTAACTCACTAAATAGCAGTTGGAGGTGCTGTTTGCATGGTCAGAATGGTTGTTACTGAAATAAACCGATCTTCAGTGAAAGACTGAATGGCAGTGTGGTGGCAACAGCAGCCGTGCCTGTCACCAAGGCTGTTTCCAGTCCCTAAACAAATAGGAGCTGCTGGGCAAGCAAAAGCAGCATCTGCTTCTACCACATGAAGTTGTCCAGTTACACTGGTCAATGAACTGCGGCTGATAAAGCAGGCAATGTCTGATACTTCTGTGCTGGAGTACAGTCAGTTATCAGCTTCTGCATCTCCACAGATCCCACTGGCCTTTATCTTTTTCCTTCTGAAGTTTTTCAGTAAAGCTTGAACTATTTTGTGTGTGTAAGTAAGTGTTAGATTTATGCACTGTGACAACCTTGATCCTACCACATGTCAGGAATATCCATATGTTCTTTCATTTGTAGCATCCACAAGACTCACCCAATAAAGGCAAAAGGTACAGCCTGGCTACAGACCCCCTGTCATTCAGCTACAAACAGCTGGTAGTGCATATTACAAGGTTTATTTAAAGCTCAAGTACTTTCACCCATCCTCTCTTAGAACTAAACTTGGCACATAAAACTGTGACAATAAAAATATCAGTGCAGTGTAGCATTTCAAAGAAGCATTCAGGAAGCAGACAGCCTGTCTTGCTCCAGCATGGAGAATCCTGTGGCTGAATGTATGGTCCATGCTGAGAATGTACCCATCACTGGTATGAAAAGAAGGTCATCTAGGTGTGAGGGGCATGACTTACCATGTAGCTGGTCACACTTGCTTTTAGTAGTCCGAAGCACTGGGTCCTTTGTGTGACCATCTACTGCTAACATTTTGATTTCAGACAAATCTCCACAATTGGCTCTTGACTGGAAGCAGAGGAGTGTTTTTGTACACAGGAGTGTTGTCAACAACTCTATGGACATGTTGTAAGTTGAGGAATAATGAATTCGAGGCATAAGTACAATCTGACTCTTTTACTGAGGGAGTCACTTCAATCTCAGCATTTACAAATATTTTTAGCTATAACCTCCTCAACTGTAGTTATTTAGTTTGACTCTTCACAAGTAATTTGCAGCCTGCTCTTGGCACAAATAGTGCAGTAAAGAAACAGCTTTAAATCTAATGCCTCCAAGTTGAAGGAATAAAGGGGACTGAGAAAAGGAGCTGAATAGAACTAGGGTTGCTGTAATTTATGCAGGTTTAAACTCTTTTCCATGCCCACTTCAATCACCATAGACCCTCAGAGCACCTAATTTCAGCCAGTTCCTGATCTAGAGATACCCTTCATCATGAGAGGGTGGGAAAGGATAGGCAAGGCATACAAAATAAGTTTATAAGCAGTAGGAAGACAGTAGAAAGAAAACAAAATGATCCTATAAATTTATCTCCTACGATGAGCCCCCAGGCTTTCCCACAGTCAGCTTCCAGGATGGGAGTGGTGTCAACAGATGTCAACAGTGGCAACAACAGCTAGGTCTCAGGAATACTTGCCCCTGTCAGAAAAATTTGTCCATCTTGTCCTTTCTCTGCTTTGACTCTGGGGTAACACTGGCACAGTTCGGAGAGTCTTAATTATAAGACTGTGTTTGCAAAAGTTCAGATGCAGGTGATCCTCAAGTGGCCCCATGTGACTCAGCTTGAATCTGAAAGCCGAGCGGTGGTACCAATGTCACAAGCGCCTTCTCACCAAGGAGCAGTGTGCCAGGGAAACCAAATGGCTTAAGCTGGAGTTAACCTCAAGGAATTGCAGGTTGTGCTGTCTTTGCACAGCTAACTGAGGTGCCAGCAGGCCCCTGTGACAAACTGAGCAGCAATCACAAGGGTAATCCACAAGGGAAGAGGAGCCAGGAGCTGAGAGAGGGGCAAGATAAGGAGATAAACCAGATCCAGAGTCCATCCAGACAGTTCAGTCAGAAGAAGACTGGGTCAGAGACAAGGATAGGATTAAGGACAGGAGTGGTGTAGCTGGGATAGGGACTGACAGCTTGGGCTGAGCTGGAATGGGGTACTGGGTCATGGGAAGGGGTGGGGGAAGTCCCAGGGGAGGCTTGGCAGGGGCAGTCGGGGCTAACAGTGCCCTTGGGGCGATGGTCCTCGGGTTCACAACTAGAAGTTCTTTCTCAAGGCAGAAATCCAAAAAGTTGTGTTTCAGACAGAATAAGTAGTACAATAAGTAACATACATAAGCAACCTTCAGTGCAGAGATCAGAACAGCAAGTACTGGAGGAAGTACTGTTTCTCTTCTCTGAGGGTATTTGACATTCTTTTCTGTGTGCTCACTTCTACCTTTTAGGAGGTACATTGTAGGTAGCTGTCACATCAGTCTGATCATGCAGTCAGGTGTGCATTTGATCCTGCATTACTGACATTCCTGCAGCTGAATGAGAACAGAATAAAACACTACAAGAGAGGCCAATTCTGATCACTATCAAGATATTGATATGGTCACTCCAGCTATTAACTGAAAGACATTTTTGCGGCCATAGAAGCCAAACACTGAATACCTTATTCAGCTGTTGCTTCGGTGAAACTTGCCACTGAAAATGGAGCAAAGAGTCACAGATCTAACCTATAGATGGTCATGGAGAAGCCTGGCATGCATAAATCACAAGGGAAGCTTATGGTAGTTGAGCACATTTGCTTCTTTTGCACATAAGTAACTCTAACTCTTTTGGGTAACAGGGGTAAGAGACAGAAATAACCCAGATAATTGTACTGTCAGAACAGCAAATATATCCATCTTTGGAAAAACTTGCATGCAGGCTTCAGTGGAGCAGGGAAGCCTTTTAAAATCGATGGCTAGTGCAGGACCTCCTGGGAGGCACATGTGCTTTGTGTTACAGACTGAGCTGAAGCCAGGAACATTGGGGTAAAGCAGGGTTCACAAGCCACATATCCCCACCTGGCTACAGGCATGAAGCACCACTTTTTATGGTATAAACAGAACCAGTCTAGTAAAACTAGACTTAGATATGCCTACGACCATACAACTTTGGATTGTCCAGATTAAAATTGTTATTTTCTGTCTTCATGTCAGGACTTAAATTTGGATTGAGGGGTTCCAGTAGTGACTTATCAAAGTTGTTATTTTGGGATTTGAACGAAGCTCTCTATTTTATGTGCTTTGCCTGCAAATTTATGAAATAATACCTTGTGTCTGCCTGTGCTGTTGCAGTAAATTTTTGAAATTCATGTAGCTGGTATTTATATGGTGAGGAGAATGATATCCACTACAAATAGAAAGTTTTAGATATGTCTTACACTGGCATCTTGCATTTGCCCCTGAATAAATTACGCTATAACCACGAGAATCAACAGGGAATGAAACTGTAATTACAGTTTAGATATTCATTGTAAAATTTATTTTACATGAATAATAATATTACGAAATGCTTAAATGTTGCATTGCATGGTGAAAGAAAAAACCCATTATTACGAAAATGCTTATGGGGTAAACAGGCTTGGGAAAATCGCAACATACGGGAAACTGCGGTTATTCTCTTTGCGTGGATACGGGGAAAAGCAGCTTTTGCCAATAAACTGAACAAAATGCTCCCTCTTGTGGTGTAAACTTGGGAATAGGGGAGCAGAGGGAGGCAGCTGGATGTCGGGGGGGCCGGGCTGTTCCTGCAGCTGCAGCCGGAGCTGGCAGGTTTGGAAAGCCCTGAGCTGTGAGGAGCCTGGATTTGCTTCTGTTTGGTTTTGATGGGAAGCGCGAGGAGGGCGGTGTTTCGTTTGCAAGGCTGAAAGAGGGTCACAGGTGACGGTTTTAACTTGATTTTTTTTTCTTGTTTGCTGTCATCTCTCACTTCCTATGGAGTAAAATGGAAAGGCCCCCCGCTACCACAGCATAGGTACTCCTTACTGATCCCAGCTTCTCCTGAGAAAAAAGTCCACAGAGCCATCGAACACAAAACTGGAATTGTGGGTGACAGGGATAGAGACAGAATGGTGGAAGGAGAGGGGAGGTGTCCTTATGAGTACTTTGGACTTGTGTTGTGGTAATGCTGAGCTAAGGGTTGTGGCTTGTGGCTCTTGTCAGACCTTCTATAATCACAGAACAAAGACTTCATTATTAATCAGAAGAACAAACAAAAAAATTAAAGATAAGGAAAGAGTATTTAGGATTGGATTTGTTTCCTTCTGGAGAAGATGGAAATATGACATCCGGTGAGATCTGGAAGAGAGATGGGGCTGAACAAGCCTGGGCCTGAAATGTTGAAGCTAGAGGGAAGAACGTTGAGATACAGTAAGTATCAAGAGGTGACAGGAAGAGCAGGCTAGGAAGATGGAGGTAGCTTGGGTATTTGTCAAGGCAGTGTAACAGCGTGGATTTCAGAAAAGCAGCTGTTAATTACACCAAAGGGCCTAGACACTTGCCTGTGTTTTCACAACAGACCTGGTTATTCATCTTTTTGCAGGCGTCTCTGTTCTGCGCTTTTTCCTCTTCCAGATACCATTTTTTCATGTCAGAAGAAAAAGGTGAGGATACCTTACACACCCTTAGTTAAGCCAAAGATATTCAAAGGCTGCTTAGAATACCCATTTGCCTAAAAGTATCACTTTTAATAAGTAAGGCATTCAGATATGTATCATACCTTGATGCAGCTGAGTAACAGAAAAGAATATTTCACGAATTTTGAATTTGGCTGTTCTGAGATACATAATTTAGCATGTAGGTGTATTTAAAAGAATAGCTGGTAAACTGTGGTTACCATCTCAGCCCTCTAGCTGCTGAAAACAGCAAAAGGATCAAAACCTCTCACAAACTGATAGTAGCAATGACTATTTCTTTGCCATTTTTAGTTGTACAGGCTTTTCCAAGCAAATGACTCAGTACACACTGAAGAATTTTATTTCTGAGATATACTGCAAACCCTGTGTAACTTATAATTCAGCTACAAGGTCTGATAGTGCTCGATTTCGTGCAGGTGAGCATTCCTTGCCTAAGCCCACATTTAAACACAAGCTTAAATAGCAGCCTCTGTTTTTCATTCTAATATTGCTTCACACTAATTGTGTAGTAATTGGGTAATTTTACAAGACCATCTCGACAGTCTGAATGCCATAGCCTCATGGAAACTGTCAGCCTTCATCGTTCCTGTCCAGCCTGACCTGGGGCTCCCCTGAGCCCTACCCATGGTCCAGGACTGATTTCAGCCCAGCCCAGGTCCTCAGTCCCTCACTGAGCTACTCTGCGGACATGCTGCTGTGTTCTGCCCGCCTCTGCCTTACTCCTCGGCTAAATTTTGGACCCATCTTGCCTCTCACTTCTCTCCAGCCCTGCCTCACAATACCCCTGGCTCAGAAATAAAACTGAGGAGAGGGATTTTCTCCCTTGACCTTGCAGCAGACCACCGCCGGGCAGGCGCCGGCGTCACTGCTCCCTCTACAGGGGAGCTCTCGGGAAAGCGGGCGGACCCCGCTCGCTGCTCCGCGCTACGCGGAGGCAGCGCGGGGGCGGGACGCGCCTCGCCTCCGTGGGGAGCAGCTCTCCCCTTCTCCGACAGCCGAGGACGTGCCAGGGCGTGTCGCCCTCCCTTTCCTCTTTTTCCTCGATTACCCAATTTAACGCTGACGGCTGCGTGCCTCACCCGCGCGGTGCAGCCGCCCCTCCGAGCCCTTTATGGTGAGCGCAGAGATATCCCGGCTAGGGGCGCGGGGGAAGGAGTCCCGCCTGCCCACCCTCCTTCCCGCAGCTGCGGCAGGGCGCAGCCAGCCCCGCACCGCGCCTCAGGAGGGTGGGATGCTGCAGGTGTGGCATGGCGAGCTCTGCGTCCCGGCGGCTGGACGGCGAGGGTTAAACCACCGGGAAAACGCCGAGATACGAAGGAGAAATAGGAAAATAAAGCCCCGTAAAGTAAAAATATGAGGAAAAGACTGGCTTGTGAACGCTTTCACGAAAATACAGGGGGTCCATGGCCGGTGAACCCACCGTGCCCCTGCTCGCTCCTTCCCTCCCTTCTTCCCTTTCCGCACCGGGCTTTTGCGTGACCGCGGGGGGACCACGGGGGCTCCAGCCGCACTGCTCCGGTCCCTGTGCGTCGCATCTCCTCTGGCGTCTCGGACCGGCTCCCCGCCCCGGCAGCTGCTGGGTGGATGCGCGGCGCAGCTACAGGTTGCAGGGTGCGGTGTGTGAAACACATAAACTCAAATGCATTTTATTGCCCGATAGCTTTCCTACATGGGAATGTCCGGGAAGCGTGACTCCTCGCACTGCACATGACACCGCACACCACGGCCCTCAAAAGAACACCCTCGCCGCCGCGCCCTCCCTCTCCACATGCCCTGCTCCCTTTTCGCTCCATATCCATCGAAAATGCAAACCGGACTGAACCTTATCACGAGCCTACGACGCGTCTCTCACTCGGTCTTTGTCCCCAGATAAATGGGGAACAGCTTCCATTGTTCCTGCTGAAAGAAGGTGCTGCTGGCTTTGAAGTCCCAGCGTAGCCGGATCGCGCCCCTTGAGCCAGAGAGTCCCCCAGGACGTGCTGCCACCGCGGTCCGCTCCCAGCGGGTCCGCTCCACCG
>VZRL01006511.1:258623-499176 GCA_013397895.1 Origma solitaria | reverse complement strand
CGGCCCCTCCCCGCCCGCAGCGGGGCTCGGTCGGCGGCAGGCGAGCGGCCGCGGGTGCCCCCGGAGCTCCCCCGCCCCGGGCTCCAGCAGCCGCCCCCGCTCCTCTGAGCGGCCCTGGGGGGCAGGACATGGGGGCAGGGGGTCCTTCTGCAGCAGTGCGAGGTCATTCGTGGGTCTCTTTGAGCAGAGGGCGAAGCGGGTGCCGCGTACGTGCCGCAGTAGGAAGCCCCGCGGAGCAGCCCCGCCGCAGGGACGTGCTCCCTGCCGGGTTCCGTCTGGGAGACACACGCGTGCTCTGCGTGCCCGGGCGCTCTCCTGAAGCATCTCCCTCTGCCGAGGGGAAGCAATCCATCAAGAGGGAGATTGTGTGCGTGCGTGTTAGTGCGACATCTTGAAATCTCTTTTGTTCGAATTGTTGCGTCTCGATGCTGGCATTGGTGCCGGTTCCTTCTTCGCCACTATTTTTTCACGAGTCTTGTCGAAAATTCGGATATGTATTTATAGAGAGCATGCTTGAGCCTGTTTGAAATGGATAGTTTTGTAAGCTAATGAGAGTTTCTGAACAGAGACAGACCGGTGTGTTAGTCAGGCTAGAGTTAAAGCTGACAAAAGAATATTGCCAGTGGGCTCCTAAACAGGCGATGGCAGTGGATTTTATTGCTTCCCCTCGAGGGTGATGAACATTCACTGGAAAACATACACCCCAAGGCCCCTTGCATAGCAATTACTTGGTATTTCCAGTGTTTCCAATTAAGGTCTCTTCTGAAGAAGCCATCAGAGCCCTAAAATCTGTCTAAATGCCCCCTCTCTGCTTGCCAGATGCTTGCCGGGCACCATCTAGACTGGTTCAGCTGAGGGTTTTTTCCCTGTGTAGTTTTTCCCCATTAAGCCAGGGAGAGTGTGGGGTGGGAGTGCCATACTGAGGGAGGATGCAGCATCTGCTGCTGCTGCTCTCACCAGGGGACATTGCCCCACACAATCCTTTTGCATTCAGGATGTTCCTGAGAATTTTGGGCAACCTTTAGGGGTGAGGGAGAAATAAGAAGCAAGGACATGACCAAAGGTGTTGCACTTGCTGTCTACTCATTGTCTCACAGAACTTAATATGAGGGGAAAGCTTTGTTTTGTGTTCTTCCTTGCTACTGGATTGTATGCAGCGAGCATTTTGTTTTTGTCTGGCTGTTTCATTTTAGCCAGGGAGCACCAACTCTGATCTGTGGACAGAATAAACACAAAACCTTGGGAAATTCATGGTGGCTCTGTCTATTCTTGTGTGTTTCATATATGAAATAGTTGATTGTGTAATCCAGGGAAATTGTATGTAGCTGCCAAAAAGGAATCATGCAGCAGTTTTTTTCTGTTGATTTCAACCTCTGAGTATATCATATCCTGTTAAAATCAACATTAAAAGGGTAAAACTGGTAAAATTAGTGTTCAAGTTATTGCTTGAAACAATGATCAGGTGAATTTTTTTTTTCTCCCCCCACCCCCTTCCATGCTTCTTCGCATTTGAAATTCAACACCGTCTGAAGCAACATGGTGGTACAAGGCTGATGTATTTCAGAAAGTGGCATACCTTTGGAGCATACCCTTACCCTGAGACTACAGAGTATGCAACCTCCATAATTTCTGAACCATTTCTAGAACTGTCTCTAGTCCTTAAGTGTTTGTGTTTTGATCTTTCAAAATTAATTCTGTGGAATAAATTTTATTTTCCAAGTGAAGCTGCTTCTGTTTGTGCTGCGTTCCACTGGTAGCTTTGCCCCATGCAGCGAACCATGAAGTCCTTCAGCAGAGCCTCCTGTGTACATGACGGCTTCCGTCTGAACAATGCTAAATTCTTCCCTTGTGCCGGCACCCACCCATGGCCCGATGGCATGTGCTGAGGGACAAAAGCTGGTTGCAGGGCAGAAGCAGGCCTTCCCATGAAACCTTGGGAGAGGTCTGTGTGGCTACATTTTCAGACACTCAACTGCCATTAAGCTCGTAATTATTTGGAAATCTGACATGGAAAGCTGATCTTCCACTAATTTTGAAAGACAGAATTTTGGAGGGTTTTGTTTGTTTGTTTGTTTTTGGGGTTTTGTTTTTTTTTTTTTTTTTTGGCCCATGTGTATGAAGAGTATTCTGCAGTTGTATATACGCATTTGCGTACAAATCTCACGTCTCTATTTAGGTATGTAGGTGTAAGTGTAGTGTCCATGGGTGCAATGTAAATTTAACGGTTAAAATCTGAGTTCTTCATGTAAGAAAACTGGATGGTCTTCAAATACATAATGAAGAGTATAATAATCAACTAATATTCAAGGCCTTACCTTCATTCACACGAGGGTAGTAAAGGCAGGCCATTCTGAGGTATGCTACAGAAGTACAGAGACTCATTTATAACTAAAGAAAGATACTTAGGAATGACTTGGGTTGCTGCTTCTGTGTCAATCAGGAATGAAAGGAATGAGGTAACAAGCAGAGAAATCAAAGAAATTCCTGAAAGCATTATAGACTTGATAATAGAAACCATATGCAGCATAATGGGGGTTTCATGCATTAATAGGAAATGCTTTCAAGATTAAAAAAATATGCAGGGGGAAGAAGGGGGAAAACCTCATGCAGAATGAAAAGATCTTTAAGGTCTTCCTTACAGTATTTTGTATCTCACAGTTCTCCTCCCTAAAATCGTGATGCCATCTAAGCTTCTTACTTCAAGATGGAGAAATGTGGTTAATTTAAAAATGTATCTTTTGGTTATTTGGTATGAAAATTCATAGATTTAAAATAGAAATAGGTTGATAGCAATGTGATTCCTCAAACATGAGAGATTCCTGACTTGCCAGAATCTGAAAATAAATACTTTGACTTTCTTCAGCACACCAATAAATGTAAAGAGATACTGATTTGTAACACATGTGGAATGGTCAGGTTTTGCCTGGGAGCAAGATGTGTAGTAATTCCCTCTTAAGTACGGTTAATGGAATATAACTCTGAGGAAACAGTTTTATTAATAAAACCCGTCTGTCTTAGGATATAAATCAGAGACTGATCCCTTTTGATGTGTTTGGTATTGTCTTCTGCAGAATAGCAATGAAGTAGTCTGTATCGTTGCCTGACTTGTTGGGTATAGACTGCCAAGTACCCCACCAGGGTGACAGTGTTGGGAAAGCCACGTGCTTTTTTGTCACATGTTGCATAGTTTAGATTTCAGCCTGGTAAGTGGTGCCACACATGATTACGATCTGCTGATCCAGGGATTTTATTTTTTAACCTTTAGGAATCTGAATGTCTTTTCAAAAGATTCTATTTTATGTACACTGCCCTAGCAGTTGTTCAGAGCACCGTGAGCTGGTACTTCGTGTAAACCATAGGACTGATAGCAGGAACTTGATTTTGATTAGGCACTTATTGTCCTTGCAAGGGATACAGCACTGAATATGTAATAAGACTGGGCCTTAGCCACCTACCTTCTGCTACTTGATGGATGATGTCATGATAGTGATTGTAATACCACTGATGCCTTGGCATGAGGAAGGTATGAATGCAATGTTGAAGCATAACCTTTTCCTTCAGGCAAAAGCCTAGTAGCTATAATGACAAAGTTTCCCAAGGATTAATTTTAATGACAGAAATCTATGCCATCATGACTTTACAAGACAAATGGAAGCTAAATCTGTAAGTGTAGTAAAATCAGGGGGCTGCTGGCCTCCTCCTGTTTCAATAGTCTTTAAATACTTAGTGGGACGTAGTACATAACCCCTGCAGAAGGATAGATCCTGGTTATAGTTTTTGAACTTACTTTCTGCTCTTACTGTTTTCCTTGTGTGATTGTTTGGTGATGGAGGGGCTCGTATTTAAAATTACACTTCGACGTGATTAACTATTTTAGGATGAAGTAGATGGTCACATAGTGGGATCCTGTAGATGTGCATCTGCTAGACAAATTTAAGATGATTGCTGAACTATGGTGAAGAAATGAAGCAAAGTTAGATGAAACAAGGAATGAATCAACAGTCATAGAACTGGTGCAAGTCTCTCTCGTCTTGCTACCTTAGATGCAAAACGTGCACAAATCAGGATGTAGAAAACAGTGAAAACCCAATTGCAAACACATGGTCAACATGGGAGAGTAACACCATGAGAAACACTTTGGTGTGTGCTTGTCTGAGATAGACTGGAGCCGGAGAATTGCTACATCACCTTCCTGTAATCATCCTTCCTCAAGGCAGTGAAGCGCGTCATTAGCGGAGAACAAAAACAAAAACAAAAACAGGCTAGAGGTGGTGTAAAACTAAGAGTCTGGAAAAGGACAGGATGAAACCTGCCATCACTAGATGAGGTGTTCTGGTTATTTCTACATTTCCCTTTCATAAACAAAGTTTCCAGTACGCAAAGTTGCTATATTTTGGCCAGTGCTGGTAAGTGCATGATTGACTTCTGCTGCTAATTGTGCCGAGCTGGTGGGAGGAGGCAAATTCAGTGAGATCTGAGGTGGTCAAAACAATTCTTCTGGGTTCCTGGCTGTCACCAGAAAAACTGAGTCAAATGAGGAAGATGTGCTAGCTGCTCTAACCAGCGTTTCCTAACCAGATGTGGTGAGAGAGTGGGGCTCATTTTCCTCCAGCAGCATCACTCAGCCCTGCATGTAAACTCTGCACCAGTGAATGTGTAGTCCACACTGAAGAGAGGGTGAAAGGTATGTGTTGGCTGTTGCTTTTCTTTTCAGATCTACAATCTTTGTGAAGCAAGGGAGACTGTTCTCCAGAGCATAAAAGGCAAAATTGGGCCAGATTTTCCAGGCTCTTCCATTCCACACTTTGCTTGAGATGTAGAAGACTACTATTGGTTTGTAACTTTATTTCATTTGGAGCTTTATCTAGGAACATGTGAAGCCTCTGTAGGGTACCTAAGCCTGTAATTCAAATGCTTAAATTAGCAGAACAAAGAAAATGTAGAAATGTGGAAACCATTTTCTTGTTTGCAGTCCACACATGCTCTACGCAACTCCAGCAATCATAACTAAGAGCTTTCTGATAGCTCTAGAACGCTGCATGTAGGATGTGAGTGTTGAAGGAGAGTGACAAGTTATCCTTGAAGATTTTCTGAAGGCTGTGGTATTACTCACAGGAGTTTAGTAAGAGGGATTTATCCATTCTCTGCTTCTGTATGCTTTTCCCTTTTCTCATTTCCTGACCTCGGAGATCTTCATCTGGAAGAAAACCATCCTACAGTGAAGAGGTATCAGCAGAAACCTTTTAAGCTGCTTGTAGCCATCTGATGTTCCACCGGCATTGTGCATTTTGATGATTTATTCAGTGCTAGTTTCCGTAGTGATATCTAGAGGAACATTCAGCTTTTTGCATAGTGGCCCATGCTTTCCATCCAGTTGCCTTGAACGGATGACATTACCTTAATGAATAATACTTTTAGAGCCAAACTAAGTAAGAGCTGCACTGAAATATGATAGTTCACCGGAGTGTAGTCTTTTCCTGTTTGTGTAATAGTCAGTAGAAGCCTCAACAGAGCTCAAGAAAACTAATATTACAGTATTTTTTTATTAGCGCTAGAATGATTGTTAGGTCACTGAAAGTTCATCTGTCATCCTCTTCTATGGATGAGTTGGTGACTGACAGATACATGAAGAAATTATTGGTGCCGCTGGCACTAGGAATGTGGCACTCCTTATGGCGTCTCATTCCCGACCGAACAGCACACTGCATTGACAATCCACTAGGGCACCATGTATTGAAAGTGGCCTTCAGTGCTGAGGTACCTTCTGTTACCAAGGGTTCAAACTAGACTGCAAATCACCCACAGGTGTTTTTACAAACATCTCTTGGAACGTCACTGTCACCAAGACATTATGGAGAAGAGCAAACATATCAGTTAGCAGATGACAAATGCTTGAAGCAGGGTAAATATTGTGTCTTTAAATGCTTGCCGTGTCTGTTCTGACTTAGAGTTGATATATGGAGCATGGTGTTGAGGGAAATGAGCTGGCCTTGCATGCTCTCCCACAGCCATTGACCCCGAGTGCTTCACCATCTAAAGCACAGAGGTGATACAAAACGAAGGAAGTTCTGCACTGACAGATTTGTGGTTCAGAAAAAAAGTCTGTCCAGGAGTTTTCTGTGGAGCAATGACAGTAAATTTACAGGCTGAGAATAGAAATATTTATCTCAGCAGCTTTTATTTCCTTTCTACTTAAAAAACAAGTTCTTTGGCACATTTTCTCCTGGCTGAAGAAGCTATTTTAAATGCTTCTTGTTAGAAACTGTATCCTAACCTGTTGGGATATACTATATTTTCTCTGTCCATATTTATAAATGTGTCCCATTAAAAAAAGTTTTGTTGTCTTCAAAGTAATTTTTCATCTAGCTTTGGCTCTGTACCCTTCCTTGCCATGTTCCTGTTGATCACTTATCTGTATTTAAATTAAATTATCATAGTGGCTATGTTGCCATTTCTCTTGCTTAGCCTTTCTAGAAGTCCATATTTTCAGCCATGGACTAACTCAGTCTGTTTCAGGGAGCACCTTGATAATCACACAGTGACATGCAATGTGTGCATTTGCAGACATGCACAACTCAGGAAGATCTGTGTCATCTGCTTAATTATGTGCTGTTGTTCATATGTAATTAGCAGAGGTATGAGTACAGAACCACTTATTGTAAAACTTCAGTTTTAAACCCTATAACTAGTGCTGCTAGACCGCAATGGTTTGCATGCATATGGCTCCCAAATCTAGATGTTCACTGAAGTGAGATGATATCAACATGAGAACTTGGTCTTAAACAAAGTTTCATGCAAATCCTGTAACAATATGGAGAGTTTGGAGCTCTGCCAGCTGAAAGCATTCAACAGTTTTAAACTTCTTACCACTTGAAGAAATATTAATGTGATTTCCTCTGCTGAGTGAAAGGGGAGAGAATTTGTCCTTTTTACACATTGTTTTAGTTTTAAACAAAAGTGGCTTTTGACTAAATGAAAAAAAATCCACCAACAAACCCAAAACTTCTGTGAGTGCTTGAATTTTCAGTCTTATTTTCAAGAAGAACTAGATTTGTTTGATTCCCGTAGAAAATTAAATTGCTGCAAGCTCATAATTAAACTGCATTGTTGCATTGAAAAAACTTCCAGAACAAAGTTTTAGGGGAAACATTTGCTATTATAAAAGACAAAGCTTGTCTGTCAAGCTGAGGCTGTGCTGGGTTGCATATTGCATAAAGGCCAGTAGTTGTTACAGTCATACTGGCCTGAGTTTCTTTTATAGAGAACCCTTCTTTGGATCCACTTCTAATTGCTCTAGATTTTAATTGTGTCTAAATAAAGCATAACGTCTATAAATGATGGAGACATCAACGTGATTGCTGTGGACATTCAGTATGATGCCATCAAGGTGAGCACTGTGTTCAGGCCAACTGAGTTAATGATGACCAATACATGTGCCTTTTATTCTGAAGGACAAGTTTGGAGTTACAGAGTGAAGGAACAAAATAGCCTTTGGTCGCTGTGGAGGGTCCCCACGTAGGGGGCCAGGGAGCTGAAGGGTATTGATTTAGATCATCTGCTGTACATTGTGCTCCCAAAAAAAACCCCTCAAAGGACATTGTTTTCATTAGAATTATGGCTAGTCATCTCAGTTAATTGACTCCTTACACAGAGAAAACTTACAGTGTTGATTGAGCCAAAATAATAGGTAAATATGAGGTTTATTCACAGCCTGATCTCTGCACTTTCAAGTTTTGAATACTGTTTGTTTCAAGTGCGCAGAAGTTTTGTGCATTGGAACAAAAACCTACAGTCCCCCCTAGTCCCAAACTTCCTTTCCAACACCCTTGGAATTTGACTCTGAGTGTACTACCTGGTCCTCAGCATTTTAAGATTTTTCCTAAGTTTCATGTTCCTGGCTTGAATCTCTTGCCTGTCTCACTGTTCTGTCTCCGGAAACCTCACCTCTGTGCAGCCTTAGGAATTTCTCCTGGGAAGGAGCTCCTCTGGCCTTCTTAAAGCAAATAAATCACGTCAGGCTGTCCAAGGGAGCCTGCTGGGCTGTCTTGCAAACACGACGGCTTTGGTGAGACTGCATCCGTGGTTGGAAGTGCCAGTCATCGGCTGCTGCCCTAATGTTTGTTGACTCCCTGCTCTGGAAAGAAGACCAAATAGCTAACTTAATTATTACAAATGCCCTGTTTTATCTTAATTAATCTAGCCATATGATCCTGGTCCCCTGATCTAATTAACTAGGGAGATAGTTAAATATAACTTCATGTATCTAGGTGCATTTAGCTATTTGTGGTTAAATCTGCTCATGGTTCCTGAGAGACTGTATTTCAAAGTTGCCGAGTCACAGCCAGGAATACCTTAATTTGAAATAAAAAATAGAGCTCATCTTAACTAAAATGGTGGAATATTTTTTTATGTTAGCAATACACCTCACAGCTTACGGTCACATTAAAACCTTTCATGGAAACAAGGAGTCATTTTTCTGTGTTCTGTCACTAAGGACTAGCAAGTAACTGAGTTGTACACAAGAGATGGGATTTCTGCTATTCAGGTAGATAACATAACAGGACTGTATGAGGAAAATAGTTGCTCTTTGCTCTGTAACAGATGACAGATGGTCAACAACCCGAGTTAAAATAATTTAAATAATTTTTAATGAATAAATCATTGTAAAAATTCCTTCTCTGTGGAATCATTTCTAATAAAGACAGTATGTTGTAGTTGTAGGGAATATGTGCTCAGAATTACCATAAAGGAGATTTTGTTGACAAGAAAGGGAAAACAAGGATAACATGTATCCATTCCCTAGTTGTGTTAAGTGTTTAGAACCAGAATAGAATAAATTGCCTTTTAACTATCCTAAAATGGACATCGAAGAATTTCCTTTCATATATCGTGCTTTGAACATTTAAAGATATTACTTGTATGGGTCATATGCCACATAAAAGAGAGCTGCCATTCAAGTGGATGCACATGTAAACAATGACAGTGATCAAACAGGACTTATGAAAGAGAAAAATGAACACATTGATTTTGTGCAGTGTAAAGAAGAGAATGAGTATTTTAAGACTAGGTAAGAAATAACCATTGAGAGATCACTTAAATGTGACTCATTCTGCCTTGGGGCAAGAGGAGGAAATATCTCAACTTCTCTTGAGGTATCCTTCAGTCTTGTGGTTTGTGTAATCAGGCACATGGGGAGCCTTTGGAGTGAGCTAGTTCTTGAGTGCAGAGAAATACGTTCAGTTGAAACAAAATCCTTCCCAAGTGTACTGATTTATTGGCAGTGTGTCTGAGCTCTGTTAATATTGAGATCGAAAGATGAACCTTCTGCTAAGACGCTTTATGTACATTATATATTCTAGAAAGAAATACACAAATCAGGCTTTTCTAGAGCTGGCAAGAGGCTGTTTAATTTATTGGTGCTGAACAGCATAGGTTGTTAAATGGAGATTTCTCATAGTACTTTCAACAGAATTCTTTCAATGGGCTGTAGGTGTGAGGCTACTCTGCAAAGGGGCTGATGTGCAAGAAGGGGAGTAAAGTCTAAAAAATGATTGAGGCTTTTCAGTTCCTTAGTTTTATTTCAAGACAGTGATAAATAATCATGTGTGGATGTTTGAAAATGTTACTCTTCAAGCCCAGAATGAAATTTTGTGACTGCATCTGAAGAAAGTTGTATACTTCTGATTGACATGACATTAGGATGCCTTTTGTTACTTAATCTGTAGACTGCAGAAATGTTTGCTGGGTTGTTCCACAGATGAGTGGAGAAGGCTGTACACATGTTTTCGACACATGGTTGTTGAAACTTAATGGTACAATTACAGTATCTTGGAATGTGATATAAATTCGGGTAATTTCTAAAAAAATCCTTGGTGTATTCAGAAATGGTTTTGAATAAATGTTTAGCTGAGCAGATACCTTTGTGCAATCTATGTTTTATGTGCAGGTGGGCAGCTGCCATTGAAGTTTCTGGTTCAATACCAGGGGCTGTCCATGCTACTTTGGACTATGTGTTTGAAATCAATCAATCAATCAATCAATCAATCAATCAATCAATCAATCAATCAATTTTTTCTTACCTGAGGGCACCATAAGAGGTATTTAGTTTCCATATAAGCTTACTGGAAATAGTGTTGTGCTCTCAAGAAGCACTTGCAGATTTTGCCTATGTTTCTGTTTAATGTACCAGATTTTTGGCTAGTTGCCCATATCTTGGTATTATTAGAGATGAGGGAATGCTCACCTTCATTTAGCTGCTAATTGTCAGATTATTTAGCAACGTATGGATGTCAAGTCGTGCACAGCAGTGTGTTGGCACTTTTTATAGTGAACCTTTCCAAGAGGGAGGCGTGTTTAGGAGCAGAACAAGAGTGTTGGGCTTGATTCTGGTTTTGTTCATGTTGTTGATCAGTGAGTATCTGATTTGAGTCTAATTGAGTTGCACTAATAAAGTCAGAACTGTGAAGCACTGGAATTCACTGTAATTTGGACGGTTGAGTGGGCAGCACTGATTGGGATTGATGTTCCGATACATATATAAAAATATATATGTAAAACACCACTTGTGTTTGCAATTTTAATACAAAAGCATTTACGAGAGCATTAAATCCCAGTGTTCTGTCATCGATTTGCTTTTCTGCCTGTCTTTCTCCTTTCTTCCTTTGAGAAACCAGTGGTAGGTTAATTTGAATAGTATCGGGTTGAAGGCGAGTTTTCTACTGCCTGAAGAAGAAGCAGCATTATCTTTTTAATCTGTGTAAGGTAAGTGTGTGCAGCAGTGCAGTTTTCACATTGAGAAGGCAGGTCAGAAAACAATATGCCTTAGGTTAGGATTATTTTGGGTGGAAACAAAATCCCTGGCATTAGGTCATATTAATAAGCTCATATAAACCGGCACAAAGTACTGCAAAATGGAATTTTTTTTTTTTTTCAGTACATGGGCCTGTACATGAGAAAGAACAGACCTAGTAACTCTGGCAGTGAGGAAAAGGAGATGCCCTAGATATCCTGGGTTATGCAAGTGTGTAGCACCGTGCAGTAGCATGGACTAGGGTAGGTAGGGAGCGTGTAGCAGTGTACACACAGGCAGTGCCCTCTTCCCTGCAGTAGATCTCTGCGTGGGAGCTGTCGAATGAGGGTTGTGGGTTAGAGTGGTTGTGGGGATTTCACTGCTTGTCCTAGGCTTGAGTCAGCATTCTGCATCAGAGCTGCCTTCAGCTGTGTTTTGGTGGTTAATCTGGTTTTGGTAAAAACTGTTCACAAGTAACCTGATCAAGCCTGTTTCATCAGCTGCCTTGTGGAGCTCTGCAGTGCAAGCAACAGGTAAGCAAGATGAAGGGCTAAAAATGATGTGTTGGAACTTCATTTACAGGCTGATAAATCCTAGAAAACAGTTTTTGTCTTTAAGTATGATGTGCATGCCAATGTTTACTCAGAGCTGGTGTAATTTGTCATAGAGAAATATCTCACAGGTATCAGACAGATATGGATGACATAATTAGCCACTTTTACACAAACCTTTTCTACCGAAAAGACAGGTCAAGAAAAGTAAACATGAATTTTAAAATCAACACTCAGGTTTGTATTTCAGGATTAGAGTATGTCTTTGAGACTACTATCTGCAACATCTTCTCCTATGAGGACAAGCTGAGAGAGTTGGGGTTGTTCAGCCTGGAGAAGAGAAAGCTACAGAGAGACCTTAGAGCAGCCTTTCAGTACCTGAAGGGATCTACAAGAAGGTGGGAAAGGGGTTTTTACAAGGGCATGTCGGGATAGGACAATCAGGAATGGCTTTAAATTAAAAGGGTAGATTTAGATTAGATATTAGGAAGAAATTCTTTGCTGTGAGGGTGGTGAGGCACAGGTGGTTGCCCAGAGAAGCTGTAGATGCCCCATCTCTGGAAGTGTTCGAGGCCAGGTTGGATGAGGCTTTGAGCAATTTAGTCTAGTGGAAGATTGCCCACGACAGGGGGTTTGGAACTAGATGATCTTTAAAGTCTCTTCCAACTCAAACCATCCTATGATAATAAAATAATTACCATTTTCTACCGTTATATAGCTTGCCATTTAATAAAGAGTACAATTTAGAAGAGTTTCTAGGTTTAAGACCTAAAACACGCAATATTGCACAAAGCCTATGGACTAATTAGTGTTAATTAAAGCAAGACATATATAACATGGACAGTCAGGATGCAAATCTTTGCTTCTGCTGACTTCAGCTGGGGTATTTGTCTTGTCTCCCACAAGACATATTCAGCAGACTATTATCTTGTTTTGATTGGGTCAGGCTCAGCCTCTGCTGCTGGAGCTGGCTACCTTGTGCTATACAAGCTACCAAGTGGCAAGAGAATGTCTCTGGTCTGAGCCCCACTGAGGTATTGAAAGCTCAGGTTCAAGGCTAGAGTGGGCAGGGAAGAATTGAAACATGTTCTTTTGTAGAAAAAGTGACTCTTTAAGCAAAGGGCAGCTAATTTTTTGCCTGTTGGACTGTGAAAGCTTATATAAAAGTGCCATAAATACCAGTCTTTTGGGGGACTCTACAGGTTTTTTACCATGTAGTTCTAGTATAAAGAAAATGTCTTTGTCTGAATTCATAATTAAATATGTACTCCTTATGCTATTTTGCAGTATTTTATTTGTAGGAGTTACTGGGAAGATGTTCAAGTCCCCACCTGCCAATTAAATGCCTGGCATGAATCTTAGCCACAGAGCTGGTCCCACTACTTTACATTAGAGACAAAAAACACAGTGCAAAAATTTAAAATTTACATTACAATGTGTGTGATTTTTTTCTTATTTGAAGACTAATCCCATCTATGGTGTTAGATACTTCCACCTCGAGGGTGCAGGTATGACAACTGAGCTGAATCAGCATCTCCATAGGGTGGGCTGGCTTCATACTCTCCCCTGTTCATTTTTTTAGTTTTTTTTTTCTGGCTGGGCTCCTTTCCTCACAGCTCAGTGAACTGAATCACCTCCCACAAGGCTCATCTAAGAGCCAGTCCAGCTGCAAGGGAAGAGGAGCTGGCAGTGGGTCTGTCCCACTTGACACAGCAAGCTATTTCATTTGGCTTAGCTATTATCACCTAAATACACCTTCATTCCAAGATTTTAAAGATTTTTAATGTTATTCATCTAAGCATGTTTTTCATCTAAACCTACATTTGTAAGATGATTCCTCTTATGACTAGAACATGGAAACATCACATTATGAAATTTGAAAAATAATTATACTTTAAACCCAATTGTGAAGTCTTCCAATAAAATGCATTTGTTTTAAAATACAGTAAGTGAACTACTTCAATCATGAAGGGCTGGCTAAATATGCCCAAAGACCACTGTATGTCTAGCAAGGGAGCGCCAGTGTAGGAAATCAGAACTGAGTTAACTCAGGCTGTGACCTTTAATGATCATCTACATCTCTTACATCCTCATCTATTTTGTGTAAATGAAGACTGACTCAAAGTTTAGCTTGCTTTTTTTTTTTGTCTTTTAAAGTAGTTTCCTGTTAAAGCAAGCAGTAACCCTTATGGTTTATCATGCAGTCCTTGTGTTTACATCTGAGTGAAGATCGATGTGTAAAACTCAGGTGTGAGAGAACTGGTATGGTGAGTAAAGGATTGCCTCTGACCATCCAACACTGCGGTGTCTTGGCCAGGAGCCAGACCTTTCAAGGGATATTGGGATCCTGGCAGTGCAAAAGAGTTGCGGAAGGCTCACTAAATTCTTACTTTATGTTGCCTTTTGATTTGAATAATTAAATTAGTGAGTAGGTTGTTATTATAAAACTGTTATGTTGAACTGGAAACTTGGGTTCATACTTTCAAGTTTCTTAGTATTTGCTTAATGCTTGTTGGAGGGAGTTGGGGGGATTTCCATCAGTTTTAATCAAGGGGCCTGTATTTTAATTACTAATACATATTTATGATCTCTTCAAAGGAGTTGTTGGATTTTTGCTTTTTGGTTTTGTTTTTTTAAAAATATTAAAATCACTCATAGTTTGCTTCAAAAGATAAAGGGTGTTTTAGCTTGACTGTTTAATCTCGTAATTCTTGATTCCCACTACAAAACAGATTGTCGAGACTAGAGGCTGTACTCCTTGATAGAATTAGTTCAGCAAAGCAGCAATCAAAACATATTGCACATAACAAATTGCTACTCTGGTTTAAGAAATCCTTTTTGTTGTAAACAGGAACTTAACACTTTTTCTGAAATGTCTTATCCTGTGGAAAGCTGCTCAGCGTAATTTATGATTTCTCACTTAGCGTATTTATGAAACGGCTGTAAATCTGAGCTTCATTTTGTATGGGGGTTTTGTATTTATGTCTACTGTGTCAGCCATTTGGCTGCAGGAAAGCAGTACCACTTGCTCAAGGGAGGGGAAGTTAGCAGTGTTAGCCAAAAATGAGACAGTTTGTCAGGACAGCAAGGTAAGTGTGCTATTCTTGTGTAAAGCTGTGTTTTATGAGGTGAGCCCAGCAATCATATTGTCTTTTCATGCAGTAACTCATTGGATACTTCCTGCCTACTGAAACTCCTGGAGAAGTCTTTTCTACCATGTCCTGAGGCAATGCAGTAAAAAGAAAGGCCTATTGATGGGATTTTTGAGAAACCAACTGCAAGTAAATGTATTTTCTGATTTTATCTGAAAGTGGAGAATAGTTGGACCAGCCTCATCCATCAGTTCTACAGCTTTCTGCTTATTTATATTGCAGCCATAAAAGTGGGAGTCTGTCCATCATGCATTTGGTAGCTTTAGAAGTGCAGGAGTTGGCTCTGTTCACAGCAGCACCATAGCCACATTCATGAAGAAGCTCTGTGGGAGCTAATTCTGTCCTTCTGAGAATTTTAACCACCTCCAGTAGAATTTCACATATATTTTGCCCTACTGCTTCCACTAGGGCGGACACCAGTATGTTACACTGCTCTGTGCCCCGTAGTTCTCCCTTCCAACTCCATATTTCACTACTAGTTTAAGTATTGCCTTGCCTGAAGTAGGTGTCCTTGTTCCATTCTTTTCAATTGAATTAAACTGAACAAAAATAACATTTAAAAAATCAGTTGTAATTATACCAGTTTTATCTTTCATTATAAAGCTGCCTTTTTTTTGCACACACAGCTTCTCAGAAATGCTTATTAGATATAACAGTCCCTCTCAACTTCAGTCTTAAAAATTGCATAACTACTGAATGACAACATGAGAGATGGCAGTAATGATGGAGATTCTGCTGCCTTACATTTGCACACTTCTACAAATCTGCGCTACACAATGGCACTACAGAGAATGAATCCACCCTACATGTGTTAATGTGTCCAGTGTCATTCCTTCAGCACAGATAGCATAAATCCAGGTTAAAGCAAACCAGTGTTGCTTCTGTTAAAGGGAGGAGGGCACTGACCGCTGTTTTCTAGTGGTTTTGCTCAGTAAAGCAAACTCACATTGAGCGAAAGAATGAAAGCTTCTGAAAAATGTGATGTAACTTAGACTCAGATAACAAGTATATGGCTAGCATATCATCCCTGATATAAACACTAAAAGCCATCAAGGAGAACATGCTGAAAAAAGCACTTTTTGACTCGAAGTTGTGATTGCACAAAGCTTTCTGGCCTGACCACCCCTGGGTGATGCCATGTGGCGCCTTGGTGGTGAAGCTTCCCAGCACTGCGGGTGTGAGGAGCTGTGCCTGAGAGCTTACCCCCAGCTCCTGGTGGCCGTGCTGCATGGCTGTGATGCTGCATCAAAACCTGCTTTCTTCTCCCTGTGAATTTTATTACACGTCTGCACTGCTGGCATGGCTCTGTAATGCGCCAGTAGCTCTGAGTTAGCTCAAGGTACATGCTAGAGCTGTGTGGGAGCACGGAGCCCAGCAATCTGCAGAAACCATGCAAGCAGCACTGTGAAAGCACAGAAGTTAGCCCACACCATGCTTTGGGGAGCCACATGGCTACCAGCACCTGGCATAGCTGGTGCTGGAGCCAGGCGAGGCATCGGCGCTGCAGGCGGCCGTGTACCCTGTGCCTGCTGAGGCGTTGGAGCGCTCCAGCTCCTCACCTGCGTTAGCATGTCTGATTGAAAACCTGTTTGCTAAAATACTCCAGTAGGTGGAAAAGCTGCTGCCTCTGAGAGGAGGAAATGTGACTCCTTGAGAAGAACTTCTTGAGACAAGGAAGAGACTATATGAATTTTGAGCTGGAACTCAAGTGCTGATAATACATAATCATTGCAGAAATCTAATCTGAATATTGAGAGCTCCCTCCGCTGTTTTGCAAGGACAAACATTTCTTTCTAAATCAACAAAGCAAGCTTCTAATGTGGGTCAAATGGAAATCCTGTTTATTAAAAAGCTGCTAAAGACAACTAGATTTTTAATTTCAATGGAAGAGGCTTCTCTGTGACCCTTAAAGGCATGCCAGTGGACTCTTCTAGCACATGCCTCAGTAAACAACAAATGAATCACTGAGGTGCTCTAATAAGGATTGATGTGTCTACCCAATTAGAGGGATATAAAGAGCTCTCCCTTGAAATTCTGGGTTCATTTGGGTTGCTCTGCTATTTCCGCAGTCTAGCGCTGAAGCATTGCTTCAGGGGTATTGTTGGCCTCAACAACTGGCTTGTGTGTGTTGTCCTAGCTAGCAAGTACAATTTTTGTACAGATATTTCTCCTATGAAGTACTCTAGCAGTGAAATAAAAAACCAACGTTGAATGTCAAATACAAATCACTCTCTAACGTCTGTTTAAGCTAGGAGCAAGGTCTCCAAATTTAGCACTTCTACAAACATGATTGATAAGACTCGTTTAACACCTGTTTTCAGAGGCTTGCAGTTTCTCAATTTTACACGGGTTTAATTTTCTCATGCCTAAAATATGCACAGTTTTGGGAGGTGAGAAGGTGCAATGCATGTTGTATGGTGTGAGTAATGCAACTGGTCAGATGGAGCAATGCATGGAAAATTCATTTAGTATTTTGAGGCTGTTTCCTCTTACGCTTGGAACAATGTTTCTGTTTTCCATTTCAACTGTGCATGTAACTTGTACTGCTTCAGAAATAATTTCCTCACTTCATCTTAAAAGAAAATTAAAATGTAAAACCTTTTTTCACTCTACAGAGTATTTCTATTTCAGATAAATAGCTCAATTTTTTTTTTTGTACAGAACAACGCATAAAGTAGCCTAAAGAAAGGTTATCATGCCCATCAAGAATTAAGCAAAAATCAAAGTATGCTTTGTTTTTCAACCAGCTGCTACCTCAACAATCGTGGAGCACTTCAGGATTGCACAGGGTATCTCGCAGGTACTATTTAAGGATTCCCTCTAACAAAGTGTGGTGCAATTTACAATTCCCTTACCATGCTTCCAGGAAAACTGTATCATGTTATTACATCTTAAGATAGCTACATATTGACACCTGAAATTTAATTTCCTAGACCACGAATGAAACCCTGACTTCTTTGTTGGATTGCCTAGGCTAAGCAATAAATCACCACAAACCATCTGATTAAGATGCTCAACTAACTGTTACAGAAGATGCTTGGACTCCTACCTTTTAGTTGCTTCTTTTTATCCCTTCACAGGGTGACCTGGGTCTTCGTAGGGGATTGTAGCTTAGCTGTGGTTAGCAGCTATTTGAGTTCAGTTGCAGCTACATGCTTGGGTTAGACTGTGTTTTGAAGCCTTGGTTCATTTTCTGTGAAGGTCTTTGCACCAAAGGCCTTGCAGTGCTCTGAGACACATCATTGTTACATAAAAGGTTTTGCTCTGTCCAGTTGGTTTTACAAAAATTGAAAATGTAATGTGGTTGTACTTCTTTCCAAGTAGCTTAAGAAGCAAACTTAAATGCGTGAATGAAAAAGCCTTGACATCTAACATTGATGGAGAAAGTCACGTTCCTCAGTGCTCCTAATTATCCACTGAACATAATTAGCTGACCATTCTTGGATGTGTTTATCATAAGTCAGATATGACAGCAATGAAAATGATCTGAGGATTTCTTTGAAGCAAAGTAAAGATGAGAAGTGTGAGTTAGAAAAAAGTTCCTGAGGTTACTGCCTTTCCTCTTTGTATGGCCAGAATCCTAAATACCAGGTGTTCAGTGAAGCTGAGCATATTTTAAAAAGTTATAGATAATGAAAATTGATTTAAGCCAACTTTACTGGAGCTAGTAACATCAGATTTGGGTTTGTGCTGTCTTTTAAGACCGGAACTTTCCTAGATTATCTTTTGCCAATTCCTGATTTTTCATGCACAACAAGACTTTTATTAATAGATTGGCTGTGTTGGGAAATGTTTGATCTCTTATTTCCACTATTTATGTAATCAAGTCACTGACCCACTGTGAAAATTCAGTACCAGGCAGTTGTGATACGGAGTGTATGTGCTTTATGTCACTGGCCTTTGTGTCTATAAACCTAAAAGCTGCTGCCTGGCCATTCCTCTGCTTAAAAAATCTGCCTGTTTGCCAAGTCCTTGAGGACATAAAAGAATTGACATGTTTTCTTAAAATTGAGGCATTTGTGTGTGTGTGTGGCTTTCACATTAGAGTGGAAAAAAAGAAAAAAAGCAGCACAGTGAAAATATTCTGGAATTACTTCAAAAAAATATCCCACTACAGTAGTGAGTGAGAGCTCTGTATTTAAAATAACCTTAATAGAATTAAATACTAGAGTGAATGGAAAAACAGATGAACCTTGTGCTTGTATTTAATCCATCGCTGTTTGCCAATATGTGTGTTTTCTTTCAGTGCTGGAGATTGTTTCACCTCTGTTCCTCTTGGGCAATGGCTTTGGGGCTGGACTAACATAATGGACAATTCTTCATTAGCTCAGATAACGGGAAAGAAAAGAACACAGATGAGAAAGGCTTGGCAGAGAGAAGTTTATACAAAACTCCATGGTTTTAACTCATGTTCCGTACCAGACCCAATCTGGCTGTTTCCAGCACCTCCTGAATCTTTGCAAAGGAGCAAGCAGGCACAAGTACTTAAGCTTGTCCTCTATGGAATTTGGAATAGAGACCAAAATTTGTTTGTATGAATCAAGGATTGCCTTGCTACCTTGAACAGTTTATTTCCTCTTTTATCTTCTTTCCCCTTGAGCCGCTTCACCTCCCAGTTTCCAAACCAAAACAGGGTAGGTAAAATTGTTCTCACCCAGGGGCTCTCAGGCCAGACCTTCATCTCTTCTTGTCCCTAACAGGGTGATTTTCCACTATCTGGGGCTTCTGTGTTTCTGCTCTGTGGACATTGCCCTTACAGTTTGTCACAAGTGTCCTATTCCTTCTCACAGCAACAGCTTCTCTCAAATACGTTGGTTCATTGTGCAGAGCCCTCTCGAGGTAACTGTTGGCACAGGCATCTCTGCCGTTAGGAATCCCTCTTATGCTGTCTCCTCATCCTTCTCCCAAATCCTTCATACGATTTTGGGTGTCTTTGAATCTCAGTGCTTTTCTTGCAGTCAGTTCCCATCCTGGCTCTGCTTCTTGTCCTCCCACACGCTGCAAGGTAGTCCCAGACCCCTGACTGACCACAGGCTTCCCTTTGCGCTCATCTGTTCCCCTTCATCCCCTCTGCCTGTGTTCACTCCTGCCTGGATGCAGATTAGGTGAGAGACTGCCTGGTGCTGCCAAGGCTCACGGGAAATATACTTCCAGCAGACATTGCAAAGCTTGCCAGAGCCTTGCGCCAGGGCACAGGATAGTTTATTCTGGCAGCCTACATGGTCGCCAGCCTGCCAGCTGGCAGCGGTTCTTTTGTGTACTTGCAGCATCCCAAAAAATGCTGGTCCTTGCTTTGGGTTTATTCTAAATCCTCTCTTACATGTCTTGAATTTTACAGCATCAGCTTTTCCATTGTGGGCTCTAGGAATGAGTGGAGCCCAGCAGGCACCAAGTGCACAAGTGCAGCACATCCGTGAGCAAGGAGCTCTTTTTGTTCCTTGACCATCAGCTGCAACTTCAGTTGCACTGAGTTGAAATCCTCTCATGGGTTAAGAAATTCTCTGTGATAGTTTACACCCCCACAACCTCCCCCAACAAGTGGGAGGTGCAAATGAATACCTCAAAGCAGAAGTCTCTATCTCTGGATTACTTCCTTTGCTGGAGAAAATAATTAATTTTAACTGGCAACTACATTCATTTGGATACAGAGAAAATTTCCTGTGTGCTTGGTATATTGGAAGTAGTGAATAATTGAGGTATGTAAAATGGAAAGAACTTACATAACAGTGTTTCACAGACCTGTGGGAAGACCTGAATTTGCTCAGCCCTGCTCTGCTGCATGAAGCTCTCTAGTTTTTCCCTTCCAAATACAGATTAAGCAAAGAAAATGTATCAGACCAGCCATCTCTTGATAGCTCCTAGATCTGTTACGAATTTTTTCCTAGTGTCATTTCTTAGGATGTTTTTCACTCTCTAATGAACAAATTCAGCTATCACTTTTGCATCTTGCCTTTTGGAATACATTCTTATACATGAATGAATGCACCCATATCAGCAACTCCTAATTCTTTTCCTTCCCATTCCTGGAACACCTCATGTCTACCATTGTCAACACTGAGTAATAATGAGTTTTCCTGCAGTCACTTTAGACCACTCACTGTAAACAGCTTCTATTTACATCCGTTTGACTCTTTAAAGACTTTCTATTCTAATCTGTTGGTACACACACAAAAATAAAATGGAGATGTCTGAATAAAGATCTCTTTTCGTCATGACAACATGGCCGACTCCTTTAAAATGATACTGGTTAAATATTGTCTACATCACTGGTGTACTTCTTAAATTTTAGTTTTCTTAGACCCAGGAAGGTGAAATCACTTAAAATTGCAAAATTTTTTAAAACTATGTTACAACTACTGAGGTGGTCTGTGGCATGATCCTCCATACTGTCTCTCTCACTTGCAGATTCCTCACCAGAATACGTATTAATTCTGTTGCTAGTTTTACTGGATGGGTGCAGATCACCTGCTGTTTGTACTTGAATCTTCATTTCCATTTTTGTAAGCTTCATTTTTGGCACGCTGATCAGAGGATGACAGTTGCTTGCTTAAGAAGCTGTGAAAATATTTATCAAATAATGCTGTGCCACTGGTTCTTGTGTGTAAAACACCTTTCTCCTACCACAGGTGGGCTAGAGTAAGTTACTGCATTTCTTAAAATAAATGCAGGATGGAAGTCGTAGGGTTGACTGTGTCTGTACAGTGTTACTTTCTTTTTCCTTCAGATCATTGTGCTGCGTCTCTGTTGCTGCAATAAAAATCCATTGGACTTCTGTGAGAAAGCCCTGCTTAATGCTGAACACACCAGAATGTGTAATTCAGATAGGTGGAACACCTTCAAATTATGCCAGGAATCAGTGTGTAAAATTTAAGGAATAAATTTAATGAAGAACAGAAGAAATATAATCCTGGATCTGGCATTTTTATTGTGTACAGTGGAGTAAACACCACAACTGCTTTTAATAATAAGACTGGTGCCATGAGAGAGTGCCACTTTAAGTTCCCTTGAATCTGGAGGATTTAAAAAAAAATTATTTTATATTACAAACTATGTCTTGAAAGTGTTGAGTTTTGAGGTACTGACATTTTGCAATTTATTCCTTATTGTTAGTCTTCATACTGACATTCTGGCATTGAATTCCAACTTACTGAAGTTATTTCCATCTCTCCTTCAGAAAGAAGTGGTACTCCTTTCTTTTAGCATGTTCAGGGCAATCCCACAGCAAATAATTTTGCAGCTTTGCACTTCACTTTTGCAGGGTTTGTCACTATATTGAAAAGGTTATATTCATTTGGAGTTCCCATCTATCCCTTTGCGGTGGCCAGTGTGCAGGAAGGCAACTTAGCTTTCTCTGGAGCTGTGGCTTGCTTTTTGTCATATGGGCATTTTTGGTGTCAAATTCTTTTTAAGGCAATAAAGCAAACCAAATCCAGATGAGGTAGACCCAGTTCCTCATAATGTGTAGTTGTTGTTTTCATAGAATAGACACAGCTTGAAGAAGAGCTGATCTTCCAGATCATTCATTCTTAGAGAATCTGATGTTAAAATTGAGGTGAAAACCTGTTTGTGTTTAGGTCTGGAAGCAGCAGAATACCCTCTGAATCCTCATTTCTCCTTGCTTAGACTTGTACCAGACATGTTTCACACCACCCTGGTATGCAGGTAGAATCTCAAATGTTGAAAGAAAATGCTGATGATCTCCTACTCTTTTGGCCTCTGAACTGTTACTTTCAGGGTGGTGGCAAACATTTCTGTACAGCCTTTAGGAAGCCTTTCCTGGTTCTGATTGAAATTCCAATCATGCCTGAATGCCTGCTTGTATGGAGAGCTTGTATGGAGCAGCCTATCTCCTGTTCTGCTGTTAATTAGTTCAGAGCCTACAATCATCCTAAATTTGCAGATATTGAGGACTCTACCAGTGCAACCTGATAGCTAGCCTTAGATGTTTAAATGAGTTTTGCTGCTGTACTTCAAAGGTATTACCAGGGTTAGTGGTGACCTGGTGACCTACAAGGTTCTCATTTTGTTAGGTTGCCCAAAGCTCATACAGTTTGTTAGGAAAAAAAAGAAGAAAAAAAGAGGAAAAAAAGAGATTATTTGTAAATTCACTTTATAAAATGTAATACACATGGAATATCAACAGGTTTGGCCAGCTGTGAAGTGATTTAAAACCCCACAAAATTTTTTCTCTGAATTTTTCGGTCTCTTATTGCATTGCATGAACCATATCAACTCCACTTTTCATTTCTTTTCTTCCAGCTAGACTGTATCTATATTCAGCTGTGTATCAGAAACCTTGTGAACCTATGATAGTTTCACTTCCTGCACCATTTCTGCCGTCTCAGACCCGTGTGTGGTATGTGTGCCCCCGCTTTGCCGGCGCCTCTTGTGAAACTTTCCTCTTTCAGAAGCTGTGCCCCAGGGTGTGGGAAAGATATGTTGTAATGCTGGGGAGGAGGGAAAAAGCACACCAGCCTCGTCTACAAAATGGTCATTTCTCAGAACCGGAGTGGTCATCTTCTCCCCTGAAAGTGCTGAAATTTGGGCTGTGTTTGTATTATTTTTTGACTTTTTTTAAAATGGAAAATGTTGACCAAGAACACTTGCTGAAGGAATAGCTTTGCATGTGTGCTACCTGTGCTGTACCTCTTCAGACAGAAAAAAGTTATTCTGACATTAATGAATGTCTCTGCAAGGCTTAGCAATTCTGACCTGACAGAAAGACAGGGCATGGAAAAAAATTCTCTGCAGTATTTACTTGAGCCTTCTTTCTGTCCACACAAACCAAAATTAGCAATGTCAGTGTAGATGTTGGGTAGTTATGCCACACATGGATTTATGAGCTTGCCTAAACATCATGTTATTAAAAGTTTAAATATTTACACTGAGAGTCTGCTGCCTTATGGACTCTTGTGAGATTATTTGTGAGCAGTGAGGATTTTTTTTTTAAATTGAGAATATTCTAAGGTTGGCTTTAACATAAAACTGCTTTAGTGCTCTTCTAATCGACAGTTACAGATTAATTTATGCTATATCGGGGTTTAAATGTTGCTGAATCCGTTTAGAGTTCTAGCAAAGACTGACCACTTGACTAAGATTATGTATCTTAGAAAGAACTGAGTTTTAAATAGGACATTGAAGCAAAATTAGGTAGAGCTCAGGGTGCTGGCTTTTGCTGGTATTTTCACATTGGCATTTTGCAATGATAAGGGATATTTCTGTGTGGGACCCTTAGGAAATCAAGGCTTGTGCTGTCTATTCCTCTTCAGGACCCAATATAAATCCCACTAGGTGAGATTCCTTTTTTTTGGCTTGGATTGTTAAAGCAGAAATCATTATATTTGGTTGAACTTTAAACTACTTTCTGTTTTGTTATACATACATATAACAAAATATGCCCTTGGCTCGCCAGACATTATCCAGTTGGCAATCACATGGCAAACAACATGCTGAATATTAAAAGACTGTTCTTTAAACAACACTTTCTGTGCTTGATGTGATATTTTGCTTTTTAATATGTCAGGAACTAGCACTGTTAAGTGGAGGCTAATAATTGCTATGAAAAATTCCAGATTTTCTGAGTAGAAGAATATCTTCAAAATCGTAGTGGGTGGTGGGAGATAAGAAACAACCAAATATACTCGCTGGAAGGATTGGTTTATAAATGACTGTGTCCTGCACTTGAATATAGTGAGACCTGGAGGAGCTGCAGACTACCAAACATCGCCCATTGAGGAAGGCAGAGACAGCTCTCTTTCAGCAAAACAGCAATGGTCTTCAGTCAGTGCGGAGGGGGGAATCACAGGATGAGGCCATTTGTGCCAGGGAAGCATTTTATAGCTCCAGTTGTCTGCAGTGAATCTTTTAATTCTAATATTTTTAGCAAAGTTTTAATTAATTCAAAGAACAAGATAATCCTATTTTTTTCCTTCTTTTAGAAGTTTGCAGGGAGGTAAAAGAAGGATTAAGTAACGACTTAGGAATTTTACAGTGAACGTGGATGTTGGCTCTCTGTTGCTGTAGCTACATCATCCATCTCAACATACAGTAGCTATGGGAACAGAGCTATTGGACCTTGCAAAAGGAATGCAAACATTTCATTGCTGGTTTGCCATTTGTCAGAGTCCTTTTCTCAGAAGTCTTAACATAATTTCCATTCCGGTCTTAGCTCATTCAGGCCTAAAATTCTAACCATGGCATCTTCCTCCTACGGAGTCAGTCTCAATGCAAACAGGTCTCTTTTCTCTGTATTCTAGTCTTTCTATCAAATTCTACTTTGTTGACTGAGCAAGGACACTTAGTAAAATACAGCTGTAGACAAGAGGGGAGACCAAATGGGCATAGAATAGCATCACAAATAGCTTCACTGCTCAGGACACACCTGCGGTTGGACTGTTTAGACACAGAATCCATGGGTATTGCGAGTCCACATTTCTGGTTCTGCTGCATCTCAGAGAATATGGTGATGGTGAGCAATTTAAAAATGCTTGACAAGCTTGTCAAGCTTGTTAAAATAAACAGTAACAATGAACTGTGTTTCAGAAAATGTAGCAATCAGCTGCAGGAAGTAATAATACTGTAATTTAAATATAGATACAAATAAAAGTTGTAACTGTTTAGTGCTTTTTTTTTCCCCCTTCCCTACACAGCATTCTAACATATCCAGCAAAATTCTTGCTCTTTCCTGGATGAAGAATTGATAAAATTAGGTATGTGTGTGTTAGGCTACTTTACTTGAGCACTCTTACATGTTGGTGGCCTTGGGAAGGAACAGAAGCACCATAAATATTGCTCTGTCAGAAAGCTACAGGAAAAGAAACAGAGCAGTTAAAGTAAGATACTTGTGTTGATGAAATTAATGTTCACAGCATGACTGTCAAAACTTGGCTTAGTACATTATAAGCAATTTACCAAAGAGAACCGGTATATTCAAGACAGCCAGAGTGTCCTGGTGTTTGAAAGCAGAATATAGTTGAGTTTGAACCTCAGGAACTTGATCCAGGCTTACGATTTTTGGCTTCAAATCAAACCAGTAACATTCTACTTCCTAGGAGATGAACTGAAATAAATCATCCGTGAAGCCTGATTCTGTTTCTTGCTTCTATCTATTCTACTGCAAGTAAGATTTCGTATTAAAATCACCATGGATACATGATCCTTGTAATCCTGTGAGTCCTTTTCTGATTGTCTGCTTAGCTGCAGAAAGTTAACTAATGCTGTGCCTAAAAGAAATGAGCTGCTGCCCCTCTCCCAAAATCCCAGATCCAAGCAGCTCACTTTTAAATCAACCGCGGACATATTGACCTGGTTTCACCGTGGCAGATGCATTTGACAGTGCTTCACATCCATCCAAGTGGGATTTGGGCCGTGTGCTCTGTACTGCCTAGCCTTTTGCAGAGAAATAAAATGTGAGGGAAGTTGCTTAGGCATCTTTGGAAAGAGTGGAGTAGCAGTTCAGAAGCACTTGAAAGAGCACAGAGCTCTTTCACAGACCTATGTGCATGCTGCAGAAAACAAACTACCTTTATTTAACAACCAGTATGATTGCTATGGACCAGTTGGTTATTACTGGCAAATGGTAAAATCAGTATTCTGATTTGTATGTCCCTACTGTGAAAATACAAATGTGCAATCTCTGATCTTCTATCCTATTGCTTAGAAGCAAGTCCCTTAAACTCGGTGACGTGCAGTGCATTGAGCAGCTTGGTGGTCATTGAGAGCATCTCCTGGCTGCTGGACAGGCAGTGGGCAAAAGGGAGGGCAAGGATTGAAGGTCCCGATTTTAGTAACTGCAGCAATATTTTGTACATAACCATTCTGCTGCCATCACCTTCTACTGGTATGGGCTTTAGGTAAAAGGTAGCACAAGTGACTTACACTGTACAGGTTATTGCTGGGCTCTTCCTTAGCAGCAGTGATGTGGTGTCATTATGTGCTTCTCAGAGAAAGAGGCTGAATTAAAAGTGACTTCTGTTGCTGTTTAATGTACTGCAGCAAATGCTCTGTAGATCTGTAAATCAAGACATTTGTTCTTCATTTTTAGCAATGCCCTTTCCCTGAACTCATTTAATGAGACAGTTGTAAGATGTTTGTATGTTCTCCAGCTGGACTGGGTGCACAATTCTTGAACTCTGTCTCTTGCTGCATTCTCATTTTAAAGTGTCCTGTGTCAATAGATAGTGGCAGCTATACTCTTATGGCAGCTTTGTTCTGCAGAATAACCCTCTGATGTTGTAAGCAGTGTAATAGACAGGAAGATGCCTGAGAGTGAGAGAATTTGGGAATTTGTTTGTTACTGAAGTTCTTGACAGCTGTGCTTTATAAAAGTGAAGGGGCACTGTAAGTAAAGGGGAAGGGTAGTTTATGAAAGGTAGTGTACAGACCAAAATGTGGCATACAGCATAAGGTGACAGTGAAGAACAGAAAACTGTTGTTTATTATCCCTGCTTATCATAGAAAACATGCACAGAAATTGCTTCCAGCATACAAATGAAGTTTATGCAACTACAGCAATATAAACAATTATAAAAGTAGTTTTAGAGATGTAGATTTTTGCCTCTAATTTCAGCTATCTCTTAAAATAAAGACATAAAAAATTATGTTGCTAAGTAACTGAACTATTTTCTATCTGTTCTAGATTAAACTGGAAGTGAGGATTTTGTCAGCTCATTTAAGAATTTTTTAAAATATTCTTGTTCTTTTTGAACATACAAAGAATAGATTTCTTATATACTCTTTTGTCCAGCTTTCTGTTCTCTCTTTTGTGACTCTCCTCTCTTCCCTCACAGTGTAAAAGTGTGTGTTTACTTCTGACAATTTCAACTTCGCGGGATCTTTTGCTATATTCCAGTGCAGAGGGAGCAGGAAGATGATGTTAAATGGTGCCAGGAAAAGGAAAATGGGGCACATCCTGTGCTGAACATGCACAGGACAGCTTGGAGCTGAGGTGCTCTGTCATGGTAATAGAGACCAGTATGAACCATACTGACCTTGTCTACAAGCTGATTTGGGTCTTTGGTTAGAATAAAAGATGTCTTGCCTTCTCTGTATGATGGTCCACACTACCTTGCACACTAGAGAAATTTGCTGGATATTTTTGCAGTGAGGAACATGGTAAAAAAAGAGAGGAAGGACAGTGAGAGGGAGGTGACCTGCCATTTTCCAATATCCACTTAAAAGCAGATAAAAGACATCCTTTCTTCAGAAATCTTCTGAGGGGAAAGGAGTGCCCTTTTGTCCTTACTCCTTCTTTTGCAAACTCTGTTGGATGTAAAAGCAGTTTCACTCTTTAACATTTACACAGCCTGACCTCAGAAATAATCAGTGGCATCCTAAAATGCCTGTTAATCCTGGGGGCTGCAGACATGTCTGCCATTTGTCAAATACTTACACAACATTTGAATTATCAGAAAACCATAAGGACCAGTTTAGTAACCTTTTCCTGGCATTGTTTGCTAAACATTTCCTATTAGACCATGCTCAGTGTGGGCAATAGCATCGAATAACTTAGTTTTCTGAATTACAATAGTAACTCATGCTTCATACCTTATGTTCTGTCTAGTAGTCCTATTTCAAATCTGTGGTTGAACTTTCCTCTGTACCTTTAACTTGCAGATTCTACAAAAGAGCTTTTCTTGGCAACTATGCTTGTAATGTCCAGATTAGTGCCCTAATGCCTTAATAATTTTGAGATCTAAAACACTGCTGTAGAAAAGAGTTAAAGCATAGCCTGGAAAAAAAGAACTATTTAACAGTTGTTGTGTCCCATTTGCATAGAATGCATTAAGCCAAGTTTAGGTTGTTCAGACACCAAATACAGATGAAATACAAAGTCCTGTATCTTCTCAAAGGAAAAAAAAGCCATAGGATAGTGTATATTTTATTTTCTTTTTGCATTGAAAGTAGAGTTGAAACTTTAGGAGAATTTAGGTTGACAGGAATATTAACCTCCATGAACCTATAGTACAAAATTTATGCTAATATCTGAAAGAAACGTGTCTCTTTAGTGCTGTAGAAACCTCCCAGCAATGTCATACTCCAAGAACAAAAGTATGGTTTGGAGGTGTTCATAGAATGGTTCTGTGGAAGTGCCTTCATGTAGATACCATTGTTTCAGGCTGTGATTCAGCCCATGGTGCCTATAAATCTGCACAGTGCTCTGGAGTGCTCGTGGTCTCTCAAACATTAGCGAGATCAGCAGTGGAGAAAGGACCCTTTCAGAGCTGCAAGATTTCCATGCGAGGTGTTAAAGGGAAAATAAACACTTCTGTGATGCATTCCCATTTTCTGTGGGTAACCATTGATTCAAAATAAGTGCAGACTGACAGTCTCAATGAAGTCCTCACATCTGAATGGGAATGGAGAGTGGTAACATTTACTCTTTTTTCCTTTCTTTTTTTTTCCCTGCACCTTTCCAGTACCAGAGGAAGGGGAAAGGACACCCTTTTCTCAGATCTTATTACCTCTTAACAAACTCCAGACTTTGTTTCCTGGTAAATTTAATTGCAATCATGCTCTAGTGTCTCTCTTTTTCAACACAAAAAATGGGAAGGTGCACAAAGTTGTTCTTCTGTTGCTCTCCTTTCCTGTCTTCTTACTAACAGAGCCGTAAAGTGCTTGATCATGTCCCATGAGGGAAGACAGGGCTTTATATTGTTTTAGACATAAGTCCAAGGTAGAGTTACAGAGGGCTAATGGAAACTCAGGCTTTTAATTTCATCCTTTTGTAGTTAAATATTTAATTAATTGCTGAATGTTTCTGCAGCTGAGCTTTAAGTCGTTTGCTCCACATGCTTATTCCCATGTGCCGAACCTTCCTAGGCTCAGTGGTGCATTCTGCTCCTCAGCATTGTACGGAGGTGCTGCTCAAGGGGAGGCTGAAGATCCCCGCAATTTACAGGGGAGAAGTGGTGGTGTGTCTTGCAAATGTAAAAAAATACCCTTCCACAGTCTAAACACTGTTTGAAAGTCATTACAGCAATCTGAGGAGGGTGTCACTCAGCTGAGAGTTAATTGCTTTCAATCTGTGTGGGCAGGTGGTCATGTATAGCGGCAATATTTCTTTTCTCTGGCTATTAGCTCGCAGATATTGATATCCACCCAGGTTTACCATTGAGACTAATGTTTTCCAGCTGCTGCTTGCTAGTATGAGCATATTTCTGGCAACTGAGTGCTGCATTTTAGTAACTGTAGATGTCATAGAGTTGGGCTGCATATGGAACACTTGATTTTGGAAAAAAATGTTGAATGTGAGGTTCAACAAAGCCAACTGGCTTCAGAGCCTCTGGTCCAGTATTCTTTGCTCCAGCTTTTAACTTTATTCACAGGACAAGCAAACAGTGCTAGAGTCTTTCTGTCTCTTTTCTTATTTTTTTTTTCTGAAAGAGAATTGTACTGGTAAATGATGGAGATAACGATGAAAGCTAAAATCCACCTTCCTAAATATAAAACTTAGCTTTTTAATACCCATTTGAGTACTGAATTACAGACAGTCATCACAGATTACTATTGTTCAGCATTTCTAAGCATTTTGTATTTGAGTTAAACTGTAAAATTATTCTTAATGATGATGGCATTTTGTAAAGATTGAGTTCTTGCTTTGCACTGTTATCTATAGTTATCTTTGAGGAAAAGATCATAAGGAAACACTCTCAAGAGCACTCAACTGAATTTTGAAAATGTAACTCATGAAAATAAAATCTGGAACTTAAAAAGAAGTGAGGAAACCCCCATCTCTTCAGCAATACTGAAATTGCACACTGATTTGTATCTGAATTACCGCATTACTCTGAACAAGTTTTAGAGCTGCTCTTTTAATCTTGTCTGATAGCAAATAGTTGTTTACCAGTTGCTAAAAATAGGAATGAGATACAAAAAAGATGTTCAAAAATATCCAGGCAAAACAGTTGAAATGGCCTAATAGGCAGCCAGTTTCAAATTCCTATGTTCTCATTTGTGGTTTAATTGAATTCTATAAATAACATAAGTAAAATCCAATGATTGTTATAGTGCTCCAGCTGGAAAACCACTCAAGAGCACCAAAAATATAAATATCAGTTATGTGCAAATGAGCAAAGGAATTTATGTCAGGACACTGAATAGCTGGAGAGTTAATGGCACAGATTGTCTTAGAGTCATTCACTCTATCTAGCTTGTAGATGACAAAATTGTTCTCAACTTTATAATTTAATTTTTTAGCGCAATTTTGGATTTTATATCTAGATTTGAAATGGAAAAAATTGTTGGAGATGCCTCCTTTCTCTACCTGTGCTGACTTTGACGGACTCCCATCTCTGTACTCGTGACATGCTAGTTACCAGAGACCCAGTTCTCTGCTTTCCATCCAGAATTCTTCTGTCTTCTCTGTGGCCTTGTTTAGTCCTTTATTAGGTTTATTTCAAATGCTGCTACATATCTTGGCTCCTGAATATGTATGGTTAACTTGTCAGAACAAAACATGCTAAGAACATTCACACAAATTTAAAAATAAATTTAAAGAACTCTTGTGTTTCTTGAATTTATCTGAGTACCAGCCTAACAGGTATGAATGATTGAGATAAATTGGCACCCATTTTTAAAATGAATGTTTCGCATACCTTTGTCTCCTTGCAAGCAGGAAGTATTCCCAGTCATAAACATTTAAAATGAATGCTGTTGTAAGAAATTGTGATACAAAAATTGCCCTCTGGTTTAGGACGCTTTCAGGACTTTTCTTGCTCAATCAATGATTAGAAATGAAATCTAGATAATTTCTGTAATAAGTATTAGAGCTGATGCTTTAAAAAAATCCAAATGCTTTGAGTTCATTATAAAATTGTGAGTTGGCAACTTAGAAAAGTTCATAGAAACAAGTACATTTGAAGCTGAGTGTCATATGGTTATGATCCCATATTATTTACTTACTTTAACCTCTCTTCTTTCTCAGGCTAGAATCTCTAATCTTTTTTGGCACACATAAATTTTTTCCTGACTGGTCTCTGACAAATATGATAATGAAAGTAATTTTCTTTTAGGTTAAAACAAAACAGAAAAAAAGACTCTTAATATTTTCTTTCTTCCTCTGTAACTTTAGAACTTTTTATATGGAAAGTATGTTTTCTAAAGCCTTGTGTTTGTGTAGTGTGGATGTTCTGACATAACCTACAGAAACATAGAAACATAGAAACATTTAGGCTGGAAAAGACCTCTAAGATCGAGTCCAACCCCTAACCCAGCACTGCAAAATTCAGCACTAAACCATGTCCCTCAGTCCCACATCATCTACTCATAATGAAAAGAAACCAATTAAATCAAAATGTACAAAGTTAGCGCTTCACAAAGTCAGCCTGTGACTCAAGCTGCGGTCCTTTGTAGCTGTTTGTCCCTCGGTGCAGGTACTAAGAGCTGAGAGCTGTGGGGCTGTTCTTCATTCCCCTGATACTGACCTGGTCAAATTTGTACTGCTCATCTTAACTTACTTACCAAAGCTTCTGAAATTCCAGAATAGAAACTAGTTTGAGTAGACAGTTCGAAAGTGCCATGATTGAGGGGAATGTACCTAAATTTGTCACCCTTCAAATCCCTAATTCCTGCCATTCTTTGCAGATGATCCTTTCATATCCTGCTCTGTTGATTATCATCTCCAGCAGTGCCATGTTGCTATGTCTACTTGATACTTAATCACACTTTAAAGGAAGACACTTCTGATTCTCATTACTTTCTATGACTGTAATAATGTAATCGCTACAGCTCAGATCTGTGGGTAGGAAAGGAAGCTTCTGCAGAATGTGACAAATATAACCCAGAATTTTCAAACTTGTGTAATCTTTAAAAAGGTCTTGGAAAGTTATTGAACCAGTTCAGAACTTCCTCTTGTATCTGTTCAAATTTGAATAATCTCCCCTAAAAGGGATGTCATTTTAACAGAGACATGCATCTAATTGATAAACATAGAATAACTGTAGCAGTGACCAGAATGCATCCAATACCCAGAAACCTAATGAAAGCAGGTTAAAAAGGGCTTATGATTGTTTTTCAAGCATTCAAAATGTTCAGTTTAAGAAGAATTGCTTTGTTGTCTTACATCTGTTTTCAATGAAACACTAAGATGGCTGCCAAGCAGTAGCTTCATCTTCATCCATCTGGATACACCTGAGCTTAGCTTGAGAAAAAGACTTTCTCAGCAAGTCAAACTGAGTGAAATGTGCATATTTGGAGCTATAAATCAAAATGTCCATGTACAGATGTTCTCAGCCTAGAGGCATAAATGCAAAAGGAGCTTGGTTCCAGAGGGATTTTTCAGCAATGCCTGAAATTGTTCAGAGATGCTTTACAACTGCCTATTGCAGTATTGACACAGTACTGCAAAATCACCATGAGTGACTTGCTCATTATGCTGTTCTCAAGTGGTGAAGCTTCGGCGAGAGCAATTCGGTACAGTGCCAACACGCAGAAAAACAGATTTCTGTAACAGAGAATTGGGGTGAAGGAGTCATACAGGATGGGCTTGCTTTTTAAAACAAGGAGAAATACTCTAAGCCCTTACAGCACCTGTTGGCATCAGTCAGAGCTTTTCTGCAGATGAAAAGTGATATTATCCTGTTTTGCAAATGGGGAAGTTGGGCTGCAAATTAGATGGCTTTCCACGCAAGAGCAACCGGAAAAGATTGTGTATGTTCTGGGCTCTTGCCTCCTCTGACCCCAGGCTGCTGTGGATCCCTGAAAATAGAAAGAGAGAGAAGTAGTCTCATGATTTTGTAATGTGTTACAGTTTTGATGTGGTGATATGTGTCTGATTTGAAAGGCAAGATCTCGTCTGTCATTTTTACCATGGTACTGTTTTGTACTATGACAGCTCCCAGAGGCTTAAATCAAAGAATATTGTCTCACTGCTCTATGATGGCTATTTCACCTTGAGAAGATGCCTCTTACTCCAAATGAGCATGTTGTGATTTTAGGGAAAATGTGATGGTATGGTTGCAGTTTTGCATTATTTATCTAAGTTATTCTGAGTAAGGAGTACAATTCCTTCTGTATCTAATTTCTGTTTTGGAATGAAGTGGCTCATGTCAGACTGTGTGAGAAGTGTGTGACATGAGCAAAGTTTGCAGTCATTGGCAAACAGCATAAAAGAACTCCACTTCTTAGCCTCATATATTCACCCCGAATAGAATTTGAAAAGAAATACTTTTTTTTTTAATCACTACATTGCAAAGGCTAATAAATAATTAAATAGAAGTTTTGTCCACTTATAGTGAAGAATTGCTGAGCTGAAAGTGGACAGGGAAATCGGCCGTTTCTGGAATAAAAGGATTTTATTTTGGTTTATGTGTAAATCATATAGTAAGCTTGTCTGTGGTATTGCTTACCAGTTACCTGTGATTAAAAATAAAAGAAATACAGGAAACAAGAGATTGTGGTAGGTAAGAGACTTAAATGAATATATTTGGGGTTGCAAATGTTCTTAAAATAGTTAGGTGTTTCTTGTGATGTATTTCTTGAAACTGGCTCACTTAGCATTTTCTGAGATAGCATGAGACCTTTGGAAGTAATATTTCCAAATATGGATATGCGACTTTTATGCACTTGAATCATATTTCAACCCAGCCCCCTTGTTTGGGATGTGTGAATTTAGTGCTCAGCTTGTGCGTATGGGGGGGATTACCCAGAGAACTGCAGTGAGCAGAGCTGTGAACATGATTTCTGCAGAGCTAAATGCCTCTTGGCTCCTGACAGCCAACATCTTAGAGTTTATGAAGTGCAGCTCCCTCTCCCCAACACCCAGGCAAATGAATTGCCAAACCCTGGGAGCCAGAGCTGAGGCAGCAGGGCAGAGGCACTCACTCAGTTAATGTTTCTTGATGAGATCTCACAGGGGAGTGCAGTGGCCTTGTCCCACCAGCTGATCTGCTAGAGCAGAAAGGGAAAAACCCCAAACTGAAGTGTTGGCCAGTATGGCCATCGCTACCTCATCAGCCAGGAGAACTGATTACAAAAAAAGCTTCTGGAAAAGCCAGTTACTGTTGGGAGTCATAGCAGCTGTGTTCTGTTAATGGAATTAAAATGAATTTATATCCTCTTACTCCTAAAACATGAGCTTCCTGGGGCACAGATGGGTCCATGTATGTGCAAGTATGGGGGACAGTGAAAAGGAACCACAGTGCTGGTTTGAAACATGGGCTACTACTAAAATATATTAGTGCTGGAAGAGCAGCAGAACCTTTCTAGTGGTATTTTTCTTTTTATTTATGGCTCTGCCTTGAGAAATGAAAACCGATTTTCCATATTTCTCAAGTCTCCATTGCTCTGATAGACTTCTCTCATTTAAGTCCTGCAATAGCTCAGTTATACTTTATATTGATGTCTGCTTGCCTTCTTTGGTTAGAATAAATAATTTTTCACATAGCCATGGGCTCAAAGCTTCTTAAACTGAAGGAATGACTGTAAGAGGTCTCTATAAATAGCATGCGGGCAGCTTTTTTCTGTTGCATGGTATGAGGCGACCAAAATTGCAAACTAGCATACATACAGCCTTGATAGAGGTCTGTCTAAGAGCTGTATCGTCAAAGACAATTCGTATGGATTCTGAACTGCTAAAATTGAGTTGTGGCCATATTAGGTATTAACTAAATTCACTGACATAAAATGCAAATTAGTGCTCAGGTGAGGGGGTGGAAAAGGGATTACATCCAACTCCATAGCTTTCTCTGCAAAGCTATTTTTCTTTTGCTTTCATTTAGCGAGTTTAAATTTGATAGCTCTTATGGACAGATTTCCTACTGATTCTTAAATGGAAAAGTAAACCGAGCTACTTTTTTTGAGAGGAGATATGCATCTGATCATCTTTCCTGATTTCTAGTTTTCATTTCTGCTGCAATGTTTGTTCTTCTCCTTTTTGGGTAGCTGCTAGCTTGGAATGGTTCTGGCTGAGTAATTATTAAATTGGATTTCTGCCTCTCCTGGTTTGAACATAAATCTCTTAGCGCAATTCATGGATTGCACTAGCTGCTCGCTTCATATCTTGCCAAATGGACTCGTTAGCCTCCAGTCTTACGTAACCTTCCCTCTAGCTGAGCTGATCAGACATCCCAGTATAACCCGAACCAAAACACGCAAAAAGAAAAGAGAAAGTACAGTCAGGGAAGATTTCAGAAAGAGATTTAGGCAGTCTAGGCCTGGGAGTCTTGAATCCAAGCTGACATCTAATGGCTTAAAACGTGACATGGTACAGCATACTGCCTTTCATAGCTCTTACTTTGGGATGATCAGAAGCACTTTATGTTTTCAAAGTGAATTTTTTAAAGCTGACCATTATCCTGTTGGGACAGGAGATGAAACTAACAGAGGTTGGTTTTATTCTGCATTTCCCACTGTCATCTTGCACCACTGACATCAAAAAGCAAACGGGCTCTTTCTTCTCAACCCTCCGGCACACTCAGGGTACACACCACCTTCTTACCATCCTGTGGCACTGAAGGCGTGTAAAAGGCTCCATTGACAGTGCTCATTGATGCATGCCTGTGGTTCCCATCTGCATCAGGAAATACAGCTCTCATTTCTCAAGTTTTGGAGAACACTGCAAGTCTTAATAAAAGATTGCCTAAGATGTCTTGGTATTTTGAACAGCCATTAGAGGGGTGAAAATGAGTAGTGGTGGAAAAGATGGGGAGAGGTACGGCACAAATAAAAATTGGCTGGTTAATGCTCTTTTCTGTCAGTGACTCTTGAGTTCCAGTTCCATGTTATTTTGATAAACCTCCCCACTGACTAAAATGAAACTGGTAAACCAGCTTGAATGTAGTGTTTTGTTTAAAAAAGGAGGGGCGAAAGGAAAAAAGTCAAAATGCGGTATTAAACATGCATTCTAAACAAGATCAAAAAAGAAAGGCTTGAATACGAGATTTTCTTTTGTGTTAATGTATGCTGGTTTAAAAAACCCCACATATTGTGCTAGTGTGAGAACCAGGAAGTGAGAAAGACCGATGTGAAAAACTTAATATAACAGACCAAGCAGCAGTCTGGTAGAAAATGTATATGGCACAAATGGCTGCTCAGGAGCACGAACATAGAAAGTTTTCCAAAGTGTTGAGCATTCAATGTTCCATTTCCCTGATTTCTTTTGAGCACGTCTTTACTAGAAGACCTTATTACAACAGACCTAGGAGAAGCTGAGAGCTGATAAGCTGCTGACACTTGTACTGTGATCACGAGGAGGAATTTTTTCTTAGCAACATGAGAAATACTTGTAATTCAGCCCAAAGTCTTCCAGGTTTAATTATAGGTAGTTTTGATGTTATGCAAGACATGACTTGACTTGAATATGTTGACTTCTGTACAACATTTTTGTTTAAAATGAAACTTTGTACATAGGACTGAAAGTCAGAAGTTGTTATTCCAAGGAGAAATGAGCAGCTCTTTGGGGAGTTGGTGTAAGATACCCTCTAAGTGCTGCTGAGGTGGTGAGTAGGCTTTGTGCTGGTTGCTCACAGGAGGTTAAATTCCACCAGAGCATGATGTGTAACACTATCCTAAGGATGTAAGCATGCTCAGCTTTCTAATGCCATGCTAGACCTACAGGTATTTTTGGAATAATGTTTCAATTACTAATTTAACTGTCATTAGCAATTGTGTATTAACTGGAGGATGAAATTGGTTTTATCCTGTGACTCCTGCATATGCCTTAATTTGTGAGGAATGCTGTTGCTGTGCTCAGGGCTGAGGTTATTGGGAGGATGGGCACATCACCACTGACTAAAGTAGATGCATATTCTTTGGGAGAAAAGAGCTGTCAGTGTTCTTTTAAAATCAGCCAACCTCTTCTAAAGAAAAAAATGTGGTACATCCAGAAGCATCAAGTGGATGTGCAGTCATTTCCTTTTGAGGAAAAACGGAGAAAAGCTATTCCTGCAGCTTAATATAGAGCTAAAAAAAGTAGAAGCAGATAGAGAATGTGTTAACTAGATACTAAATCTTAAAATACTTATATGGTTATGTTATGGAATAAAAGAGGCAACAATAAATACTTCATTCAAATTGCTATTTTTTGGTTTTGCTGGATCAACTAAATACTGTATTTTGGAAGGAAGAGCTTGCAGTGCTCTCATGAACATTATGATATGCACAGCAGCAACAAGTGCTGTGGTAAGTCAGTGGTTGCTGGTCTTGGTTCCCTGTTTTCCTCCTTTCAGTGGTACAATTGTGGAGTTGTGTGCTGCAGTCAGAAATGGTGTGTTGCACCATGTGCCTCGTATTTGAAAATGAAAAACAAAACGGGAACTGGATTTGGTTTATAATTGTAAATGGGGTTTCATTCCTTGTGGCGAGGGTGTCACGCAAATAGAAAAAGGAAATTACAGATTGCCATGACCTATCCTAGGTCTGAGCTGTATGTTAAAAGTTCTGTTCCTAGGTATAGGATGCTTTCTTGCAGCCAGGGTGTAAGAACATTTTTTTAGAGCCAGTGCTTTTTTCAGTGAGCAGCACCATGAGATGGAAAAGAAAAATGAGGAAGAGTTTAGCAATGACTTGGAGAATCCATTTTCAAAGCAAAACTAGTAGTTCCTAGATTTCAAAGTTAACACATCTATTTCTCATAGCATACTTTAATTTATATTCTAAGGACTCCTTCAAGTTTGATCAAAACTAGTTTGACCATTTAAATGGGCATTAAAGTAATAGAGGTGGTTTTTTATGTGGAATGTTAGACCGATAAAATGCAAATGTAGATCCCCAATAAATAACTGTCTTCAGTGACAGTTCCCTAGTTAAATACCCAAAGGCCTTGTTCAAAGTGTGAATGTAGCTCTCCATGCCTATTTTAAGAAATGGCAGGTAAGTTTACTATTTATACAAACAGTAACCAGAAACTTCTGCTATTGAAGAAAACAGGTAAATAAGGATCATATGATAATTTCCTTTTTAGAATAGAAAGTATGAGTTTCAACTCTCTTCATGTGCCCCATACTGTTTGTTCTTTTTTCAGGAAGAGGCTAGAGAAATATAAGCTATAGGTATTAAGCTTGATTCCCCTTTCCCTTTTTTTAGTGTGCAGTCCCTCCAGGAATGAGGTCTTCCCACCACTGCTCTTCAGTGGGACTGTAGTATGGAGGAGGAGAATGTTTTCATTACTTGCTAACATCTGACTGCTACATTTTTAATGTAGACTTTGGAGGCACCCAAAGGAGGAGCTATTCATGGATCTACAAGCCAAACATATTTGTGGTGTTGAGATCCATGCAGGGATTGCGCTGGAGGGACAGAATTCAAGCAAAATATGATTTAAAAGGAAATAATCCCATTATCTAGGCTTTTATCACCTTGCGTGTTTTTGTAATCAGATGTGGTGGTGGTGTCTTAAGTATTTGAGGGAGGCAAAAAGTGGCTGGCCATTGGAATAGTATGTGCGGAATCTCACCTCTCCCTCTGTGGTGCATGTCCTGAGACCTAAACAGCTTGAAAGATGTGGGTAATAACCGCCTCTGAAATTTGCATCATTTCCTACTTAGGAACTTAATTCTAGGGTACAGGTTAGAAAACTGTGGCTACTATAAAATATTTATTAAACTGGTTGTTGAGGAGACATGCACAAACCCCTAAATGATGTGGCAATTTAGAAAGAAGAAAGAGAAGGCATATTCTTCTATGTTTTGGTTTAGCCTTTCAGGTTATTTGAAGCCTGCAAGCTGTTTCTACAAGAGGTGTTCTTGTAAGGCTAGTCTCAGTCTCTGCAAAGCAGGTGTTTACAGCAGAGTTTCCTCTTCCAGCCATGTGCCTAACAATAGTGTGATTAAGATCTAACTCTGGGGCAGGCTGACTTTTGGCTGCATGTGTGTGCCTGCACGAGCATGTCTGCAAGCTGCTTTTATTATTCAACAAAAAGAACATATGCAGTTAATCTGAATATAGGAGAAATGCTTTGACTGTGAGCTGGGTCTGGAGTCTATAAGAAGATTGGTAGACAGAATGAAGCAGATGAGGCAAATAAATAGAAATTGATGGCAGAATTTTGAATTTAAGCAATCAGAGCATCAGATGAGCTGAATGCAAAGCTCAGCAACACATGCACTGCGCTGTAAAAATAATATCTTTTTTGCTGCTCCTGTTTTGCTCAGTTCTTAATATGACTTGGTTTTGTTATACACAATGCAAAACAGCCTTGGATTTGCTGCCAGGGATGAAACTGAACGTGCTGGCAGTTGTATCCGCACTGCTGGGCAAAGCAGTACTGTGTTGAATCGGTGGAAAAAATACTGATGCCACCCCACATGCGGCAAAACACTGCGATTCTGATTTGAAACCAGCAGTAGGAAAGCAACAAAGAAAGCTAACACAAAAATGTGTCAGCTGTAGACAATTGTCTAAGGAGAATAAGGGTGCTGTTATCTCTATTCCTATTAGGTGTTCTAATAAGAGATGTTATCTCTGCCTGCAAAGCACAGCCTTGCCTGGGGTGAGTGAGGGGTTTGCACGCAGCAGAGCATTTCTTCCACACTGCTCATGGACTCAGGAAGCGAAGAAAGCCCTGTGCTCAGCTTATGTTTCCCGCAGGATGGCTCTGTGGCTGGAGAGGCTCCTTGTGTATTGTGGGAATGAGGTGCGTTACATTTGGGAACGCGCTCATACTGAGTGACCCTGCAGCACACAGGTCAGTGCTTCACTCCGGTGGCTTTCACACGGAGTGACACACACAGGCTGTGCAAGGCAGTGCTCTGGTGTTCTTGTTTCCACAGACCCTCCTACAGCACAGGGAGTGCTGGTGTCTGACCACAATCAGGCTGAGCAGTGGATCTTCAGCCACTGTTGAGAGTCCAGGTTCTTCATCTGTACAGTCCTCCAGAGTCAGGAGGATGCAAGTCCAGAGTCTCCAACTGTTGTTTTCAATGTAGCCCATAAAATTGTCATTACTCTTTGATCAAAGAAGGGACAAATTTTACTTTTATTCAGGAATTCCTCCTAGCTAGCTACCTGTTTTACACACAGGGTGCAAAGATAGATTACATATGTGAAGTACTTGTGGTTTCAGGTTGATGCTGTATGAATTAATAATTCTGGCAAAACCTTTACCTGTTATGAAGCTGGTGATCATCACCCCTCATCTGTTCTTGGAAAATTTGGTTCCTAATTGATTAATTAATACACACCTCAGAGCCCAAGTATTTCACATAAATCTTAGCAATATCTCAGGAACAACTTTTTAATTTGCTCCCCAAAAATTCTCATGTGATTGCTAACATTTCAGATAGCTTGCTCTGTTACTAGCAGTCATGCTTCTCAAATGAAGCAGCTATTCATGCACAAGTTCTTAAATAGATGAAAATAATTTTGTATCAGCCTGCAGTGTGCTTAAATTATTGTAACTCTCATAATTGAAGTAGAATATCAATGATAATAATTTAGATATATTAATAACAAATGGCTCATATTAAAAGATCCTGCTTCCCATTTTTGTGTGGTGCACATGTCCCTGAGAAATTTAAAAGTAATATAAAAATTGAAGTTCCCTTTTTCAAAAAAGAAATTTGCATTAAATGTATTCTACTTCTCACCAGAGGAAAATAGAACTGAAATCTGGCTGAGAATTAAACACTTAGACTTGGCAATATTACTTCTAGAATTCCTTTATTGTCTTAATTTTAAAAGGTAGGTCCCAAAATTGGAACTGGCTTTTTTTGAAGATCAAGGTTAGAAAATCAAGTGAGCACAATTTCTGTGTTTTAAGCATTCACTGTTCTTTTACTCTCTACCCCTTTTCTAAATCTTGAGATTCACAAGGCTTTGGAAGAAGGAAAGGAGGCACAGTAGTTTACAGGACTGTGCACATGCTGAGGGTGGGATTAAAAATGATCTTTGGTCCATGAAGAAAACAGAACAAGTGCCAAGCTGAGATGTTCCTGGTTTGCTACTGTGTGTCTCATGGCACTAAACACTCAAAATTGTACAGTGCTAAGGAACAACCAGATCAAATTTTGTTGTGTGCATCTCATGTCCGAACACCTTGCTGCTGCAGGGTCCGTGCTGGTGTGCAGGTGATGCTCACAGCCATGCAGGTGCAGATCTGCACGATGTGCTCGGCCTCCCTGGGACAGCTTAGTGCCAATCCAGCATCTCCTCAGAAGGGAGAGTGCCAGGGGTGTGTTTCTTTCTGCCTCCCTCGCACCAGCCTGCCTGAGTGTGGAAAAGCTGTTTCCCATCACTGCTCTGAAGCACGAGTAACATAGGACAAGAGAATAGGGTAGGGAAGGGAAGGAAAATGGGAAGGGGAAAGGATTGAGGAGGAAGGGAAGGGAAGAAAAAAGAAAAAGAAAAGAAAAGAAAAGAGAAAAGAAAAGAAAAGAGAAAAGAAAAGAAAAGAGAAAAGAAAAGAAAAGAGAAAAGAAAAGAAAAGAGAAAAGAAAAGAAAAGAGAAAAGAAAAGAAAAGAGAAAAGAAAAGAAAAGAGAAAAGAAAAGAAAAGAGAAAAGAAAAGAAAAGAGAAAAGAAAAGAAAAGAGAAAAGAAAAGAAAAGAGAAAAGAAAAGAAAAGAGAAAAGAAAAGAAAAGAGAAAAGAAAAGAAAAGAGAAAAGAAAAGAAAAGAGAAAAGAAAAGAAAAGAGAAAAGAAAAGAAAAGAGAAAAGAAAAGAAAAGAGAAAAGAAAAGAAAAGAGAAAAGAAAAGAAAAGAGAAAAGAAAAGAAAAGAGAAAAGAAAAGAAAAGAGAAAAGAAAAGAAAAGAGAAAAGAAAAGAAAAGAGAAAAGAAAAGAAAAGAGAAAAGAAAAGAAAAGAGAAAAGAAAAGAAAAGAGAAAAGAAAAGAAAAGAGAAAAGAAAAGAAAAGAGAAAAGAAAAGAAAAGAGAAAAGAAAAGAAAAGAGAAAAGAGGAGAAAAGGTCACTGAGTTTTGAAGAGGCTTGAACCTGAATAAGACCTAGCATTTCTGTTCTGTTAATTCCAAGTAAAATCTGAGGAAAAGGAAGATGTGTGAGGATAATGGAGAAAGAACAGAAAAACATGGCCTTTTTGCTAAAAGACTGGTCTAGCTAGTCTAATTCTATTTAAGGGCATGCTAACAGACATTTTCTAATATTAACCTGGAAAAATGATCGACCTGGCCTGGTGAGATAGGAATGTCTCTGAGTGTCTGTGTGTGTGGAGAGCATGGGGAGCATGAAATTCTATTGCATATTTTGAGAAGTAAGTTTTGGGTGTTTTTCTTTCATAAAAATTTCAGAAAATCTCTCAGAAACTGTGTTTGCATACCCCTTGTTTCTTTCAGTTCCCATATGTGTCCCTTAATTAAAACTTTGCCTTCTTTTTAAAATCAAGGTATAGGGTGAATCGATGAGGCACAGAGATGTAATGGTTTCTTCAAGATCTTTCTATTTCTTTTCAGCACCTGGGGGGTGAGGCAGTTTCTGGGATCGGTATTTCATTTGATTTGGAGTGTTGAAACCCTACCTTGCAAGGGATGTGCATTTTACAGCACTTGTCTGCAGGCAATATGAGATAACTCATGCCTGGGAACAGGCTTATGCAAGGGCTACTTTGGCCTGACCCAGCACACGTGCCTGCACTGCGCTGGAGGCAGTGGAATTTCAGAAGGTGCCTATTGTCTCCCTGAACTGGTTTTTCTGGAGATGGACTGAGCTCCCCATGCTTTGCATGCAGTCGAACAGGAGCTTTGGAAGCTTAGCTTTGGCATCAGACTGAGGTAACACACAGGTGCTGCCTGTGTGTTCGTCCTTTCCTGGTGCCCTGCTCGCAGCTCTGGGAGTGAGGGTGATAGCAAGTCCATTCTTGTAATAGTCAGACTCTTTAATGGTGTGTGAAAGCCTATGCTGAAAGAAATTTTTAGTGGTTTATAAGCAGGTAAGAAAACTAATTGGACAGACAAATATTTACTGACAAAAGAGTCTAATTCTAGGAACTTTTTCAATGTAAAAGTATGATTTGAAGCATAAAGCTTCCAAATAATAATGCTTTTCACAAGCTGAACAAATGTATGCTCTCCATGTTCCAGGGACTCATGTCTATGAGTCTTCAGATGGAAAATTTGAAATGTTCTGTGAGTTCTTCTTCCTCTTGCATGATGGTCTTACAGACATTGTATCTGTGAGTCCATCACAGATATGCAAATTTCAAAGTGCTTAACATTCTCCAGGTGGCCTGTACCCATGATATTTTTTAATCTAAATAATCCACTCCAGAGGTTATTTCTACTATACAATAAGAGAAATAATTATGCAAGCTCTCTGGTTCTGTTCCTGCTTCCTTCAGGAGAATGGAAGCTTCAGGATGAGCAAAATATATAACTGCTTCTAGGAACTGAAGAAATGCTTGCTCCTGTTGCAAGGAGTAGCTCTTCTACGGTGATCTCTGGATCTGGTTCTTTTTCCATAAGAAGAGCAGTGCAAAGAATACTGAGCAGCCTGGGAAACAGATAAAGTCTATTGCAGCTTCCAAGTGTTACATTTTACCTTGCTCTTCTGAAACATTGGTCTGCTAAATTGTTCACCAAAGTTCCCTGAAAATTACGGATATGTTTCAGCCTCTTATGTAAAATTGGCTTCCGGAATGTCTCTCTCTAGACCCTTTTCTTTCCAGCAGTAAGAAAGCACAGCCATCAAATGCTGTGCCATTTTATGGGAGTGGTGCTCAGCACCAAAATTTTCTAGGATCTTCGTTTGGGATGTGCTTGCTACAAAGAGCATTATGTTCAGTTGGCAGCTCAAGCTAGTTCAAAACCTGCACCTGTCAATGGAAGTGCAGATAGCTGAAGACATACTGGGGTTTAGCCTGTAAATTGTGGTCAACAGTTGTAGACAAATTTTTGTCCTGAGTCCATCATTCCCAAGGTGAATGCAATGATTGTGGGGCTAGGGAGAGGCAGGGGCAGTGGAAGAGGCTGAGCAATGAAACCAAGTCCCCATGTCTCACTGGGACAGAGACTGCATCCCCTTTTGTCTTCTTCGTAATTTAGTCCTTTGATGGGGGCTGGAAAAGAGGTCTGTACTCTTTCAAGCATTAACATGTACGTAGTAACACGGAGTGGATTTATCACTGTATGAATTCACATCTCAATGACTTTTTGCATTTTGCTTCGCTTGGGAGGTATTTCACTGACACTCACTTTCGTTTAGTACCAGGCAGGATTATCCCTGCAACAATATCCAGCACAGGCACAGAGATGTTTTGGTGTTGTGGTCCACGTGCTGGTCTTCTCACAGGTATAGCTGGTTGCAATTTTAAAATAGTTTTTAAAGCCTGCTTTGTGTCTGCCACAGCCTGGGACTCTGCACTGGATGGTTCAGAGCTGCGCTTCAGGCTGGGACAGGGATGAGATCAGCATCTGTTTGAGGCGTTGGAGCATAGGGGGGCTGTTTCTGGAAAAGGTGACAGGGGAGCCCAGGTGTGTTATGAGAAGTCTGGGGAGAGGAGGAATGTTTGTAAATCAGATGTGGGGGGAAAGGGACATTGTAGCATTGCTACCTGGGCGATGACCCCAATGATTGCTCTGCTTTTGCATCATAGCCTGGCGTAGCTGTTATCACGATGATCTAGGCAGCTTTTTAACAGGGAGATAGGAGATTCAGTGTCACAAAGAGTGAATTTATTTTGTTATGAAGTAGTTGAAACTGTTCTGGAAAATGGCTGTCCATTTTTAAGTGTAAATATTTGCTAACAGACCATAATGGTAGTCTCTGAACCTCTTCCCCATCTTCTGCTCCAGTATCTTGAGCCAGCTGGCTGTGATGCAAATTGAGACACAGAGATTTCACAGTGTACCTCCAAGCAAAGACAGTGCATGTTTCTCTTCTTAATTTGGGAGCACATTTGTCATATGCGTGCTTCTCTACTTACAAAAGATCCTTCGGCATAGACATTCTGCATCCGACTATATCTGAGGTCAAAAGATTGTTGTGGAAGGAAATATAAATTGTGGTGAGTTACTATTATTCAGAAATAGCAAAATCTTGAAAAATACAGAAGATGCAACAAATGAAACTAGGCTCACAGTACCTGGGCTTTTCTGGAAAACAAATAAGGGCTTAATTAGGGATTACAAACTAGGATACACACATGGCTTCAATGTAAATCTCTAGTCCTGCTGATTTGCAAAAGCTTTTTCAAAGTATTTGGTTTTAACTGCACATAAACAATAATCAGGGCAATATTTATGGAGTGATCAAGAAGACTATACGTTTGTCAGATAACAAACTAATGTCCGTAGCCTGCCCTAAATACCTAAAAACCTGATAACTCTGTCATGAAGGTAGAGATTAGATTGCTCAGCTGTGACTCTGTGGAAGTTAATCCTTTTATTGCTGTTCCCGTAAAATTTCAGACAACAAAGTAGTGTTTCAGTAACCTCACATTACCATTTTGCAGGGCTGTGTGATAACATTCAGTATTTGCAAATTGTTACTCTTTTTGAAAGCTGAAGTCAGAAAGATCTCTGCTGACCATAGTATCTCATTTTTGCTCAAGACGTGGATATTTGGCTGTTGGGCTTTGCCTGGAGCTTGTATCTGTGATAGCAAAAAATCTACTGAGAGGCAGCTAGTTCTTAGTTGTATGTATTATTACTTTACACTCGGCCTACTATGAACAATCCTATGAATTTTTACTGATTTGTATTCACAGTTTTAGCAAGTGTGTGAAAAATATACAGCCTATAATTATATCTACCTGTGCAAAACAGAAAATTAGAATGATTCATCTCCCTTGGAGAAGTTCTTACATTAAACATTTGTTTGACAGTTCTTTGAAAAAAGTCACCTTCTCCCATTTTCAAATAGTAGGAAACACAGAAATATTTTTTCTTAACCTTTCATTAAACATGAATTAAACATTTGCTTTAATATTAGAAATGTAATTTTTTCTCTATTCATAAAGGTTTTTGTTTTCATTATTGACCCAATATATCTGTGTTTCCTTCTGTTTTTACAGACAAAGTTTGCTTTGAAGTTCTGTGAAAGATTTTGTATATTCTTAGCTTGGACTCCCACATAAAGGCTATATAAACACTGACATGGTTACACATGTGCTCAGCTTCTTTAAAATAAGTGAACAGTGTATCTGATTGCTTCTCATGCTTGAAAACAGGGAGCACAGGCTACAAATATGCCCTCTTCTTCTCCCATTTTTTATTGTATCTTGTCATGTGCCACGTGTAATCTTGTGGTCAGAAGTACGTGTGTTTGCTCCTTTTGCCTTGTGGAGTGGTCACAGTCTTGCTGTGCTTCAGGAGTGAGGGATGCAGGGTTTCAGGCTGGCAATCCCTGTGCAAGCTGCAAAGCTGGGTGGGACTTTGTGCATGGGACGTGCTCCTGCTTCTGGGGCAGCTGGCTGGGGGTACCCACATCACTCTGGGTAAGGGAAGCACATGCTCCTGGCCTCTGGGGACCATCAGCCCTCTATGAAGGCTGTACATGCAAGGGAAACTGGCTGTGAGGGCAGCAGGCGGTGAGCTGTAGGGAGCAGATGCAGTCTTCTGCATTAGCCTTCTCACTGACTCTAGGCTTCCTTTGAATTTTCCAAACCTTAATGAAAAGATGGTTCATAGCCTTTGCTGAAGTGATAGTGGACTTTGTGTTAGCCAGGTGTGGATGCCAAGATTGACAGTCAAATTCAGTTCATTCCCAACCTGAATGTAAATATGTTTCTTTTCTACTTCCACTCTTTCTCATAAGAGGTTGTGATTGATGTTAGTCCATCCTCTTGCTACTTCTTGCTCCTCCGTCTCCTGCCTCCCCCCTGGACTATAACCAGGGCTAGAGGCATTCAGAAGACTGTTCATAAGGGCATGTGGCAGAAGGGGTATTGCTGCCTGAATTCTGCAGGGCTGAGCAGGATGTAAGCTCAGTGGCAGTGGCACTCTGCAGCATCAGTACATTCAGCTGACACCGTCTTACCAAACCTCATGTGGTCTCCTTTTCAGGAGCCAGAATCAGTTTTTCCTTTGCACCTCAGTTGATCTGAATTTGATTCTCTCAGCGATGAATGCTGGGCTTTGGGTAATCAACTCTTTCTCTTTTCTGTTACAGAGCTCCAACATGGGAGGCAAACTGAGCAAGAAGAAGAAGGGATACAGTGTCAATGATGAAAAAGCTAAAGACAAAGACAAGAAGGCTGAAGGAGCAGCAACTGAGGAAGAGGAGACTCAAAAGGAGGCTGAGGATGCCAAGAAAACCACAGAGACCACAGAAGTGAAGGAGAACAACAAGGAGGAGAAAGGAGAAAAGGATACTCAGGTCGCTGCCAATAAGACGGAAGAAAAAGAAGGGGAGAAGGAGAAAACAGTGACCCAGGAAGAAACCCAGAAAACAGAACCTGAGAAGTCGGAGGCTGTTGTCGATGCAAAAGTAGAGCCACAGAAGAACACCGAACAGGCACCCAAGCAAGAGGAGCCGACTGCTGCCTCAGCTCCCGCTGCCAGTAGCGAAGCACCCAAACCCTCTGAGCCTAGCACCGATGCAAAAGCTTCCCAGCCTTCAGAAGCCACGGCTCCCAGTAAAGCAGATGACAAGAGCAAAGAGGAAGGGGAAGCCAAAAAGACTGAGGCTCCCGCAGCGCCTGCAGCCCAAGAAACTAAAAGTGAAGTGGCCCCAGCTTCAGACTCAAAACCTAGCAGCAACGAGGCTGCGCCTTCTTCCAAGGAGCCCGCGGCAACAGCAGCACCTAGTTCGACTGCTAAGGCCTCGGACCCTGCAGCCCCTGCAGAGGAAGCGAAACCTTCTGAAGTTCCAGCAACTAATTCGGATCAAACCATAGCAGTGCAAGAATAAATTGGACAGCCTGTTGAAACAACCACTTAAAACAACCTGTGTCTTTTTTTTATTTTTTCAGCTATACTAACTCGTTTCAGATCTGAAATAGCAAATATGTATTGCCCAGAAAAGAAGGAGAAAAAAAAAAAAAAGAGAAAAAATGAAAAGGATGTCCCATCAAGTTGGGAGGGAGGGAGGGGGGAGAATCCAAATAGTATTTTTGTGGGGAAATATCTAATATACTTTCTGCCAACTTGACACAAGTCCTGGATTTAAAAAAAAATTAAATAAATGGATGTCTGAAAGTACAGCACATCTTTTGTATCTGAACTGCTGTAAATGCACTCCACCAGTTTATCAAAATCTTCTTTTTGTTCTGTAATGGGGTTTGGGAGTGATGCGTTTGATTCTGCCCACTAGGTTTGTGCCAAGGCAATCAGATCTTTATGAAAGCAGTATTTTCTGTGTTTTTTTTTTTTATTTGCAGCCCTTCTTATTTTGATATTTTTTTAATGCAGTGGATGAATGCCAACTTTCAGACAAAACCCACTTAGCTGTCCACATATTTCTCAATGCCAATCCTCCAATTCTTCCTCTCCAAATATTTTTTGGGAGTAAAAAGCATTCTCATCCTACTTAGCCTACCTAGATTTCTCATGACGAGTTAATGCATGTCCGTGGTTGGGTGCACCTGTAGTTCTGTTTATTGGTCAGTGGAAATGAAAAAGTCTGCGTTCATTGCAGTTCCAGTTTCTCTTCCATTCTGTGTCACAGACACCAACACACACTCATTGGAAAACAAATGAAAAAACAAAATGTACAATGGATGCATTGAAATTATATGTAATTGTATAAATGGTGCAACAGTAATAAAAGTTAAATAATTTAAAAAATATATAAGTGTAAAGACTGATTAAATCTTCACTTTTACCCCTCGAGAGGCTGAGGTTCTTACCTAAGAGAAGTATTACATGTGGGGCTGTTTACTTTCCTATAAATAGTCACTCTCTAACAGCCACAAGTGTTCCCAGGTGAGGCTGGAAGAAGTGGCCAATGAACAGCACATTTCATATATGTTTTATCCCAGGTGGAGTAGAAGTGGCTTTTGCCTGCCTTAACATGTGAAAAAAAATGCTCTTTTGCTATTTTGAAGAGCCACAGGCATGCTGGCTGGATTTTAACTGGGACTAAGAGAGTGGATTTGATAAACCGATCTTTTAAATTGCGGCAATTAAATTTAATCCTACTCCTATTAAAATATTTCTAGCGCTGATACACTTAGTTCTTTTCCCCATTACTATTGTGTAGGACATGAACCACAGCTGCCACAAAGGGCCAGTTCTGTGTATTTCAAGTATGGATAACCTTGTGTAGCTGAGCTGAGAGTTTAGCCCAGCATAAACATTTTTCACTCCTTTTGCCTATTTGCCTCATTTTTATTCAACAGAACTGCTGAGTAATTGCAATTTCTGCTGCGTGCTGTCATTGCTGGATATGGACAATGATTTCAGTGCAGAGCCCAGGATTCACAAAACCGGTTAAAGCAGCATATTTGGCCTGCCCATTAGTAAACTTTTAGGCAAAGCAGAAGTTCTGAAAGAAGTGGGCAGTGGTAAATAGAAACACAGCTGGTACACATGCCAAAGGGATGAGCAGGCTTGTATTTAGTAAATTCAGGAAAATGGTGTTTTAAAATGGTAAAAATTATTTCACATACTTTCTCTCCATGCAGTGAGGACGATTCACTCTACTGACTTTCATAATGCTAATTCTAATTTTTTTTTCAGAAATACAATCTTCATATACTGTGCTGGCAATACTGTTATGCAGCTCTGCACCTGGGAGAAGCTTACTGCAACAGGCAGGAGTAGTTCTATTGGGTTTAGATCAGGTCATTCACCTCCATGAATTTTGCACCACCATCGAGCTTTTGCATCCTTGATGTGATGGAGTTAATTTCATGCATAACACGTTAAAATGAAGAGGATTCTTTTGCACAGAGAATAGTCATCTAAATACTCTGGCTTAAAAACAAGGCAGGATTTTTTATATTATATAGCTGAAGCACTATGAGGGTTAGGCAAACAACACTTTTGCAGTAATTTACCAAGCTTTTTGCATTGGTAGCTGTCACAATCTGTAGCATCTTTGTGCAGCCAAGTTTGCAGCTTTCCTGCATGCCTGTAATAGTCCTCTGCCATCGTTTCCCAGTGTAGATGTGTCCTGGAAAGGGAGAACCTTTGTCCACACCTACAGCATGAATTTGCATGAGATGAGTCTGGGATAGAGAGGAGTGCAGGGATCCTGTGGTACTGTGTGGTGATGTGGCACTGAATCCACCTGAAGCTGATGGGACTAAATCTATGTTCTCCTTTGGGCTGGAAGTTGCTGCCAGTGGAAAATAGGTATGTAACTTGTTTACTCTGATGGTAAGGGAATTTGCCTGCTAACAATATCACACCCATTCACTTGCAATATAATGTCCAACATAGCATTTAATCTCTATTCCTGAAGTAGTTTGACAATCAAAACATGCCTTCTTCCCCACTGAGCTTTTTTTCTGTTGTCATAGTTAAAATTGGTGAGATGCTGAATGCAGTCTTACTTTAATTCTTTGAGGTAATTAAAAATACCACTGTGGTCCACAGCTGTATCCAAACCCAGCAGCCTCTGCAGCTGTCAACAGCAAACTCTTAACACACATGCTGAGTTTCTCACAACCTGCTTGCTGATGGCAGATTCGTCCCAACAGTATCAATACTGCAGAGAAATGTTGTGCCTGGCATGGCTGGAAATCAATAGCATATGGTCAAAGAAATATGCACGTGTGTTTGGGAAACAGAGAGGCACCACAGCCAAAGATCAATGCACTTAAAAGTGTTCAGTGTTCTCAAAAAATAAAAAAGGAAATTTGCCATATGATGTTTTAAATCCTTTTATTAATAGAGAGGTCTGCAAAATTGTTTTTTTTCATAGTTGCTAAAATTCTTAGTGTATAACTGCTGATTAAAAGGCATTCTGGCTGAGGCCACTGCTTCAAAATGCTGCTATTCTAATACCTACCTATGCAGGGAAAGAAACCAACTCTGTTCAAAGAGTTTATGAACTAAGTGTGTATGTTTAATAGAAATGTGATGCATGTTGCTTGCCTGAAGTACCATGAGAAGAGGTGAGAGCCTAGAGGCCTGCTTTTCTTCTGTTCAGTGTCTCATCTCCAAAATACTCTTTTTTTTTCTGAGTTATAATCACTCTTTAATGACAGTAAAAGTGTGCTGAGGGTACAGAGCTAACAGGCATGTTAATGCTCTGAGCGTAAGCACATTTCAGATAACCTCAAAGAACCCAACCCTTTTGTGAAAGTGTGCAAAAGGAATAGAGAAATTCAGCCTTGGGAAAGAACTTTTGCTGTTGTTTAGAGCCCCTACAGAGACATGTTTGCAAGGTCTCCCTTGTTTTGCCCTGGAGATTCTCAAGAATCTGTTGCTTTCCCTTCAACAATAGGAAGGTCAGTGCCATTGACTTTGCTCATATTTTGCTTGCACTTGCATAGCAAAGTGAAGCTCAGATGCTATTAAATATACAGCAACTTTACCTTTCCTTTTTTCTCTCTCTCTCTTTTTTTTTTTCTTCTTTTTTTTTTTTTTTTTTTTTTTTAAATTTGTTTTTTTTTTACTGTGGTTGAAATTCTCCTGCTACTATTTTTATAATGATTTTTGGAGATGGAAAAAACAGTGAAGGTATGTTAAATTATTCATAATGAAATGGCTTCCTAGAAGCAATGCCTTCCACTTGCCCTGTATTTGGTTCTGTGCACTTACTTCTGTGTCCATACAGGATAGACACTTCCTTGAAGAAACAGCACAATAAAACATCACAGGATGTGTTGGTGTCCTGTGTGACAGCACTTCCAGGCACACGTCTGTGTAGCTACCAGTATCTAAACATTTAGTGACTTCTGAATTTCTGCTGGTGCTTCCTTTGTCCCAGCACTGATCTAGGACGTCTGTTAGGTCTCTGTCTCACCTGAGCATTGCTTTCTCCAGAGCAGCATGAGCTCCATCCAGCTTGGTGCAAGTGTACTGAATCAGGGGGTGGATCAAGCCCTCAGCCTTCCTCCAGCAGCTTATCACTACATCACATTTCTGTGAATTTATCCTTATTTAACCAAACAGGGGATTGTCTCAAAGAAATGCCTCAGATTTGTTGCCACTGCTGCAAGAAAGCATTTTCTAACAATACATTTCTTCAGTACATCTTCTGCTATGCTTTCATTGTTATCTCATTGCACAGAATTCATAGTCTTTATGGTTCTTTTTCAAGATTTTTGACATGCTGATCATGTGGTTTGCTGTTTTTATTCAGGGATACACTTTTTTCTGCACTAAACTCCTGACATTTATCTTGATTGCAATTTGGTTGACTTTCTGACTCTCATTTCTTTATATATATATATATATATATATATATAAAACTTTTACATCCTGTTTTATATTTAACCTCCCCACTATATTTCATGCAACATGAATGCATATCAGCTGTTAAGCAATCAGATTTAGAAACCATGGCACTCCAACCATGGGAAAAAGATAGCAAGCAAAAGGAACAACAATGTACCTGTGGTTTCCTTCACTGCTGTGAAACAGAGTCTTCTCCAGGACTGGCAGAACTTTGCTTGCTGCATTTGTCATGGTGGGGTCAAGATCTGGCTACAGAGTTAGGTAAGCAGAAGGAGGATTTTTTTTTTTTCTCTGGTTGGGGAAGAGAGGAAAGGAGTGAATGTTTTGAAACATGGCCGCAGGAGTTGGGACACAGAACATATGACACAATCCTTTTGTTTCCTGGAGACAACAGTGTTATATGTTAACTCGCCACCCCAGAGCTCCCAAGTCTACCAACTTGTCAGGATCCTTGTCTCTCCTTTAGCATATTTGCTTGTCTGGGCAATAAATATTAATTCCACCTCTAACTCTCATGCCTGTTTAAATGTATTGTCTCCATCTTTAGTTTGTATTCCCTCCACAGTGTAAGTCTGACATCTCTGAGAGTCTCCCATGTCATCAGGAGGCTGACTGAGTTTCCTGACATCTTGGCTTGATCAAGATGACTTTTTTGAGACAGTTCAGTCAAGTGAGATGCAGATTTGATGGAGTTACAAGCTTGTTTCACTTACTAAGAAAAACTTTAAAGTCTTTACATCATATTCCTGGTAAGGTTAGAGTGAAATCTTCCTACAAGTCCTATCAATCTGTTATTTGTAATGTCATCAGGTTGCTGCAAAATGCATAGCTTGCTGAACATCACTACTAGTTCAGCTGGCCAGTAATTTTAGATTAACACTTGGTAAAGTTTGAAATTTGGTCTCTCTTGAGAATTAAACAAATTGTACTGGGCTCAATTCAAGGACAGAAGTAGAGCTGTTCACATTAGGAGATAGAAAAGCAATAGTATTAATTTTTTTAACTTTATTGAGTTCCATCCTGTTCAGAACACCAGTGTGAAACAAGTCTGGCCCTAGTTGGTCTTTGCACTTTGGGAATGGGGCAAATCTCATAGCAGCAAGACTGTAAGTTTTCCAAGCCACAAAGTGGTCTTTAAAACTTTATAGTTAGTACTTTTAGCCTTAAACCTGTATAGCAGGTGTTTTAATCACAAGCTACACAGATCCCAGAGAAGCTGGGTTACTAGAAGTACCCCATGTGGCAGGAAGCCAGCTGCTGCTCTTTTGTTCTGTCTGTTCCAGTGGCTCTCATTTTTAGTACCCATTTTTCCCATCCTTGCTTTATTGGCTTTCTACCATTTTTAGGTTTATTATGTCTTAACGAGAATAGCATGATGTAATGACAGATCATACTGATATTCCACTAATCGCATTTTTCTGGTTTGAATTTTTTTATAGAGTTCTGCCATTACTTGTAGGATTCTGTAGTGAGGTGGCAAAAACTTCTGTGTTTACCAAGTAGAATACTAATTGATCTGGTGGAAAAGAGAAGCCTAAAATTGTATTATTGGAAATTGGTGCATGCCTGAAAGAGCAAAGCCTTTATTCTGCAACAGTCCAGGATTCTGCAATGGCTCACTGTAAGCTAAAAGACCCTATGGAGATTTCAAAAGATATCACATGTCAGTATCCTGAATACATTGTTGGTTTAAGCTATGCTGTTCTGTCCAATTATCTGAACTTTGTCAGCTGCAGTTCATTATTTTATTTTTAAATAAAAGAGAGCATTCCCAAGCTAGCATTTTGTTTTCAAAACGCAAACAACAGTATCTTGTAATGACTACATCGCGAAAGAAAATTTCAATCCCATTAAAACATGAATAACATTTCCCAGTAAATGAAGCTCTAAAACTACCTAGAAATCTTTTCCACCATTTTATTTAAAATAAAATTTAAATAGTTTTTTAATAGCCAGTTTTTCAAGGACATGTTCAAATGGTCGTACTTTTGTAGTATAACCGTTAATGTATGCAAAATGGACAATCTAATGGTGTCTGGCCACACATTGCAGGCTAAGTAAAGGAAACCTGGAACGTGGGAGGGCAGATCATCAGCTGTCAAAATTACTGATTTTGGTCCACTGAACCATATGAAAATAATTTTTTTTCAGTTATTCCATATAGACAAAAAAAAAAGTATTAGCAATAGACTGTCACATTGTATTATGTAGCATTGAATGGTTGGATATGAGTGAATTAATCTGTTAACCTTAGCAATAAGCTAATAACAGAGAGATTTGGATTTGAATTGAAGCAGTGTATGAATACTAATTAAGAAGGTAATACAAGAATACAAGTTCTGCAATGGCACATTGAAAGGATTTATTCAAGACTTTAGGAAGTCAGTTTTTATGAATGATTCAGAGTGTTTCTGGGAGACATAGGGTACAACATGAGGATTAGCCTATTTCTACATATGCACGTGAAAATTAAATGAAGATAAAAAGGAATGCTAACAGGGAGACGTGGTTTATACTTCCTGGTAAGTGTTAAATTTAACCTGATGTGTCATGCTCCACTTATCTTGAGCCTGAATTTTGCCTTTCACTGTATTTTGGTGTTCTATCTTAGCTGTTTCACTCACATGCTGGAATCAGACTTTTCACTGCACTGCTCCTTTTTCTAGCTATACTTGGCACAATTTTATTGCAAATTTTCTTGCAGTCAGTTCTAGTCATAATGCTTCACCATACACATGGTTTTATGTGAATGGCTGTTTCCACTGATTTAATACTTTGCTGTCCAGTTTTAAAATCCCAGAATCAGTTTGGTGGCATTGAAAGTAAAAATCAATCTATCTGTTGCAAGTCAACTATAGGGTACGTGTAGACAGAGAGGCTGACTAAAATGACTTCACAAGGTCAGAGAATCATTTGGGAAGAAGTCAGTCATCAGGGGATGTCAGCAGAAGTTTACAGTCAGTGTGAAAGGCAAGGATAATGATTTTCAGAGCAACTCTTTAAATGAATGTGGAGACAAGACACGAGCTGGCAGTCTGGTCTAGATAGTGAGGGGTAGCAGGTTAGGCCCTTAATGCAAATAAAAAGCAAGGGGTTTTGCCTGCATGGGAAGACACAGAGAAAGTCACACACCGCTCCTAATTTTCCTTTCACTCCAGCCCTCCCATGTTGATATTTACTTCCTCTTTCAGGTTAAACTTTCCTGCAAGGATCTCTTTCTTGTCCCCACTACATGCTTTAGTTAATAGTCAAGATTTTCCCAAAGTAGCCAAAGTACCCATTCGAAGGGAACCTGATACATACCACATGCCTTCCAGAGAGCTCCCATGCTTCTGAAAAGGCTTCGTATACGACTGGCCCTTCAAACCATCTTGTACGAAACAAAAATGTATCAGCTCACCTGGTGCCTGAAACCATCACATGCTTTACCCTGTTACCACGTAGATTTTCTCCACTGTTTTATCACTATGCAGATACAGGCAGAAGTGTGGTGTTTTAGTATTTTTCTGAAACAACAATGGTCCTGTTAACCAAGTGAGGCCATTTTATGAGCAGCTTCTCTGGCAGTCTTGTGTGCTGCCAGGCCAGGACTGACCATGAGGGTGAGAAGAGCTGCCCAGCTTTAGCTCACCAGGGCTCCCTGACTCTGTCTGCCCTCCAGCTGCTCTTCCTTCCACCTGGGATGTAGCTGCACCACTCTCCTGCTGAAGAGACTTGGCTTGGAGGACAGTAAATTATCTGGGGAGACCATGGAACTGCCTCGAGGGAGCTTAAGGATGGCAAGAAGAACTCTTTGACAGGATTTACATGGATATGGTTGCTTCTCCCTTAGGGCAGGCAAATGGAAAGCCCTAAAAGACTTTGAAAGTCAAAGTCTTTCAAGTTTTCTATGGTTCTGTGATTACCAAAGGTTGTCCCAGTAAGAACTGTTTTCCTTCATCTGAATAAGAGTTAGGTTATATCTGCTTTCATGGAGTAATAATTCATTCTACATTGCCTTCAGCAGGACTAAGGGCAGTACAAGGTACTCTTACATGGATTTTTGAGGTGTTTGAGTGCCTGCAATGAAATATTTCTCAATTTTACTTCACTTCCCCCCTCCTCTTACATGGTTTCATTCCAGCCATTCTTTTGTCCACCAGGCCATCAATAGGCAAAACTGTTTACTTTTTTTTCTGTGTACGTCAATCATTCCACAAATGAGGAACAAGAGCATGTGTTTTGGTCACAAGCTTCCTCGCACATTCTTCGCTTCGTGTCTCAGACTGCTATAGGCAAGGACCATATTGCTATTTCAACTGGGCAAAATCATCAGTTGTTATAAATTCCCTTGGGGATATGAATATGTCCAGCAGTAGCGAGAATTTTCTAATCTTTGTGTGCTTTATTTAAAAGTGCAATTCACAACAGATCTCTGGTGAAAAGTGCCAGTAACCCTGCGAAGCCTTAGAGTGCTGTCTGTGCAGAACTGGGTGAGGCTTTCTTTTAAGAAGTACTTCTGCTGATTTGGCAGAATTGGACCTGCAAATTGTAGTGATGAACTTGATAAAAATGACCTGGAAAATCCCTGTCTCATGTACAGTGCTGACTGCTGAGCAATCATTGCTATTCTGTGCTTTTTCCTTTGTGCTGGCCTGTGCATAGATATACTCGTACTGGGTTAATTCAGAGCTGGGATAGGCATGGGGAAACCACAAAATTTTAAATTCCCTCTTTTTATCCTAAGAGAAAATTATTTTCTAAGCCTTTCATTTTTGTTGTGGGGAGGGAGCAACAAGATTAGAAAGTGAAGCTAGGTCAGACTTTCTTGAGTCCTCGTGCATCTCCACATAGCCACGTTTGGGCACAAGAAGCTACTCATAAGTGACTCAGCCATATGCATCAAAGTAATTAGGTCCACTTAAAACCCAGAAAGTAACAATTTTGAGGATTCTTTCAAACTCTTTCCAGCTGAAAACACCATGGGTCTTTTCCCTCTAAACTTTGTCTTGACTTCTGGCATTTATCAACACCTAAGATTCAGAGCAGAATATCTGCAGAAACTGCCGGGTTTTATATCAGAATTCTTGGAAACTACCACAGATTTCATGTGTCCCCCACTCCTCCCATCTTAGTTTGTCAAAATTCTTCCAAATTTCAGTGAACTTAGGGACCAGACTACATATTCAACTTCCCAAGATTTTAGTCAGGAAAACTATGCTATTAAAATAATCAAGGCTATTAGAATTAATTAAAAAAAAAGAAAATAAAAATTTGTTCAACAGGAGCACCTGCATGTAGGCAAGATGCATCTTATCCATGAGAAAAACTGGAATTGCTGGATAATCAGCCATGCCCTTCCACAAAGTCTGGACTGTTTATTCTTGGGTGGTTCCCAAATATTCCTCTCACCTGGTATCTGAAACAGTAGATGGCTCACCCTGTTACCGTGTAGATTTTCTCCACTGTTTTATCACTTTGCAGATACAGACGGGTGTGAAGTGTTTTCACACTTGCCTGTCCCTATTTAAAATACTCCCACGAAGTCCCTAATCTTTATTGAACAGCTTTATCTTTTACAAATAAGAAACATGAGTTTCTTACAGAGTGTACAATTGGAATCATCGTAAGAAGTTATTGAATAACTAAGGGGAGAGCCGTGTTCCTTGAGCCATTCTATCAAAGCTAAACATGGTTAATGAAAAGAAGACAGCTCCTTTTTCTCTTCCTGATGTGGTTAACAAAGATCTAAGAGAGATGAAATAGCACTGTGGTTTAATTATTTTTTTTTTCCCCTCTGGAGAATTTCAATATTTCTAGTTCTCATAATTTTCTTTCAGGGAAGTATTCCAAACTTCTCCTATGTGTAAAGTATTTGGTATTACAATGATTGCAACAGCTCATAATGCTCGTTACCTGCACTAACTGTTCAGAAGTGATGCTATTTCAATTCATTAAATGAATGGAACTGTAGAATATGTACTTTGTCACTTTCCACTCATGGACTATGAGGTGTATTTGATAAGTTGATTTCCCTGTGGAAGCAAAATGGCAGTATATTCCCATTATTTACAGCTGTTGCAGTGGGCCCAGTCATTTTGTACAGTGAAGGACAGCCACATGTTATGGCTGGTAACCCAGACACTCACAGATATCCCCACTCTATCACGACTTTATGTTTAATGAGATATTTTTCTACCTTGGGACAAAGATAAAACAAATTTTCAAAACTTTCTACCTTCAGTTTGCTTAGTTTTAAAGCAACTGCCTAAGAGTGTAATCAGAACAGCTCCCAAGAGGTGCTGGAAGCTTGAGGCAGGCAGCGAAAAGTTAGGGAGAGAAAATATTTTTGTTATTATTGATTTCTTATTGTGCAACACTTAGCGTTTCTTTACTAATACATATTATTTTTAGGAGATCAGCTCTATTTTTAAGAATTTAGAGCCTGAAGCATTCTGTAGATATTCTCAAATGGATTGTCTACTCTTTGTGAAGGGAAAAATAACACAGAAGGTTAAAAAAATGGTCTCACTCTAAAACAAAGCTTGAAATCAGTCTAAAGCAGTCACACCTAGTCTGGTCTTCAAGTACCTAAGCAGTAATGCAGCAGGTAGAGAAGCAGTGTCCCCTGCAGAATGACAGCCTCATATACTTCGATTTTGGAAAGCCAAACTGGAAACACAGCCTTGCCCTAGAGTGGATATCTATCTTCTTTTCATTATTAACTGCTCTTCTGGAATCAGGCATGTGCTAGTTGCTCATGTAGCCCACTTTTCCTCTCACCTCCTTTGCCTCTCAGAGTCCAGGGGACTTGCAGAGAAACATTCTGACCAGGCAGTGTCATCTGAGGGGGAAAAATGTGATGTGGCTGCTCTGCTGTGCCATTGGTATAGCTGCTGAGAAATCAGGGGGAGAAATAATGCTGGTGAGATGCAAAGCTTAAGGGCTTATGTTTTCATGTGTTTGTAATAATACCAACTCTATTAAATTACCCGAAAATATAGAGATTTATTAAACCTCTGTCTACAATGGTGTTCCAACTGGGTATTTTGGTAAGCTGCCTTTATATAGACACCTCTACAACATAAGCTAATGCTCTGCTAAGAAAGAAAATGTTTCAGATTACCTTGGGACGATGAATAGTCATTACGTGAATTACAGAAGTATAAATTGCTATTGGTTTAACTAGTCTCTGAGAGGGGTAAGTTGCCAGAGAAGCACTAGGGAAACAGTCAGTGAGAGGATTTAAAAGCACTAGCTAAACTTAAAAGGTCAGGAAAGCATGAAGGGTGGAGGCTTTCTCTACTTTCTCCTATTCATTTTCTCTCTTTACTTATAGACTCGGCAGTTTTTGGCAGTCCCTTTGCAATAGGTCTATGATACTCTGCAGGTGGACACTGCTGACATATCATATGTATAGAATCTCTGTTGTAGACTTTTGCTTTACTCTGTAGTTCTCCTGACCGTTGTTTCTTTTAAAGAATCTATCAAGTATACTCTAAAAAAGTTATCTACACTTTCACTCTTACGTACCAGCATCCCACTTTCCCTGTATCTGCAAAGTCTACAGTTGTAATCTGATTTATTTCTTTTAAAGGCTTTCTTATATAGTTTTGGTTTTGGTTTTTTGTTTGCTTGGTTGGTTGTTTTTAAACTACTTTGGAATCTTGACAGAAAGAACATGACTACATTCTCTTTGGGGGACAAAGTTCCCAATAAGTCTGTTACTTTTGTTATTGAGTAAAAGAAGTCACTGCACTTGCTTGTTCCAATAACTTCTCTACTTTATCTGTGTTTACCCTAGCAAGCACTACTTCATATGTTAAAAACAAAGAAAGAAAGGAGAATATATCTCTTAACCTTGTTCTGAATGAACGTGAGGGAAAATTTGCTTTGAATAGTAATGACTGAACAACAAGGTCCTTGCAGAACAAGGTCTTTGCAAAACCAGGATTGGCTTGTGCAAAATACTACAGGGACTGATTACACTACCCCTCATTTTAGTGTGGGAGAGGGCAAGTTCAAAGTAGCATCTACAGCTGATTTTTCAAATTACCGTTTTCTCTGACTTTCTCTTCAACTTGGAAGAGTCACTGCTATAAGTAACAGGTAGGTAGAGAAGATGGAGGAGGAAAAATGTTTGAAGGAGATGACTGACAATTTTAATTTTTCTCTTTACAGGACAAGCACACTTTGAAGCTTTGTTACGGTGAAAGACCAATCTAAAGCCAGTACAGGCACTACCCAGGCACAGAAAAAGAGACTTAAATTCCCTTGAAGAAAGTTCAGTCCTTTCATCTTTCATATACAGTGAACTGTGTAAATAGAGACTTTCTTTTTTTGTCACTACATTTCCTTCCTTCCTTCCTTCCTTCTGCACCATTCCTTCCTTCCTTCCTTCTGCACCATTCCTTCCTTCCTTCCTTCCTTCCTTCCGCACCATTCCTTCCTTCCTTCCTTCCCTCTTTCTTTCTTTCTTTCTTTCTTTCTTTCTTAGAGGCTTTTGTTTTATTCGATACTTGTTACTCAATTTCATATTGAACAGACATAATTTCATATTCAGCTGATTGATTCTCCAGCTGCATTGGACCAGTATAGCTTATTAAACTTCAGACATTCAGTGGTCTTAAGACTTCTTGAGATTTAGGCTCAATTTTTTTATTTAATACAGCTGTTACAAAATTTACACAGTTTCCAGAAACCAGAGCTCTCCTCTGCTGAATTTAGCTTTGCTTGTCGCATTGTATACAAAGTACATTTATTTAACTACAAGGCTATTTTAGAAGAAATTTATTAGTGCTTCTAAGTTGCTTCAAACAGTCAAGCCAAGGTGAAAGTGCCGTGTGTGCTTGTACTCACTAATTAACAGAATGGTCATGGTATAAATCTCCAACTCTAAGCCACACTATGATTAACAGTGAGCCCATGTTTAAGATTAATGTCTGATGCATTGTGCTCTTGGAAGTTTCATTTGTGCAAGTTGAGTTCTGTGTTCTGGTACTGGTTGTATACATAACGAAGAAGACTTTTTAATAAAGGAGGGTGTCGAAAAGTGGATTTCCATGTTTACTAGTAAAAGGCTGAAGGGAGAAGTAAGTGTAGAAGGCCATATCATCTGAAGTACTCTAGAAGATATTAACAGAAAAAACTGTATTTTCATTCTATGGAAAATTGAACAGCTAGAAATTTAGCTTTAATCTGAACTGAAAGTATTTCTATTTTAAAACTTCCAACAGAATATAAACTTATTAAAGTTGTAATTCTGAAAAATAAAAATATTTTGTTAACTATTTAAACCATTAGAAGATTATGATTATGTACAATAATGTGAGTTTGCATTCTATGTTTATACATGTATATGGTATTTGTAATGAATATCCTGAATATTTGTATAAAAATACTAATGTAACCTCAAAGTTATAATGCTGCAATGACATTTATCAGACCTAAAATGATATATTAGACCTGAAATTATTTACTTTTATTTTTCTCATGGGATGAAAGGAATGGTTTTTAAATGCCTCAGTTTTGACCAGAGTGCACTTAAAATGGTGGTGAAAAACTCTTCTGACCTTTCAGGGAGGCCTTAACATTTTTACATTTTTCTGCTGAGAGAAGACAGTGTAAGAAGCTAAAGAACACATGTCAGAGCAAGAACTGAAGTTTGGCAGAAGTGCTGAACTTCACACACACAATACCTCCCAGGAATCGGCTGGGAGCCCACTGAAGTCAATGGGAATTTTTGACTGGCTGCAATGTGCATTGGATCTGATCCAAAAGGGCTCTGTTCAGCAAAATACTTAGGTGGATTTTTCTTCAGGCATGAGCTTAATGAGACTTTAGCAGGTACTTAAAAGTCATGCACATTTGCAATTTTTTTGAACGCATGCTCAAATTTTTTGAATTTATTAAGGTCTCTACCATGTGATTTTCTGTAATGTAATAATAAGAAAAATCTTGAAACAATGGTCTTTAGTTGTCGAAATACATACAGAAAACAAAGTTTAAGAGGAGATGCTGGGCTACACTTCTCAAAGGAACCACAAGAAAGACAGCTATTTCAGAATGGGAAGTGAGAAAAAGCAGACGTTATAACCATGGGATTTTCCAAGTTTTAAATATGAGGCCAAATTTGCTCTGTGGTAGGACTGAAAGATCAAAGCAAAGAAGGTATAAATTGGCATATCAATCACTCAGATTAAAGGTTTGATTCACAGTGTATCTGCTCCAGAAGTGGAAAAAAAAGTGAAACAGCATTTAATAAAACTTTTGGCCTCTGGATTGTAGTTACTTTCATGCCAAAGCCTGCTTTACCCACAGTGGATCTATTTGCAAGTGAGAAATGGATTATAGTTTTTATTTTAAACATAGAAGTAGGAGAACTGCTTAAATACCTATAGAAATTAAAATGAAGCTTAAAATGGAGCCATGTAGATTTCAGCAGCTAGAAGCTATTGAAATAAGATTGAAATTTTCAAAGAGAACATTTTCTTTCTGACATTAAAGAAAATATAGTCTTGGGCTCTTCAGAGAGAAAAGTAGGTATGAATTCAGTAATGAGTTGAGATGGATTAGAATTGAATTCCCAAATCTGGATCTAGGCAGGTTTCAGAATTCAAACCTTGTTGTATAGGCTGAAATCTGATGACACTGCCCTTGAGTAAGGTAGGATTTTAATTCAACAGTAGAACTGGTATTCTGGAGGGATATATTTTGTTAGCTATTGCGATCTTTTCATGTCTCTCAATAAATTGGGATCCCTAAATTAGTATATTGTTATTCTGTTTTTATTTTAGCCATTTTATAGTGATTTGGTATTGTGGACCTGTTTTACTGTTCTGATGCAGACATGCTTAATACACAGTGAAAACATGATCACAAATATATCCTAGGTTTTCTTAATATCACATTAGAAGGCTCTGCATGTGTACTCACCCCTTTAGCATCCTGCTCCTCTAGTAACCAAAATATTTGTGCAATTTTATCACAGCATTCAAAATGAATCACTAGGCACCCTCAGGGGTTGCTTCCATCAGATCCATTGTCATTTTCTGGAATGACAGTCCTGCAGTGTGAAACCTGAGAAACAATAAACCCCTAATAAGGGTAATCGGAAAGCCCAGCCCTCGCAGGACCACATTCTGAGGTCGGGTGACTCACGTAAAAGCAATCCAGGCAGTCATGAGACAAAGTTTTTGTAGCCACATCAGCTTTCCAGCATTTGCTGCAGTTCCCAAGTCTGACTTGTGCTCATTGTGTTCTTTGTCAGATTTATTAATGCATTGTTCGGGGTTTTAAATTACAGCCCTTAGCAATCATGTTCATACAGATCTCCTGTGGCGGGCAGCTGAGAAGTCTTAGAAGCAGAAATTAGCACACACACAGTCTCCACTCTCTGCAGGATACTTACTGCTTGCTTAAAACAACTCTATTTTAAGACTGAAACTTTCTATGAAGTTATCTGGTTTCTCCCTTCCATTTTCCATTTCACAAGCTTGTACTTCAGTTCTGGCTTATGTCTTTTACCCCCAGGAAGCAACCTGCCAGACCACTTTGAGGATGAAACATTCCTCCAGGCTGGGTTTCTGCCTTACTTTCTTTTACCTCAAACCATTTCCTAAACTAGAATGTTCTTGTTGAAAGTTTAGCTCTAATGCATGAACTTAGCTATTTACCTCAGGGATTCCAAATCAGGAATTTTAATCAAGTTGATTAAGTCAGATTTCATTTAGGAAGAGCACTGGATCTTACTTCATACTCCTGAATTTAACCATGACAGCTCGAGACATGACTGGCTTCATACACCCATACTTCTCTCTGCTCTCTCCTTTGTCCTTTTCTCATGCTTCTGGCTGCAAGTGAAGCATGACTGTGTTACTCTCAGTCACAGTGCTGTGTTTTTAAATGGTCGAGGAAGTTTTGTGTACAGTATGAGACTGGGAAAGCCAAGGAGTGGATGCATAACTCCCCTGCTGTTCCTTTTCTGGGGAACCACAGTGACTTACACTGCTGCAGATGAATCACCACTGCTTGATGCTCAGAAACCTGTGAGTTATATTTATTTAAAAAGGCTGAATAAAACTAAGGATATCAATGCTACCCTCATGAAAAAACCTAAAAGTACTAATAAATAACTGATATAATAAATATATAATAATTATCATTAGGTCATATGCATAAAGCCACACATGGTGAGTGGAAGTTCTGCACCAGATCAAGGGTAAAGTGATGTGTGGACATTTATACAAAATAATGAAAAAAAAAAAAATTGAAAACAAAATGAAAATAATAATAAATAAAAAATGAAAACAAAATAATTTGCAAATGTCTATAGGTGAGATATGATGGTTTGGATATAAGTAGGGCAGCTACTTCTATGTCCTTCATGTACAAGAGAGTATAACAACCCCCATCTCAGGGTGCAGTGACTGAAACCACTGAAACAACTTCTCGGCTTTAGCTGGGCTTTACAGAACAACCTCAAAGCCTCAGGAGATGGACACCAGAAGGTTTCTTACCCCATGTGAAAGGAGAAAGGGGATTTTCATCTCTGGAACCACGGAGTGGCAAATTCTGAAAACACAGCAGTTGCTAGTACTAGTTACTGGTGCTTTCTTTAATGAATAAATAAAAAAGCAGGAGAGGAAGCAGCATTCATAGCTCAATGGATGTGCTGTGTCTGTTTCAGAGAGTCATTATGCTGGACTTTCTCATCCCACAGAAATGTGGAAACTTGGAAACTTGACCAAACCTCCTAATTGGAGCATTTTTTGGAAATGATGCTTCAGCTGGGCACAGAGTACAAAGAAGGAATGAGGAGGCTCTCAATGACAGCTCTTCTCCAGATAGCTCTTACTGGGCTTAGCAGTTTCAGTGGCCCAGAAACATGAGATACAGGACAGTTTTCCATCTGCTAGAAGCAGTAATTTTCATTTCACATGCTAAGTTTAAGATGCAAGAGATGCCACTGTTATGGGTGGTTGTGTATTTACAAAGGGTATACTTTTGATGTGTTTTCAGTTTAGGGACTAAACCTGCATCTGTTCTTGCTTAATTCATATGTAGATTAAACACTTCTCTCAAATACTTGTGAGTGGTAGCTTTCAGGACTTAGAATTTGTGTATGAAAATAATGTTTGGACCTGGACTGGAGGACTAAAGTTACCTCCTTAGGTAACACCAAGCCAAGCACAAAAATCATAGCAAAAGAATAGTTAAAATGTCCAAGACATGAATTATTTTGGCTGCTGTATGACATCTGAGGGCACTGTTAGCTCTGACTGTCCCTGCCTAGCCTGCCTCGGGGCTTTCTCCATGATTCTGGTGGCCCAGGACCCCATGTCAGCTCTTTCCTGAGCTGTTTCAAAGGTGGTTATTTTGATTGTTATGATTTAGGATAATCAATTGTTATGATTTCATGAGGTGATGGCTGACCTGCCTCAAGTCATTTATTAGATGATCACTAGACCATCAATGGGATCTCTCTGTCATAGCCCAGTCCTTCTCAGGTGCCACAGGCTGGTTCCCCCTCATCAAGGGTATGGCCAGTAATGGGATTGCCTGCAGGTCTTGGCTTGTCCCCCGTTCTCTGCTCCCAAAAGGTCTCCCTATTTACTGACCCAAAGGCAGATGGTCCCACAGAGTTTTCTGTGCTTGCTGATATTCTCCGTCAGTGTACAGGGTTTGCACAGCCAGGTTTTGGTAGCAGGGGTGCTACAGGGCTGGTTTCTGTGAGAGGCTGATAGGAAATCGCTCCATGTCTGAAAGGGTCAATGCCAGCCAGCTCCTGGCACAGACCTGCTGCTGGCCAAGGCGCACTCTATCAGCAACAGTAGCAGCACCTTGGTGACAGCATATTTAGGAATGAAAAAAAAGGTCACTGTGAAGAAGAAATTGTAGCCAGAGAGGGGTGAGAATACCTGAGAGGGGCAGCTCTGCAGGCATCAAGGCCAGTGGAGAAGGAGGGCAGGAGGTGCTCCAGGCACTGGAGCAGAGATTCCCCTGCAGCCCCTGGTGCAGCCCATGGTGAGGGAGCTGTGTCCTGCAGCCCATGGGGGTCCATGGGAGTGCAGAGATCCACCTGCAGCCCGTGGAAGGCACTCATGCTTGAGCAGGGAGATGCCTGACAGGACGCTGGGAACCTGTGGGAGGTCTGTGCTGGAGCAGGCTCCTGGCAGGAGCCTGCAGACCCATGGAGAGGGACCCATGCTGAACCAGATCAAGAAGAACTGTCTCCTATGGGCAGGACCCCACACCAGAACAGGGAAAGGATTTTCCTCCCTGAGCAGCAGCAGAAACAACCTTTGATGAGCTGACCCTAACTCCCATTCCCTGTCTCCCTTTGCAGCTGGGATGGAGGAGGCAGGGCCTGGAAAGAAGGGAGGGGTTGGGGGGAAGGTGTTTTTAAGATTTGTTATACTTCTTGTTATCCTGCACTGATTTTGATTGATAATAAATTCAATTAATTTTCCCAAGTGAAGCCTGTTTTGCCCATGACAATAATTGGTGAATGACCTCTCCCTCTCCTTATCCCAGCTCATGAGCCTTTTGTTGTACTTTCTCTCTACTGTTCAGTTGCAGAGGCAGGTGATGGAGCAGCTTTGGTGGGTACCTGGAACCTGGCCAAAGTCAAACCACAATAATCAGTCTCCAGTAAACTGAGTGGGCATTGTGTTGAGATTTCGGTTAGATTGTTGATGATTGTGAATGGAAAAGCAGATATTTTTATTTTGATTCTACATGTCTCATTGATACTTGTATCTTTTCAATTCAAGAAGAAAACAGAAATTAGTGCAGAGTGGGATCCCAAAAGCTGACTGTGAATTTAAAACATAAAATTTCATATTAAACACAGAGTCTGTATCTATAAAACTATATTTGAGCATGTTTTCCAAGTGCAAGATTACCTTTCCTTGTTATGACCATACTGCAGTACCCTTTAAAAATCTGAAACCACCTTCAAACTATCTCAGTCTTAGAAATTCTGCACACACTTGGTGTGCAACTTTGGAAGGCCCTTCCCTGCTCTCAGCTAAGGTTAAAAAGCAAGCAAGAAATGTCTCTTGTCTAAGAAAAGAGACCAAATAACAAGTGTACTTCAAAGGAAATTTGAAAAATAATCATTCCATAATCTCTCTAGCAACACTTACATGAACACTAAGAGAAAACCCTTTCAGATTTTTCTTTCAGTACACTCAACAACATGGTTAAATATGGGATTGCCAAAACTAAATGAAGGAATCTTGATGGCACTTATCTCACAAGGAACAGCTTGAAATTCACAGCACCTGGAGGCTGTTGTTTTCATGCTGTTTTGTAAATGACACCGTGGGAAAGTGGTAAGCTATCTTTTAGAAATGGAACTGTGGTAACAAACTATTTGGAATTAATTTGAAAAAATGTTTTCAGCAGTAGGTGACTGGTCAATAAATGGGGGTTTTCTCATAATCCTATAACTTAGGATATACCTGTGCTGCAGTTACAACACAAACTGCTCTCCAACAGCTTAATACACTAGGTAGTGCTAGAAATTCAGGGCTGGGGTCAACCTATCAGTAACCAACTACAGATTAACTGTAGTTGATTTTTGACAGGTCAGTTACCCAGCCTGGTGTTGCCTTGGCCTGCTTATTACCTGCCCTGAACTGCTGAATTTAAATCATACTTCTCTGCCACAATAATTTTGTGGCTGCAGTCCTTACTGTCCTTGGCCTAAATTTGGCTCTCAAATGTACAAGTGCAACTCTACAATACATTAGCTGAAATCAATTAAGTCTCTCTCAATTTATAGCAACTGAAAGCTGAATTTGACCAATAAACTCTACTGGCCCTCTAAATGCCTGTATCAAATGCAGTGCTGCTGTTCTAGTTTGAGCCAGAAGAGAATTTAGCTATATATCAGAAAATCAATTAAGTGAAGCCTTCAAATAATCAGAGCTAACCTCTTATCTTGACAAGCACATGGAAACATGTATCAACACTATTATAATAATAAGGAAAAAGTATAAAAGTGGGTGTGAAGCTACATTTGTTTTATACGTACACTTTACTGAGGGAATAGAGAGAAATACCCACATAAGCTCACATTCTTCTAAACAAATTTTTTTATATCCAGGGACTGTCATAAGAAAAGGTTTTACTACATTATGATGTGTCCCTCTGATATGATAGCTTTGATATTCTGGATTAATTAGACTGCTTTGAGTCCTTTTTGCTGAATGATTAATATACAACAGAGGAATATTTAAATGTCTGAAATTAGACATATAACAATAGGAGTATGTAGGCCTGAGAAGGAGGGATATGGCTATTTCCCTTCTGAAGGTGTCAAACACCTTGTCAGAGACAAATGTTTGAGGATAAGGGGAAAGTTAGAGAGTATACAAGTCTGCTCAGATTTAAATTAGAAGTACCTGTAGGGAAGTGTGTAGTCATTAAATACAGTATCAGGATCAGAATCTCCAAATATCTTACAGGATCACTCAAAAGCTGTTTCCTTATTCAGTAAAGCCCATTGCAATCCTTGTACGCCTTTCAGCTAGCAACTTCCAGCTTTAACTCAAATACTAATTGTTTTATAATGAAGCTCACGTATTTTCTTACTGAGAGTAAAAGAGGAAGTGTTTTTACTTTGAAGGGTAAGTCACAATAATGCTTTACTTGACTGAACAGTGTTTCAGGAAGGGGCTGAAAAAGCTTTGAGAGACTTTTGCTATAGTGCTTCCTGATACTAGATTTATTGTGTTCTTCTGACTGAAATGATATAATTAGATAGGTCATTATTATAGTCAGATCTGTCTCTATTATACAGAGATAAAAGCAAACCCCAAATTCAATTAAATAAAATTTTTTGCTTTAGCTGAAACATTTTGCTTAAGTCAGTCCTTTTTTTATAAGCTACCTGCCTGGTGTTCTGCTTCTCCAAAAGCTGCTCACAACAAAACAACTGACTCTGGGGATCTAGAGAATGGGGACGGTGTAGAACAAAGAGGCTCACTTGTAAGGCTTAGGTTCTGGGCAAGGGTCCTGTGGTGGAAGTTAGAGTGTCATTTTTGTAGGGAAAGTCTGCCAGCTGAAACACCACTATCCAGTGATTTATTCTTTTCCCTCCTGCCAGGATTACAGTGTCAGCTGATGAAGTGTTAATTATGTACATAACTGTATTCATATTCACCGTTCTTCTATGGCCTGTTTATGTGCATCATGAAGTCACAGGGAAAATTTCCATTTTAGGTGGGGTTTTTTTGGGTTGTTTTTTAAAAATTATATATAGCATAAAGGTCAGCAGTCAGATGTGCCAAGTCAGAGCAAGGTTCCCCTCTTTTTTTTTTCTTTAAACTGAAGTGATACAGCAAAGCTGACAAGCAGAGGAAGAATATTTTCTTCTAGCATATCCAGTCATATCAGATTGTAAACTATGTGAAATAGAAAATTGTTATAAAAATGAGTAAACTGATACTGTGATTATAGCATACATTTCTCAAATTAAAGCAGCTGCTGAATTTCATGCAATGTGCCTTCCATACTTTGAAACAGCAAAACAACACATTCCAACAGTAAGGACTTCCAGGGTGGTAGCCTGTATAATGTATTCAAAGGATTCACTGCTGACTCAGAAAACCTTGTGTGATCAAGATCTTCATCTCTGCCTTCTGGTTGTATTATAACACTTTCTAAGAAAAAATTACTTACTAACAAGTTTTGTGAAAAAGATTGAGAAGAATATACAGCACACCTGGTGACCAGTCCCAGATATAAAGTCTGGGTCATTTGACAGATGGGACTGGGGGTGATTTCTTTTTATTTTGGAACAAGAAAGAGATGTTTAGATTCTCAGTTCCCAGACAAATGAAGGCTGTGGATGTTGGGCATCTGCTCTCCTGAAAGCAGCTCCTCTGCTCAGAACATAGCTCACATGGCCCTCAGTAGTTATAAGGTACTTTACACTTCTTCAGATCAGAGCCTGGAAGTGGAGGAAATCAGTTTGCAAACAGATATTTAAAAGACTCTGTGCATTGATCATCTGTAGTGGGAAAAATGTTTGGCTCAATGGCATATTCAATGTCACAAAAAATACTCAGTGCAGAGGGATAATCTTGCTTTTATCTCACAGCTCTGCAACTCCTTGCTGCTCGTTTACTTTCTTATCACATTGTCCCATACACCTCCAGCATCTGTTCTGGCTTTGTATCTCGGTTCCCACTTTTCTTATTTGCTCTGAAATAGTCTGCTTCTTTTTCCACCTCTCTGTTTCCTGGGTCTTTTTAGAGCAGCCACTGAGTCGTTCTGCCACTGCGGCAGGTACTGTGCCATGGCAGCTACAAATCCAGGGAAAGTCCTGTTCGTCCCTCAGGCTTTGCAGAGATCTGAGCAGAGAAGATTAGCTATCAAACCACTGAGCAGACACAAATGGAAACATTCAGGGCCTATCAACTAGTTTGAGTGGAAATTCAGAACAAAAAAACCCCATTATTGGCGGTGATCCATGTGAAGCTCCTGCTCTAGAGCACAGAGGAGCCCTAACAAATATCCTTAAAGACCTCTACCATGGTGATTCCTCCATATTGTTTAATTTCTGAAGGAATCACTCAGTTACTTCTGAAGAACAAGAATGTGAAATGCTTCAATCTAAACAGACAACGGTTGGAACACATGAAAACAATTGTAAGAAAATCTTATTGTAGAAAGGATAGAAAAAATACTTCAGTCCTGGCTTTGCAGAGAGGAAAATCTCCAGACTAATATATTTTTACAGTTTCAGATTTCTGTAAGTTCTTTGTTTTTCTTTGTATTATTTTAGTATTTGTTGCATGCTAAGAAAACAGAATGGGAGGAATAACTGTCTCATATGTGAACAGATGCATTTCATATAAAAGTAAATAGGTCGGTGTCAATGTACATATGTGTACATATTTATATACTCAGTGTAATTTCTGTAGCAAGGTGTAGGTGGGAAAGAGTTCTGCATTCGGTAGCCTTACCAGATTTAAACTCATTTTTATTAGCCATGTCTACAGGCAGCAATCTTTTTAATGGAGTAAATGTATCTCTTGCAAGAGATTAAAGTCAAATATGTTACTCAAGAGTATCCTTCTCTGCTAACAGTTGAGCATTTCAATATAAAGCAATTTCCAAAACACCATCATATGCAGTAGCCTCCTTCTTTGAAGTTAGCTTAGATGTTTTATTCCTAATTGGACATTGGAACATTAAGAATAATTTGTGTTTTAAGTATTCTTATCAATATGTTCTCTCTCTGATAGGAAATAATGCTGGTAAAATTAGAATACCATATCAGCCTGAAAAGCGCTGCTCTCCTGAAAGCAGCTCCTCTGCTCAGAACATAGCTCTCTGATACCATATCAGCCTGAAAAGTGCTTATGTATTTGCCTTTGACAAAGAGAAACACCTGAAATGACCAGATAATTATCTTTTTCCCCCATTTTTCTGCAACAGTTCCAACAGTTCTATTGTTGCTGTTGTTTTCTTAGAGGATATTGATAAACAGAACAAGAAATTTAACTGTTTGTGGTATCTGGTGCAGTTCTACATAGTCTTATTTTTTAGTTTTTCCGTGATGAAATATTTGCCAGCGAATTCAAAGTAGGCCTCAATTTCATGGTTGTTTGTGATTTGCAAGAACACACTTTGAATTAAAGGTCAATTTAAAAGTTTATCTCATGTTATCTCATGTTATCTCTTACTCAGCCTGGGCCAGAAAATTTCACCTGGTGCAAAGTACTGTGTTCTAAGATGAAAACCATGATCTTCTATGCCAAATTTGATTTAAATTAACTAAAAAAACCTCCTTATATTAATGCTGACCAATCATAGTTGTTTCAAGTGTGTGTGTGGGTCAGCAGCTTTTCACTTCTGCCAGGTTCTCATTAGATCTTCTGGAACATATTTCTGCTTTCTCTGGTGAGCCCTCAGAAACCTTGATTGAACAAAATACAGATGTCTTGAAACTAATGCAGGAAGTAAAACCATGATTTCATTCCAAAATTTATTTGATAATTTTTTTTTGTTTTCCAAGATAGTCGTCCTCCTTTTAAAATTATTTCAATTGTACTGTGATTCCTATGTTAAGTTTTAATATGCAGAACTGCAGGGCAAATTTTGTTTTCTCAATATCTTGGACGTAATTAATTGTTATTAGATTTTCCCAGTGGAAAATTGGTTTTTTTTTTAAAAAAAAACACCAAAACTATTTCTAGTGGTCTTCAGTTACTCAAGCAGACTGCCAAATTTCTCTGTGTTCCATTAGTTGAAATTTAATTATTTTTGTTCTTCTGCAAGTCAGTATTTTTTGATTTTTAAATGAATAAGTAACAAGGTGGCTTGTGCTTGGTTTATTCTCTCCCCCAATATCTTGGATGTACTATGTGAACCAGCAAGAACAGAACCTCACTTTATACTGAAAATGAATGAAATTTGCAAATTCTTTCTTTGTTCTGAAGTAATACTCAGACAATGCTCCTAGACAGATACCAGGAAAATGTTTTTCTTGATTTTTTGCTACATAATAGAAATATTTTAAGGGGGGAAAGTAGTTTTTACATTTTGTATCCCTTATTAATCTCAAACATTATAAATTTAAAAGTTTTGGTCCACCACCTCCTTTAAAAACCACAAATTTTGGTTACTAATATTCTGTATTTAGTCATTGCCTTTGTTTCCAGATGACACAGGTGGTCTGTAAAGACAGAAGTATTTTCTCTGAGCAGAAGAATCTTTACTGATCAAAGTCACACACATTTGCTACAGGGCATGAAGAGCAGATGAAAACAAACTCTTTAATCTACTCATGGTAGGAAATCTTATGAATATAGAAAAGAGTTTGAATTTCATGTTTTGAGAGTATGAACTTGCACAATCAAAACACCAAGGGCAGCTGGTTGTTGATAGACAAGTAATTTTCCATATGCTTCAAACCTCATGTTCTGGTCTCCATCATGTCTCCGCTTGGAAGAAATAGAAGAACTTTAGGGCTTGTGGCGGTAGCTTGGGAAGAGTGGGGGAAAAAGAAGAGAGAACAGTTCTGTAAGAAATTAAACACTCATTCAGCATGAACAGTTCTTCGAGTGGCTGGAATCTCAGGTGAAATGTTATCTCTTTGCTAGTGCTTCCTCCCTCTGTGTAAGAAATGTCTTCTACATTGTTACTATACTTCATATTAGAATGTGTGGTCTTGTTGGTTTTTCCTGGAAGAACTTCTGTAAAAAGTCTGCCTGACCATCACAAATCAGCTCAGGTAAAATAATTTAATATGGGAGAAAGCAGTAAATTTTAGAGGCTGTGGATTCCATTTAGGCATATGTTATGAGAATCCCATAAGTATTAGGATATCATCAGGATCCCAGCCCACATGATTATAAAAACTGCATCATGACAGTAATAAATCATGCACAATAGAGTCTGATGTCTTAGTTAGGAATGCAAGCTTATAATATGAAATCTCTTTAATTGTAACAACAGCAATTTTTTGTTTGTTTTGTACATGGCTTTTACTGTTCCTTGTAAATGTCATCTGGATTTTTGGGTTTTTAAAAATTTGCTCAAAGAAAGGGAAAACATGTAAAGGATTATTGTTCTTTGTAACTGCATGAACAAAATCTTGGATTCTTGGATGTTATCATCCTATTCTCCTAGATTTTATCCTTTTACTGGGGCTGAAAATGTGTGTGTTTAACATAGCGTAGCAGTCATAGGATCACTTAAATTTTGAATGTGAAAAAGTTTCTGCTTTATCAATAGAATACCAAACTTTTTTTTTTTTTTTTTAGAGGGTGGGGGCTATAATAACTGCTGGCTAAGTGCCCGTGTCCAAATAGCATATTCAATGATTTTCCTTTCTTCATTTGTATTAGTTACTTGATAGATTTTGGTAGGCTTTTTGATTTTATTCCTAAATCAGTTTCAGAAATGCCAAGAAAGTAAGATAAAACTGAAACTCGAAACTTCTAATCAATGCATATTCAATTTGTAAGAATAAAAAAATGGTTTTAATACGTTTAATGTTTGGGCTGCTATCAAAATGCCTATATTTTTTCTTCTTGACTTGCTTGTAAGTTAAAATATCTGCTGGTGAAAGAATATTTCTTAGTAACAGCCACAGCTATGCAGCAAATGCAGACAAAATTATGCAAAGGAAAGTAATCTTAAGACTCTTCTTCTAAGAGTAATTTAAACCCTTGTAGTCATGACAAGAAGTAAAATCAGTGTCATTTAATTTAGAAACACCTGCAGCCCTCTTCAGCTATTTGAATGTTCTTTGTGAGTAAGAGTTTTTTTGGACCTATTGCATAGAGAGAATCACTAATTTGGATGAAAGACATGGGTTTTAGAAGTCAAAGATTTTAGCATTGTAGTGTCACTGTAAACACGAGGTTTTGATTTTCCTGCAGAGACAATAATCACACTCTTTATAGTGCTATTAATAAAGATACCTATATAGAATATAGAAACCTATTTCCAGTCAGGAAATTTGTGGACTGTGATGCGGACACATACAACCAAACTAAGTCTATTTCAAAATTAAGTGATTGTGCTGAATGAGCAAAAGGTTTCCTTTCCAGGCTGGATGCACATCTTAAGACTTTTGTTTTTGTCATGAAGTACAATTTTAGTTGACCTCAGGTTTTGTTTTATTTTCTCATTAATCTTGCCTTTTGTTGACTTTGGTGTATGAAGCCCCCAATCCATCATGAGCGTCTGTTCAGCTGAGTCATCTGCTCTGGGATGGCGCATTGGCTACATGTGTCAGCCCTGGTCAGGTCTTATTTTTTTGGCAGACTCTTCAGTTAGGTGGAAATGAGTGAGCTACCTCATCTTATCGTGGTTCCTACAGGAGGAAAGGGAAGGTGCTGTGATCATTGAGGCATGCAGGTGAAAGGCAAATTCCATAAATGATACAGAAGTTGGCTGTACTCTTCTTGTGTTTAAATGTGACTGCCTGACATTTGTTCTTTGCTGACCCCTGCAGATTACCTCCAGTTTTGAGCCGCTGGATTCCCAGTGTTGCACACCTCCTTTCCAGCATGTACGAGCTCATCAGATCTTGAGAGAAAATATTAAAGTTATTTTTTTGCCAGAAACAATAACTTTAAGGTTCTCCCTTTTACCCTTCACAGTGAATAGTGACGTGGATTGGCGTTGCAAAAGTATATTAGATTGCTATGAACTTAAACCAGAATTGTAGCTAATAACAGTTCAGGGCTGAAGCAGGTCCTTATCTATTACTGGGAATTCTGGCATGAAGGGAAAGTGCAGTGTATAAAGGTGGGAAAACTCACTTATCCTATCTCTAATTAGATAATGACAACAGGAAAAAAATTGAAAGAAATGCATTAAAACCAGTTCTATCAGTTTTAGGATTTCTGTGTCAATACCTCCAGTGTTCACATAGTGATCCAGGGGGATCCAATTTTCTTTAACTGAGGTGACCATGGGGTTGTTGCTATGGTATTGTTATTTGAATTTGCTCACTTGTGCTTCTTTGAAGCTGTGGAATTGTCTTATCCCTGCTATTTGAACAAATATTTGGTTGTCATGCAGCGATGAAAAGCAAAATGCTGTGACTGTAAACATTTTAATTGACATGTTTGTCTCCATTAAAAGCTGTTTTCTCATTACACTAGTCTAAATCTTGAGCATCTCTAAGCTTTGTTTCCACTTTGATCATTGAACTGAGAATGAGATTTTTCCACAGATACCTTCTGTCCTACTGCATAGCATATTTAATTTTATTTTGGTTTTGCTTCTACATTTGGGGAAATTTCAGGAAGTGTTGAGCTGAAAGGAACTGATTCCTTGTATTAGAATTCTATTACAAAACTCTCTTGTCCAACTAGATTAGGATTTAAGATCAACCTTGTGCCCCTCTGCAGAGCATATGATGTTCTTGACTGAGACCAATTAACCCAACTCACAAGCGTGAGTGGTCAGGGCAGTGCCAGATTCTGCATGGTGAGCTCTTGTGTGTGAATTGTTCACTGCTCTTGCACACTCTGTTATTAATATTGCTGTTGTTACCGTTCATTTCTTATGTCATTGTTTCTAGTAAATTTTTCTTATCTCAATCTGTAATATTTAACTTTTGTGTCTCCAATTTTCCTTTCCAGCCCTTCCCAGAGGGAGAGGGAGGGGGAGGAGGAAGTTAACGAGCAGGACGTGGTTTGGAGTGTTTTCAATGGGAACAGTAAATTGGGGAAGAACACTAAATTAGGGAATACCATTCCTAAACCATGACAGTTTAATAGTTTGTTTAGGGAATAGTATCTTCTGTGTCTTGGTACAAAGCCTTTGTTTATTTAGCAAGATGCTGCAAAAAACATTGAACTTTTCTTTTGAGGACTGGCTACTGCTTTGTACTTGCTTCGTCTTGTCCTGAGGTATGTTAAATTTATTTTGTCATCTATTGCTTTTTGTCTCATGTTCTATTCACATCAGACTGGTGGATTGTCTCAAGAATGCTTATTTTAGAATAAACCAGAACATAATAGAATATTTTAAGTTGTGAGTGATCTATAATGCTCATCTAGTCCAACTGCCTGACTGCTTCAGGGTTGATCGAAAGTTAAAGCATATTATTAAAGGCCTTTTTAACACTGACAGGCTTTGGGCATCAACCACCTCTAGGAAGTCTGTTCCTGTGGTTGACCACCCTCTCAGTAAAATAAAAGTGCTTCCTTGTGTCCAGTATAAGCCTCCCCTGGCACAGATTTGAACTTTTTTCATCTGTCCTATCACTGGATACTATAGAGAAGAGCTCAGCACCTTCTTCTCCCGGTTGCCTCCTCAGGAAGCTGTAGAGAGCAATGAGTTCACCACTCAGCCTCCTTTTCCTCAAACTAGACAAACTCAAAGTTCTTAGCTACTCCTCAAAGGACATTCCTTCCATTCGTTTCCATCAGTATTGTTGTCCTCTTTAAATTGTGGGGCCCATTTTTCCTTGTTAGAGTTTTTTGATATCTAGTTTTTGTGCTTAGATGTTTGGGGTTTTTTTAAGAAATTTTAAGCTAACAGCTATCTTCTGCTTTTTGGCAAAGGACTTGATAAACAGCAAAAGAAGAGCTGTCCCTGTACTGATCTGTATCTGAGTATCACTCAGCTGACCATTACAACCACATGCTAAGCCATGTGATCCTGCTTTGTCAGTTGTCAATATGGACCTGCAAGGCAGAAGTGTTCCAGGAGTGCATCTGTGCACTCCTCAAAGCAGAGTTAGTTGCTAAGGGCAAAAAACCTCATATCTGGAATTTGCAAGCCCATTTTAGGAAATATCTCATTCCTATACAAGATTAAGTGAAAGCATTCCATCAAGCCTTTGAAACTTGTTGACTTGTTTGGAAATATATTTTCTGAAAAGTTATCTACTAATATTCCTACTGAGAGGGCAGTTTCTGAGGTATTGTGGACTTTTTTATTAGCTCACAGATCTGGATCCCTTTCTTAATCATGGCTTTCTGAAGATGTTCCTTCTTACTGCTAAAGACTAAATGTAAGTGAATTTCAGAAAAGCACCTGAAATCCTACTGCTATCTTTTCCTTTTATTATTCTCAGTCATGTTGCAGTCTTGTTTGTCACTGAAAATACAAATTTAATACTGGGTTGTCTCATATAGGAGACCTTGCGAGTAAAAATGTACAGCTTTTCCTGTTAAATTGATCTACCTTCACTTGCCATCAAATTCATTCTCTTGCAGAGCATGTACGCTAAATTTGGCCTCTTTCCTTTCCCTGAGAGTTTGTTCTGGGTTTTACTTGTTGTCTTAAATCAGACCATTTGTCCTGTTTTACTCAACCTCTTCTTGCTCAGTGCAAAATTTCTTTCATAATCAGTCTTGTAAATTACTATGGCATGAACTCCCCATGAACCCCACAAGTTGCCTCAAGCATTTCAAACAGATCAGCTGTGATACATTGGTGCAGTAGGCAGTGAAGAAAAAGAATTGAGGCTTCATCAAATACTACCCTGTTTAATCAAGGCCATTATTTGTTATAGGGAGTTTGTCACAAAGGTGTTGGGCCATGCTTTTTTATGGTTATCTCGTGGAATACAAGAAAGATGCCATATGACGTTTTCACCTGTATGTCAGGAAATTCCTTTTTACTGTGAAGGTGACGAAACAGTGGCACTGGTTTCCCAGAGAGGAGGTAGAGTCTCCATCCTTGGAGATATTACAAAGCCTTATGGTCCTGGTCAACCTGCTTGAGCAAGGGGCTGGACCAGATCACCTCCAGAGGTCCCTGCTAACCTTGACCATTCTGTGGTCTTGTAAATTTTTTGCTTTTCCACCTTTCATTTAGAAGTAGATAATAAATTTTATTTCGCTTATTCTTCTGACTGGCATTGGGAAAATTGGATTTTGCTGCTTCCTTCGTTTGAAAAAAGGCCAGTCTGTATTCTAAACTATCTATAAGGTTCCCCCTGGAATCACTAGGAAGAATAGGGGCCTCCAGTATAGTTACCTATCCAGAGATAGCTGTCTGTAACTCTAAAAGCAGAGTAAGAAAGTAGCTTAGAGGACATGTGTAACTTCTGTTTGCCTACAATTAGGGAAGATAAATTCTAGACACTGTTGTTTTCTGTATGGTCCTTCTCTCTTGCCCTTTTTCAGAGTGGCTCTGGTCTCTTAGGAGATGTCTGTTTCATTAGTGTGGATATTATGATATGAGCATAAAGGGAAAAAAATACTACACATTTGGCTTGTGTGAAATCCTGCTGTCTGAAGACACAGGTGAGGTTGCTCTGCGAGTGCCCAACACAACAAATGTGAACATGTATTCCTGTTTGCTCTGGAGGATTTGTTAGTAGACTCTTTCCTGTTGTCCTGGCGGCATCTTTCCATCCCCTTGTCCTGGCAGCATGGTAGAACAGTCCCTTAGCCTTATATTTTATATTTCTATGTTATAGAAGGACAGAAATAATACTAGCTGGCTGAAGATCTCATGCTCTGACTTAGTTGCTATTTATTTTGCGGTGTGAGGCTGCTTTGCATAACTTGGTAAGCACACACCTGTGTTGAGTACCATGCATCAAATACTGAGCACTGCAGATTGAGTAACACACACCAGCCCTTAAAAATGACCTGTAGTCTTGGGTGTTTAAACTTTGCCTGAATAGTTCGCTCTCCTTGAACACACAGCTTGAACTTTTCCCACCTGAGTGGCACATGATGGGCTTCCACCAGCAGTGGTAAATAAAACAGTCCTTCCTTTATTTAAAATTGTCCTGCTCCATTCCCACAGCTCATCAGTGGGGGTGTCGAGGATGGCAGCTCAACAGTTGGGCTACTATGAGCAGGGCCTCCTGGCTGTGTCCTCACTCTGCTTAACTTGCCAGTATGGAAAGCCTGGTGGGTACCCTACAACATTTTCTTTTGCCCGAATGGTGGCCCAATCACATTGCCAGTGGTGGCTCCCGGGGGCTGAGTGTTGGGAGTGGAGGGGGCTCCCCAGGTGGGTGATGGCAGAGAAGCAGGCAGGGCCTGTCCCATCTCTCCAGACAGGAGCAGGGCAACTGGGGGTGCTGGGGCAGCCACAACCCTGAGCATTGGGATGGGTTAAGACCAGCCTGGGACATGGACTCACAGTTGGCCTGGGCCATCAGGACCACAGATCATGGCTGGGCAAAGTAAACCCTGTATATGCATATATTTATTTTTTATTTTATTTTTATTTATAAACACCAATTATTCAGTGTCATTTCACTCTAATCTGCCCCAAGGGATCTATTAACAAGAACTTGGGTTACCATCGCCTTCAGGGGTGGGTTGTAACAGGAACTATGCCCCCCTCTCAGCTCCCACTGCTGGTGGGTTTGCCACAACACTCTCCACAGGAGTGCCAGCTCTCAAGGTGGCTGCTGTTGTGCCCTTGGCCATTCCTTTTCCATGTCACTCCACTGCAAAAGTGGATCAAAAGACTACTGTCTGGGTGTGTAGTCACAGATCATTGTTCTGTAGGAGAAAATGATAAAAGGCATGTTTTACTGTTTCATGTTACATGTAAAAATGAATGATTTTGATCCCTTTCTCTGCCTGTTTTCAGCACTATCTTTTTTCCTTCATGTAGCCGCACCACCAGGTTTGGTGGCTGTGTGTTCCCCAAACTCTACTTATACAGGCTCCACTCCTTCACTTTCAGAGACTGGGATGAGAGACAAAACTCGTCTGCTCTAGCATGATCTTTTTGCCCAATGGTACATCACTGACTCCTGCTCATTTCTACAATGCTTACCGAGCTTCCAAGTGAAAGAGCAGAACTTATGCATGGTGTAATGTGCACTAGTCATTTTCTGTGGTGCAACTGCAAAATAGATGGCTGTTCTCACCTGGTAGCATGTACTGATTTTATTTGGAAGGGTTTTGTTTTAGTATATCATGTAACAGTTCTTTAATTGTGAGCAATTATTCTTTTAATTATTATTTTTCTTTTAATTTTAATGTATATTTTTGGCTTTCTCATACCAATCATGTGCTGCTTTCTGAAATTTTGCTGTTTAATGTGAGATATTAAAACAAATAGAAGAAGATATTAACTTTTTTTTATTGTCTTAAGAGTGAGTACTTGATAATTTATTGTCTCTTAGCATCTCAGTTCATATCTTCCCTCAAAAGTCCAGTCCTTCATTGCATGGAGTAGTGCATTGGCCACACAGATTGTGGTTTTTATTGGTGTGTCTCTCATAGGCATCATCTGTAATTTAGGTTTAATGTCCTGGGGTAATAACTCTCTTATTTTTGCTAAATGTCTTCCTAACATTTGTACTACCTGAACTTTCACTTTATCTACTTCTAACTTGATATTCTATGCTTAATTTACTTGGCCTCATGGTATTGTGATTATGTTATCAGAGAATCAAAAATTTGGTTCTGCTATTTTTCTGTCTCTTTATGTACACTTCTGAAGAGGTCTTTGTACCTTTCACACACATTGATGCCTACTCTTCATTTGCATTCTCTTTTTTACTCTCTTCTGCTGCCCTGTCTTTGCATCTGGTGCTAGTCTGAACTTCACAGTCCATTTATTTTTTTGCTCTTTTGCACTTCACTGATGTCACATCATTCAAGGATCTCTGAGTCACTGATTACTTTCTCACTATGGGGGCATTTTTTTCTTGTCTGCCATCCTTTGCATAATGACTTGTCAGAATTTTTGAATGTGGTCCCATATAAAGGGAATTTCATTAGTATCTTTCTTCTCCCCTGCAATAACCATAGGTCTCTGGATTTTCTTCATCTGTTCTGCTTTTTATTTGTATGTCTTTCTTTGCTGAATTTTCAGTAAATTTTCATGCTTTCTTTGCTCTGCCTTCTTACATACCTTTGTGACTGCTTTGTTTGTGTTCTCTATTTGGATGTGAGTTTGTTCACTAGCCCTGCACGTCTCTGGTTCTCTGTAGAGTTAATGGGATCTCTAAGCATTCACATTTGAGTGCCTGGATTTTTGTCCTGTCATTATTCTATCACCAATTAGTTCAGCCTGTACAGTTTGGTAATTGCACGAATCAGTCATCTTTGTGTAGTTTGCCAAAGCTCTGACCCATTGTTCTGCACTGATGGTTCTTGATTTATGCAAAAAGGAATCTTTCATGTAACAGGATTTTTTAATGAACTAGAATGCTCAAGAGCATTTAGATTTATCCCAGCTTGCTGCTGATGTAGTGGGATGTTACCAAAGTACAAGACACTCTTCACCCATAACAACTGTACCAAACTGCTCCTGTTGCGTGTTCTTTTCCCTCCGCTACTTTCTAGAGTCATGTCAAAACCTGTTGTTTTCCATCTTGGTTTGAGTAGTTCTATGTGTTCTCTCTTTAAATGCCTGTGTGCTGAGGCACTAGACTATCTTGTCTCATAGATTATTGTTTTTGTTGCCTGTAAGATCACTTTGAATTTCCTGTAACTGTCTATAAGCACAAGCAAAGATAGTCTAAACAGGTCCACATTCACATTTTGTTCCTTCCTTCCTTTACGTGTAACATCTTCAACACTCTCACAAAGCTGAGCATTGTATCATTAGGAAGAACTCTACATTGTTCTGACAATGTCACTCTCACCTTTCTGTCCTCTCCATCTCTTCACTCTGTGTCTGGCCTCTAGTCACTTGTTCCTTATCCCCCTGGCTCTGTTCTGACTCTCTCACCATTTTGTATTGTGGTATCTTTGCCCCGTCAGCTCCATACCCCACGCTTCATCAAATCTGTCTCACCTGTCCCTCAGGACATCTTTCTGCTGGTTTGCAGGTTTGCTGCTTTTAGCCACCTTTTTGCTCTTCCTCCTGGCTCCTCTTCTTGACATATCTGCTTACCCTATACTTTTTCTTTTGTGTAGGACTCAGAGAGATTCCTTACTTGGGATCTGGCACGTGATGAAGTTGGTGTGGCAAAGAAGTGTTTGTCTTCCAGTTATCCCTGGAAAATGTGAGTTGTACCCCAGGTAACCCATACTGTACATGTACAAAATGGGATGATTCCCCCAGCACCAGAAGGCTTGTAGCACAATCAATTTTAACTGCAAATTTGCAAAACACATTTTCCTGGTACAAAGGCCTTGTCCTTTCATAGCTTCTGCTCCTAAACAGAACTTTCAAAGAAAAGATCACTGTTTTAAAACTGAAGATTCCCCCTCTCCCCTGGCTTTTCTTTCCCTAGTCTTTCAAAGGAGACTGATCTAAGGAAAAAGGAAAACTGTTTGGAAGAATTCAGACTGAGCCAGCAGCAAGCAAGAAAATTTTATCTCCAAAACTTAATAGGTCAAGGGCACATATAAAACAGGGTAGAATCTTTCAGAAGAGTGAATAAGAAAATTACAATAAAAATTGATGACAGTAACTTTATTAAAATAAAACTTCAGTTTGATTTCAGTAAATGTTAAAGTATAGGATCCACTGTTTTAGCTGGTGTTGAAAAATCACATCAATAAGAGCGATGCCATTCCTTAAGGAGAGAATCTTTCCCTATTACTGAAGGAAACTATGTGAGCTCTTTGTGCACATGAAGAAAGAAAAGCAGCAGTGTCAGCATCTACCATGGTTATACTTCAGATGCTGAATCAAAGGAGTGAAAAAACTTGTCATGTCTCAAGAACCTTTTATTCTGTTTCTCTTCCTTAAATGAATGTATTCCAGATAAAATTAATGTAATTCATAGGTACAAATCTTTCTCATGAGTTTAAAATGTGTTTGGCTGTAGTTACATTACAGCAGTCTACATCTGATTTGACAGAGGCCAAAAACCCTCAAGAAGGAAGGCCATTTTTATGGTATCTGATAATGCACCTTTGGGTAAAACAAAATCGGCTTCTAAATATAGTATCACTTTAGTAACTTTTATTTCCAATATATGCACACCTGCTTATTTGTTTGCCTTCATTATAGTTCCAGACTGGGTCCAGATGCTGTTTTCCAAATGCAGTAAGATATTGGACAACCTATTTTCCTAGAATAACTGTTTTGTTTGGTAACACTACTGCCTAAACCTAAGGAAAAATACAGATTGGAGCCAGGTTTGCTGCGTATGAAATGGAGAGCATTTTCTGAGCATTGACTCTGATTGAGAAGTTGCAGATAAAAAGGTGCTGCCTTAAACCAGGTACAATCTTGAAAATTTGTCCCCTGCATTATTCCCCCTGTTCTGTTCCCCTTGAAATCTTCAGCTGTCTAAAGCAAACAGTTTACCTCTTAGATAACACCTTTATATAGATTACCCAGGTTTTACATTGGTGTGCAGGCTTTACAAGTTCATTCCAGACTTATCCCAGGGTGCTTTGCTCTCCTTGATGTAGGGCCCATTTAATATAATCATAGAATAAAATCATAGAATGGTTTGGATTGGAAGGGACCTTTAAGATTGTCTCGCTCCAAATTCCCTGTTGGGAACAGGGACACCTTCCACTAGACCAGGTTGCTTAGAGCCCCGTTCAATGTGGTCTTGAATACTTCCAGAGATGGAACATCCACAACTTCAAACTCCTTTTCATCAGATGAAATTAATGGGGAATGTTTTGGGAATTGCTGCTTTCAGCATTTAAAAGCCCCATGCTATGTGAAAGTAAGTGGTCTACTGCTTGCAGATAGTCAATGATAAATAAGAACTTTATTTTGGACTTTGTAGAAGTCTGAAGTACAAATGACCTGAACAGGTATTTTTGTTGTTTTTGTTTGCTTGTTTCTCTCCTTTGACCCAATTTTACTTTAATTGAATGTATTTGACAGGGTGATCTTTCCCCGAGACACAGGGGAAAGGCAGCGTAAGCCGTTTGAGGAAAGAAGTTTGTTGCATCAGGCAAAATATTTTTTATAGGAAAAAGACATTCACTGCAAGGTATGTGACACGTTTTGCATTTAAAACTGGTTTGTTTTTTTTACTTGGGAAGCTTGGTACATATGGTAGGATGATGACAGCAGTCTGTCACGGAAACAAGAAATGGAAATAACATCCCTGGTTTCACAGCTGGTTCTTTTTTTTTAATTGAGACAAATAAATTTCTACCAATTCTTGCATTGCCTCCCTTGTGTCACATTTCAGCTGGTCTCCTGTTGCTCTTCTGTAACAGCAGGACCAGGCTGCATGCTCATCCCCTAAACAGTGCTGAGTCTCAGGCCCTGGCCTTTGGTAATGCATAACTGTGCCCATGTCCCTGTTTTGACCCATGGCACAGCGGGGGAGGACAATATGCAGAGATTTTTCCTGACAAGCAGTATGGATGAGGCTATTCAGCTGTGCATTGGGAAGGCAAAGCTTAGCCATTTGCAGGTGAGTCGCACTGTGCCACTTGCCATCTCAGCGCCAGAGGCCAAGCTCTGGTCTGAGTTACTTAGGTGAAGTCTAAATGGATCAGCTGACTGAACTGGGCAGGGAAGTCTGTTGGCTTCCATGGAGAAATGAAGTAGGTTTCAATAAAATTGCAGCTGGACCTTTATTTTCTTTAAGCTGTGTTGTGCATGTGGACAGTCTACTTTAATGTTAGCAAACCACATGCAGTTTGGTGGAGCTTCAGAAGCTATCAACAGCAAAGGGTGAAGAGCTGCTCAAACAGTGCATGTCCTTCCTACGTATCTCTTCATGTTTCAAACGTTTTTCCCATATAACTCTCTAGTTTTAACTTGTGTGCTCTGGGCTTGCATGTGTTTGTGACTTCTAATTCTGCAAAAGCTTTTAGACTCCATACCACAGTATGTGGTAACTTGTACCAGGAGAGTTGCACTTAAGGACAAAACTGAAAAAAGTAAAAAGGTGGTGAATGAATTTAAAGACAGCAAAAATAAAATAAATTCAAATGTGTAATTTTATTGCAGCTCTCTTCTCCCTTTTCCCACCTAACTAATGTTTGAAAGAGGTTCTTGATAAAATACCAGTGCTGACAGACTATTGTTGTACTGTTGGTATGTTATCACAGGGTATGTTGTGATAAGCCATAACAGATATGTTAAGCCGGATTTTTGTGCTGAAGAGTCACAGACAGGTATAAAGCAGTAAGTCTGAATTCCTGATATGTTGCCAGGACTTGCCCCCTGCTCAGGCTGGCAGGCATGAGAGGGCACAGCCCTTTCAGAAACTACTTTCCAGTAGTCAGCAAAAACCCAATGTGATTTTGATAGCAGCACTAGAAGGTCAGGTTTCCATGGCTAGTGTCTGTGTTGTCTACTTCTGGTCTGTATCTGTGCTGACAACCACTGAACATAAACCTGTGGAATTTGCTGGAGAGCATCTTGTCTTCTCATCCAGGCTCACTGCCTGATTTCTCTATTCTCTGTGGCACCAGTCCTGCATGCTCTGTTTGCTCTGTGAGCTTCACAAAGTCATTCTGATAATTGCTTCTGTAGATCAACAACCTGCTTGGCTCTCTCAGCCTGTCTTTGCTTCCTCTTTCCTCACAGGCTGTCTCTCTTTCAGGCTTCTTTCGTTCAGAACAAAACTGATCTCCAGTGGTCTCATAGCCCTCTGTCTCTCTTCTAAGCATAGGGCCACCTTCATATCTTTCCCTGCACAGAAAATCCGCAGGTATTCAAAATGGAAAAACTGGGACAGCATTTGTAACAAATGCAAAGTATGGATCAGAGATGTCTATCCCCTTCCACATAGACAGAAAGGAGAATGGGAGATGAAGTGCAAATAGTTCTTTCTCACCATATTCAACCAAGCAGAATTGTCCCTTTCACGCCTGATAGACAGAAATTACAGACTGTAATGATAGTTGTTAAAATCTGAGAGAATACATGAATATAGGACTTGTACTTACTGAAATGTGGGTTGAAAATGAGAAGGATCAGTATGTAGTTTAGCTGAGGAGTGATGCAAGTGGAAGAATAGAGGGATGGAACTGCGTGGGTGGTGGTGGGGATGCAGGAAAGAGAAATACTCTAAAGAGCAATAATTCACAAACAGCTATTTGGCTAAAAATGCCCTATTTGATTTTCTCCAGCTGTTCTAAGGATCCCATATGTTTGAATGGAGTAGGACTTGTGCAGAAACAGTTTCAACATTTTCCTTGAGATCTTGCAAGTGATTTTGAAAACTTCCAAAAATGAGATAGCCTAGAATATTAGGTCAGATACTAGATATAGACAAGATTTCCAGGTTTCTGATGTTTGTTTTTTTTAGCTTCCAAGAATTTTATAGGTTTTGGGTCAGGTCTTCAAAATGGTCTACTACTGTGCTTGAGCTCTTTTGAAAATCTGGCCACAAACCAATGTGGAACAAGAGATCGGGAAGTGGAGAAGGTCCAGACCTACATAAAACGTCAGATGCCTGTTTGCAATTTTCATTGAAAATAAGGCACTTGAGGAGTTTCTGACTTCTGGATCACTCCAGAATGGCTTGTGGCCCACACCAGTAAAATAGTAGAGAAGTCACTATGTAGGAAGGCATAAAACTTTCTGTAATATATTATACACAGATGTATCTCCCACTCAACGTCCTCTTTAATTTACTGGCTGTTATGTAGGACAAATGTTTCTTGTGCAAAAGATAATTTTAAAACCAAAAGGAGAATTGTTTACTCACAATAGTCTGCAAAAGCACAGGAAAGGCTTATTGTTTTTAGGAAGGGGCAGCAGCAAATAAAGATGTCACAGATATAAAAATAAACCTATGCAAGGTAAATAGACAGAATAAATTTTTTTTTGGCCATTCATAGCCAAATTATGTCATGCATGTAAGTCCCCTTTTCCTCACTTGGAATCAAAGCAAAAATTCAAAATGTCAAAGTAGAATTTTTTGAGGGCCTAATTCAAGGCTACCCTATGACAATGGATCTGTTTTTGTGCTTTTAGCCTAGATGTTTATGCCATCTTATTTCTGCAAACCAGTACAACTTTCCTCCTTGACACCTAATATAAAGCAAAGAGAGTTGAGTAACTTCTGTAACACCAAAATCCCCAAATGTGTGATTGGTCAGTCAGAGGAGTCATAACCTATAAATACAACCAGCTGTACAAATCACATACATTTTCTGTTCCTGATTCAGTGTGGGAAACACCAGCAGACTTGCTGGAGCTCTGTGTCGGTGGATTCTGCGCGCTCTCATTGGGCCCTATCTGAAGCTAGGGCTTGCTAATGGTAAAATTAGGTAAGAATCGTGACACATAGATATAGAGCAGTACAGAGAAATGAGCTGTGAAAATGTAGTTAAATCCTCTTATATCTCCTCTGGCAGAATGCAACCATACTTGTAAGGGATCTAGACCAGTGATTTTTAACCTTCTTCAGTGAGCAGTAAAAATACTGGTATGGAGTGGACCCCTAAATCATAAGATGATTAGCTTTTCCTAATAATCTTAGGAAACCTAGGCCCCTGGAGTCCAGGGATAATGCTTCAAATCACAGAGAGACAAAATTTCTTAAGCAGAGGCATTTCTTTTCTGTATTTTTACAACCTGTTCCACAGAGCATCAGTCCACTGACCCTTCTCATGCGATCACTCACAAGATAAAAACAAGCCTTCCTGAAATAAAGCAGGGACAATTTGCATGGCAGAAATGCTTTCTAAAATGTAATTTTAGACAGAGAATTGACTCATCTTTGCTAGAGACTGACACAGAGATGTGTAAGCCAAGTAGATCTCGTATACCCTCATGAAATTCTTTTCTGCCACATTACCTTTACAGACAAAATTGCTCCTTGGCTTCCCAGTGGGTTTGTGTCATGCCATTCCTTTGGAAACATTAAGAATGTGGGTGCAACAGGAGAGAAGCAGAAGCGGGTCCTGAAAAGTGGATTTCTCTGTGGATTGTTGCAGTTGGATGAAAGTACATGGACATAAGGACCACAGCATTGTAGTTGTCAGCTCAGTTTTCTCTGTGGCTTAAAGCTCTGTCTTGTAGTTTAGCAGGTCCTTAATGACCTGGGCAGCCTTCTATAGTAGCCCCTTGCAAGGGCAGTTGGTGGTTTCAGTGTAAAGCAGTCCTTGTAATATATCTGGACCTCAGTGGTGATGTTGTTCTCTGTTGGATCATCATAAAAAGCCTAGGCATTTTCTGCTAGCTTTTTAAGGGATTTCATACAGGGAGGACAATGTGGAGGTATTTATTCTATGAAGCAGCCATGTTCCATTAGTTTTGTTGTGTGTGGTAGGCTGTTCTCAGATGTAAAAATCTGAAAATATGGAAAGATAATTGGTAATTTCACATGTTCCTGAAATAGCCTAGGCAGAAATTCACCAGGATTTTCTGCAAAATTTCTGTGGCTGGGAGAATACACAAATATTTCTTTCATTTTTCAATACATGAAAAAATAATTATCTGAAATATGAAGAAAGAATACATCTCATTTAAATGATGTCTTTTATCTATACCAGTGTTTTCAAGGTTATATTCATGCGTGGTGAGAAATGAAACTGCAGTGTATTGTCACATAACGCTTATAGACTATAATGTTTTTGCTGTATTTGTACAGATTTGTCATAAAGTCAGCAGGTTTAGGAAGCTTTGGGCCCTGACACAGCTGCTGATGGGGAGAGGCAAGGCAGAACAAGGGAGGGAAGGACTTGTGATGGTTAAAGCTGGGAAAGGAGGAAGGATTGTGTGAGTCTGGAAAGGCAAGGGCAAGTGAGAAGGCAGTGACAGAGGCTGTAATGGGAGAAGGAAGGAGATGGAGGAGGACTGAGAAAGGAGTGCAATAATTTGTGAGGGGTGTCAGGAAATGAAGCAAGAACAGATGGGAGAATGCAAATGAGAGAAGACAGCAGCACCACTCGGGCTCAGCTGCAAAGAGGTTGAAGCTGACACCTATGTTTAATATAATCCTCTATTTGGCTCTTGCTTTGATAGCAGGGGTATCTGGAATGTGGGTTATGGAAAGATTTGGAGGGTGTCTTTCTATGTGGCAATTGCCATCTCTTGTGTAGCAGCTGTTTGAGCCCTGCAGCCCAGACAGAATGAGCTATGCAAATCAATGAGAAATGAAGGAACTACTCCTCCTCTCTATCTGTCTCACACTCTCTCTGGATCATCTAGCCGAAGTACTGACATCCTGTTGGGGGCTTCAGCATCTTGCCAAGAATACCTAGGAAGAAGAAGGGCACTGGAATCATAAATCTAAAAATCTTGCAAAGCAAAATCTGTGGTGATATACATAAAATCAATATTCTGCAGAGAGCTCTATAAACTGAAATTCACCATTTTGTTTCCTACTAGAGAATACATATGGCTTAAAAAATTCTGGAGAAAAGATGTCATTATTTATTAAATTCTGTGAGATTACTGTGTAATGAACCCTATTGACCAAATCAGCAACTCATTCCACTGAATTTTTTTCATAGGGAGTATTTTGTATAGATTGGAGTCACAGTAAATTATATAAGTAAATTATGTACACAATTTCCTTTTTTAGTGTTTTATAGTTTGATTCTTGCAATAGAAAACTTAGAGAGCACTGAAGTTCTCTGATTCTGAAGCATGATTTCAGTACAGTAAAAACTGGCTTACTGTGCAAAGAACTGAGCACATTGTTCTCCTTCACTAAAAGGTGAGAGTTCTTTGGCACCAGTGCCAAAAGTTGCATGAGGTATAGTGTCTTAAAATACACAACATGCCTGTCCTTCAAACTGTTGTAAAAGAAATACTGTGCTTGCTCAAAGTGATTATGCAAAGTGAGTCTTGCCCTGTTTTGAACTTTGAGTCAAAGGACATAAATATTTTGAAAGGAGCTATTGGTTTACAAATGTGACTCCAGCTGAGACTTTAAACATCAAAGAGACATGTTGATGGAGATCAGTAAGAATTTATAAAGCCATATGACTTGAAACATGTCAGCCAGAGATGAGAAAGAGGCTGAAGTCCTGTGATCCTTACTTTCCCATAGTAGGTTGCCTTTTTCTGGGGATGCTCAATTGCTATTAATGACAAAACAGTACCATAAATGTTCACCTTCATATCTGTATAATATCAAAGTATGCTCAGACAGGCATGACTTATTGACAATTCCTTTTCTTATTATATAAAATTCAAAAAAGACTATTTATCCTTTTTCAGCCATCACTAGAATTTTTTGAGGTGCTGCAGTTATTAGGCATTGGATTAACCTTTATTGGGACAGGAAGGTCAGGTAGAATAGATCAGGACGGGACACCTGCATGTAAATGAGCATACTCCATCAGAGGTGTTCGAGAAAGTTTAGTGCATTCCTCCTCTTGCTGAGGAGGAGTAGGGGAAGGGAGGCAATGTGCAAGGAGCAATTTCATGTGGAGACTCAACTCAGCCTTTCACTGGATGGTAGTAGCAGTAACTACTGTATTCCCTTTCTGGGAAAAGTACCTTCCAGAGTGTCTTTATTTTAACTTTCGTATGTGCTTGCAAAAGATTTAAGATCTTTCTTTTGTTTAGAGCGGAAAATCTCTACCTCATGTTTTTTGTACACGATGTACGAATATGTGTTACCTCTTGCTGACAAAGGAACAAATGTAGAAAGACAGTGCATCATATTCTGATGTCATCTATCAGTGCCCATATGAAGGGAGAGGCACCAGAAAAGGAAACTCCTCTTTTCCACCACATACTGTTTGTTCCACCTGTAATTAAACTTGGCAGTGAGTGGTTCTATAACTCATTTTTGGGCTTTTAAGGTGAAATATTCCTCACATTAATTGACAAAAGAGCTTGTACTCCTTTTTTTTTTTTTTGTTTGTTTTTCAGGAAAGGATTGCATTCTTTTATCTTTCGCCTGAAAAATTGCCGGGTCTGGAGCTTTACTGGGGCGTGGCTTATGTCTGCAATGCAGCCGTTCCAGTGGTGCCAGAGTCAACCTTCTCAAATCACAGAAATGCATCATGCTATGGTGAGCCTCAATCTGGCACTGAGGAAATCTGTAAGTAACCAAGCTCGTGAATGTGCCCACGTGCCATCTGAGCTTCACAGTAGGGTTTTATGAGCAATTTCTTGTTAACGCCCTCTTATTCTTTCAAAAGGAAAGGTAACAATCTATCCAGTCTTATTTACAGGTCTTGACCTGAGTTTTCAAAAAAGGGCATGCAAGCAGGATGTCTTTCAAAAACTAAATCTACCCAGAGTAATTTCAGGGAGAAAATAAAAAGAAAACAACAAAAACCAAAACCATAAACAAAACCATACCAAACAAACAAAAAGGCAAACAAATACAAAAGCAAACAAAAAAAAACCCCAACCCCCCCAAAAAAACCCAACAAAAAACCAAAAACCAACCAACCAACCAAAAAAAACCCCAAACAAAACAAAACAAAACAAAAAAAAAAAGAAAAAGCCTTTCAGATTATTCTTGTCATTATTTGTTTCCTAGAAGCCTCAAGTCCTGATTTTACCATCTCCTGAGTTCCTAGTTCTTGTGCAATTTCTAAGCCTATACTTGTAAAGAAAATAATACATATGTAAATTCCTATTCGAGAAAACATAGGTTTTTTTCGACTTACATTCCGAATGTTTTGAAATGAACAGCTTTCAGCTTCTTGACAGACTTTCTCCCAGCTGTCAGAAAGAGCTCCTAATTTAGGTCAAATGTGTAGATAGCCCAAATGTTTGTCTCAGGTTGGCAACCTCCTTCTTCATTTCTGAAGGTAGTGTGAAAACACACCCTCATTTTCTAAATCTTTCATTGCTGTTTGGAAACCTAGTGGATCACCCAGTGGATCATTGCAAAGAAACCATTTAGATCACATAGTGAAATGACAATTAAGGGAACAAAAAGCTACACTGTACATACTCTTATGTAAGAATGATGAAACCTTAGGCATGCTGAGTGAATGCCTTAACATTCATTGTTAATACAAAGAGTTCATTGTCAAAAATCCATTCCTCAAATTAGTTAGGCTTCAAAACTATTTCTGTAGTCTGGTTCTTATACCAACCATGGCTACTGATGAGCAACATAAACTGGCATCATATTCTTCATGATGGTACTTGTTGATTATGGTTTGAATGGACCTGAGAAGGACTTACGTGTGTTCTTCAGCTTCTGAGATGTGCTGAAAGCCAAACTGTGAAAGAAAGTCTAAATGGCAGATCTAGTTCAAGAGATCTTCTGCCTCCATTTTAAATCTTATTTCTAGTACTTCCCCTTTAACGCCTTTCCATATTTAGATTTTGCCTCGGCATGCCAGCAGCTATATATTGGACAAGGATACAGAAGCAGAGACATACACTGAGCACAGCACTCCTACGCCAGCGCTGCACAAGAATTTATCTGGATGATGTTTCCGTGCAACATACACAGCCTGATCTTGTAGAAATGGCTGTTTCTATGCGTCTTGTTTGTTGCTGAGGGCAGCACCAGAGCCACCACAGTCATTTGATACATATTCACGTTATAATTACTAATTTCTCCTTCCCTCACCTTGCCGTAAAGCTTCATTTTACTGATCATGGGAAAATAAAAGTTTCTTGTGAGAGATGATGCTATGATTTTTGAGGCTAGTTTTTTTCCCTAGCATCTGACAAATTCTGTATGCAAAAGAGTTCAGAATTGGAAAAGTTACCTAGCAAAGCTTTAAAATAGTGCTTTATAAGCATGGATTAAAAGGAACCCAGGAAATTAATGAATCTACTGCACTTTCTGGCTCTCTGACACTGGAGAAGCTTCACACTGTGTGCTTCCTTCTAATATTATTTATGTTCCTTTAAAAATTATTCTCCTACTTGCATTAATTCCTGCCTTTGGCAGTCATTTAATTTTCTTTCGTTTTCATTACTTTCAGTGAAAATGAAAGAAAGTGTATTTCTTAGTGTTTCTTCCTCCTTCTTTGTTCTAGTGCTTTGGTCGACCATTTTCATCTGGGAACTGAAAGATACAAAGATTACAAAATTTTAATCTGGAAGTGATCTCCATCTGACCACATTTTACTCTGAATATTCTTCTTCCTGTGCCTTGTGTTTTAGTTATCATATTACACTTTTTCTCTTTCAGCTAATGTTTGCAGTTTGTCATTCATATCTACTGGCACTGCTAGGACCCTGGGTTTTATTTTTGCAGGTGGAAAGAAAAATTTCTGGGAGTAAAACTCATTCAAAGTGGTTGTTCCTTTCTCTCTTTTTCCCTCTTTCTCACATAATTTTGTTTGATTGGAAAATTGATTTCTAGCACTCTGTGAGATCTCCCTGCTTTCTGTCCTCTGCCTTGACATTTGCACAGATCTGAAACTGCATTTTGGCTATTACTCAAGCTATTCCCTGTGATTTCCTTCCTGTCTCTGTTTCTTGCTTTTGTTTTGTACAAGGAAACCTTCTGCTGGTGTGTGTACAAACACCTCTCTTTCTGTAGTCTTTGGAAATGCCCATTCCCATTTCTTTAGCTAAGCTCTGCTGTAGTATGTGCCTACTGGAAAGTTCCACTTCACTTTCATCCAACACCTTTATTATTTTTCTTTTATTGCTGTACACTTGGGTATTCAAGTTTTGAAATAAAATCCCAGTGCACCATTTCTTAGGCTGTATTGTGCTCAGTCTTTGTCTGTTTCCCTCTCTGCCACAGTCCATGAGAAGCCATCTACTAAAGAAAATTACTTCTGAGTCTATTTAAATGCTAGATCATGTCTCCTAGTTACAGCTTCAAAACTGGGATCATGCAGAGTTCTAAACTATTTTGTTTAAGGAAACAATTCTACCTTACTTGTTCTTTGCTATGTGTGCTGAACCACCTAGCCATGGTGATTTCTACAGAATATGTTAGTTGGTTCCCTTGTTTTTCATTGGGGTTTTCTCTATTTACATATGAGTACAATGCAAACGTCCAGTGGTTTGTTTTATTGCTGGGTTGAAAAAAAAAGGGAGAAGAGAACATAATCATGCTTCTCTGAATTAGAATAATATCCTCCCCAGCTATCCCCGGTAGGAAATACTTTCGTAGTTCCCTATTTCCAATCTTCTGTTAACTCTTTCATTTGGCGGTGCATTTTTTCATCTGTACTGTATTTTTTCCTTCCATCCCACAGTTCTTAACTTTAACAGATGGATTTTTTTTATCCTGTAGTATTTTTCCACTTCCACCTCAGTGACCTGTATCAACTCTGGTTCTCAATTTTACACCTCCGTTATACAAAATTAATCTATTTCAAGCAGAGTTACTTCATCTTCTGCTCTAGCTCTGTCCTCATGATGATAACACCTGTTTAAAGTCCTTTTTTTAAGAGGGCACCCGGTGGCCTCAAACCTAGCCAAGGAATCTATGTGATGAGGGTCTGTGGGGAAAAGCTCCTAGGTTTTTTTGCCTCATTAGCACAGCACAGTGAAGAGAGGTCATGCCATATACTGGTTGAATTTTAATGGTGTTAAAAAATTAAACTTATCTTAGGATGTATCTGAGAATCCAGCTAGCTAGCAGTTTCTGGTGAAATGGGGATTTTCCATCCAATTTGAGTCTAGTCTCCTCCTCAGGTCTTCATGCTGAAGGCAGTTTACCTTCACAAAGAAACTGAAACTTAATCTTTTTTTCCCATCAACAGAGAATGAGTTCTGGTTCAAGGTGAGATCTAGCTAAAATGTTTTCCTCTTGCATCTAAAGATAGGTCCTGAGAGGAGCTGCCTCTGCAGAGTAGTTTTCTGCTGCTTGCTATTTTCTAAATATGGTGTTTTTACACAACATGAAGTAAGGCCGTCAATGAGGTATTTTTGTGTAGGGAAGTAAGCACTGAAGCTGTTTATTTTTGTTCCAATTAATTCGTAGTATAGCACTGCCCCTACAGTGCATGTACATTCCCAAATACCAGTTTATAAACTGTGTTGAGGTGTTATTATTATCACTTAATTTTTCACTGCTCATTAAATCTGAAGCATGCTTACACATGCATAAGTATGTTTCTAATGCTTCCGGATAGATTCATGGGTGATTTTGTGTATTGAGGGTAAAATACAATGTCATAGGGTGAAATTGTAGGTCTCTGGAAGTACAGCAATGATTTATGAGCTCTCATTCATGGGAATGTAGGAAGTGCAAAGGATTTGAGTTTTACTCTTGCAACATAAAAATCCTTTTGTGTTTAATTGTTTGTTTTCTTGTAATAATCCCACAGTAGGTGTGTCAAGCATCTTGTAAAAATGCCCCAAAATACAGACATATGGTTTGGTTTCTCTCTTGTGGTGTGTGTCTGCATGCCTCATTGAGTCTTCAGAGTTGAAAGTGCCTGTTTAATTATGGTTTGGTTCAAGTCACAAGTGGCATAGAGAGACATCCATTTAGACCTCTTGTCCTTGGTAATGAAAATGTCACTTACAGGCATTAGCAAAAGTTAACACTTTAAAATCCTCCAATGTTTAAGCTGCATAAATTTTTTGCACTTATTCCTAGAATTTTCAGTAACTCATTAGTAATAATGTGACTGCTGTCAGTCTATTAACCAGAGCAAGTTAACAAAGATCTAAGATAAACACATCCAACCCCAGCCTTTCTATGATTCCTGAGTGTCACTGCCATTTGTTGGAGTTTCAAACACCAGTGTGATCACAAATGTTACTGGTGGTGTGCGGACCACAGCTGTAGCAAGAGTAGAAGGATGGATAGAGAAGGGATCAGGAAGTCATTTTTTGATTTTTGCAGTTGAGTATCTGTTTAGTTGTGATCTTCCTCTGCTCAGCATTTTTGCTTAAATACAAGCGAAAAAGTAAAGAGGACTGCTCTATAATGATATTGGAAAGAGTGAAGAGAAACGTTAATTTTTTCTGATATGAAGAATATTTTAATAATCTTTCCTTTTAATTTTAAGAAACTTCTGGTGTTTCATTATGAAGTGTTTTTAATATCAATAAAAGGTAAGTGGCTCAACTCAGAATATTCTGCTATGTATGTAAAGACAAAATATTTTCAAGAACTTTCCTTCCAACCGCAAACTCTTGTTTGGTCTTTTTCTTGGATCTCTGCATCTCAAGCATGTGACCTTTGTAGCTGAACATGAATGTGCAGCTCCATTGTCTTTGAACAATTTATTTGACTTCAGGCTACAGTACTCAAAAGCCAAGAGCTGCCAACTCGTGTAGCTGGGAACTCTGATTTCAAATTCAAAGGTCCTGTGTACACACAAACATCCCCCAGCCTGGAAAATACATGCACTGATATAGCTAACTTTGTGCAAGTTTGCTCAATGGTCTTTGCTATGTGCAATTGAGCCTGAGCAGTGGCCTTGAATTTTGGGTTAGCGTTGAACGTATTTGTACCACAGTAAGTTGTCTGAATACTTGGAAAAAATCAGTGCGCACTTGCTTTATTGAGAAAAAATCTGTATGTTCTTTTACATTGCAGTATAATTCATTTGGATTTAAATAGCAATATTGTTTTCTGGATATTAAGATAAATTATGTGCTCTTTGATAAAAGAGTTACATTGGAGATATGTCTTCTTTTCTCATACCAAGAATTTTTATGTGATTTTGTTTATGTTTAGTAGTACGCTGTGTGGACATAAACACAATGTTCCAATTTAGTCTAAACAATTGGGGCCTTCATTTGTGAAGAACTGTGAGAAAGTCTGACAAGAGAGGTTCAAGGGAAAGTGCATAAAATCAGCCCTGGAATCTCCCAGCATATCTAAACTTGTCAGTAATTAAATTCAGAAACTGCTGGAATCCTTTAGAAGTTGAGTAGCTGGGGGAATATTTAATTTTTCTCCCTTAGTGGATTGATTACTATGGTATTTCTATTGCATGTGAAGAAATCAACCCCTATGTAAGCCAGCCAAAATGCTCCAAGGCTTCTTTGGAAAGAAACTTTTAGTCTTGTTAATATGTGGTTTAAAAGATAGCGAGTGAGAGAGACTATTTGAGGGCATAATATTTATGTTTTGGCATTGTAAATGGAAAATCAGGTATCTGAATTTCTCCTTGCAGGGCAATGACAAGGAAACCTTAGTTGCTAAATGCCTTTCACAGTTATGCTCACGACAGGTTGAGACTATCTTTCTCACTTGAACTCAAGTGGCAGGATGAAGGAAAGAGCCAAATAACACTTAGCAACAGAAGACAAAGGCAAAGAACAGAAAGTTGCCACCAGAGGTAAACTCACATCTAAATGCAACTAGAAAGGAGCCTCTGTTGCTCTTTTGAATTAGCAGCAGCAGCTTTTCCTGAGCCCAGACATGTCTTAGTTCTGGTCTGCAGTAATGCCTGAAGGCGAGCAAGGTTTACTAATACAAACCTTTGTTTTTCCTTTTGTGTAATTTATCATATTACATGCATAACTTTATTTCAGAATACTTTACCTGAAATCTCATTCTGGTTTTGATCGGATTCAAGTGGAATTAATTCTAGAGATACCAGATATTAAAATTAAGCCTATTCTGAACTTTCTCTTTTTCTCTAATTCTCTTCCTAATAGTCACTCTTTTTCTTTCTTGAACACAATAGACGTTTTTGAGGGAAGTGTCTATTTTTAACTATTAATTTTTATAATATATGCAGACCTGACTTCACAGAATTAATACTTTAAATTGTCTGCAAAGGAAAAATCCTCTTGAACTCCAGAATCACTAGCTAATGCTAGCAACATGTTTTACTCAGGCATGAAAATACCTAATGGCAAAAGACAATTAAACAAATGTGCAAAAGGGGTGGGGAAAGTAAGAAACGGGAAATGTCTGATCAGGATTAAAGTACATGTGCATGTAACAGGTATTTTGCATAAAGGCCCTTCTTAAAAATTTTTTAGCACTTTTTTAATGGGAATCCTAGTTTGTAAATGAGAGATTTTGGGAGACAGTAGCAAAAGCCTTCTACTATTTCCATCATTAAACTATACTGATTCCAAACAGTAAAACTTTAAGAGCTAAAAAGAAAAGTTCTTGCAGTTGAAATTGTTGCCAACTCTTAGAGCTTTCTTGCTAATTGTTCAATGTTTAATGTTCTACTTTTAAAACCTCAGTTCCTGGAATCAGCTGACTAAATGAGTTAAGATTCCCATGATAAAACTAAAAAGGAAAATTCAAATTTTCATAAGTATGGAAAAAATCAAATAAATGAACTCCGCTGGTATGCAAACCAGAATGAAGGATCCAACATTTTGAAAATTGTAGTGTTTTAAAATTTAATGCAATATATTATTTAGTGGAATATGTACTACCATGTACCAAGAAAAAAGAAAATGTCAGTTGAGGGTTTTTTCCCCTTTGCCTCTTTTTTTCTTGGCTTTCAATGTACTTTTACACTTGTGTTCAGAGCCAGAGCTTTGCAATTTTGCTATCCTACTAGAGCAGACAGTTTCAGTTATTTCTTGCAGTGCTTCTGGAGGAAGACATGCACAGGAATGAGGAACATTATTCTAAAAGCGCAGCAAAGAAAAAGAGAACAGCCTGTATTTAGCCTTCTTTCCACTTTTCCTCTATACTAACTTTGGACACAATCTCCTGCAATATAGGGCTTTATATATTTTAGCTGCCAATTCCAAAAAGAAATGTTGTATTATGCAATCAATGGAATTTCACAGTATATATCTTTACATAAATGAAGCTCTTCTAAATTACGACAGTGTGCTAGGAGATACTTCTTTTAAGGATGAAAGATGCTGTTGCAGTTTTTCTGTCTGTTCAGATTCCTCATGTTTTATTGATGTTTTCTTCTGATCCAGGCTGGATGTTAACAGGAGATGCTGATCAAACTTCTGCACTGCTGCTCTGCGCTGGGGTACAGCATGGGTCACGGGCTCTGGGCATGGTAGGTGACCCTGGGCTGCAGGGGCTGTGCCATCCCTGGCTGGGGGCAGACCCACCATACCCAATGAGCTAAGCAGAGGAGGGCTGAGGCAGAGGACCAGAGACAGCTGAGGCTCCCAGGTGAAGCCAGAGTGACAAGAGAAGTCCCGGGGTGCAGTCAGCCTGAGGGTAAGGAGCAGGAGCTCTGTTCTGTGGGGTGCATGGCCAGGTGCAGGCATGGCCATAACACAACTGCAACGTGGCTCAGGCAGAGGTGAGGGGCAACAACACCTAAAAGCAGCTCCCGAGGCAAGGAGAGGCAGTGTCTGCGGGGGCTTCTTCTGGTGTTCTTCAGAGCAGCTTTCAAAGTCAGCAGCTTCGCTCTCCCTAAGCTGGCCCCGGGCCCAGCAGTCAAAGCCCCAGGAGCAGGAGGATGCGCGTTAAGCCATGCCACTGCCTGCTTGCACAATGCCGTGAAAACAGAGCTCAGATCAAGCAAAATACCAGCAGCAGGTCAGACCAAAGTTGTGTCTAGCTCCCTTTGCTATATCCACTGATAGATATCTTCTCCTAAGAATATAAGGACAGGACAAGGGTGTAGTGGTGTTTCTCCAGGGACTTGTCTGATTTTCCCTTGACATCATAGAAAATTCTAGTATTGCCAGAGTTCATTAATTTTTTCAGCCTATTCTGCCATAAACCCAGATTTCTAACATCCTTGCCTCAGTCATAGAGCATTATAAATCAAAATCCCTCTACTCTCCTGCTGCTCTCCAAAGACATTTTTTTGGCTGGTGCTAGTCTCTGGAGAGACCTCTCAGACAAATCTGTCTATTATCAACTTGCAGGTTGTCTGACAGAGGTGGAAAGGGAAAAGAGACTTTTACTCCTTGAATATCCTAAAAAAGACATGAGCTAGATGTGGTTTCTGGACAGATAGTAATTCTTGAGGGATTTTCCTTGTATGAACTTGACTAATATTCTCTTCAAGCCAGGTAAACTTTGAATCCACAAACTTTTCTGTCAAGGAATTCCAATATTTAACAACACCTAAGTGAAGCACTACCTCTGTCTTGAAGTTTGTTCCTTCAAGGTTTTCAATGACATTTAGCTCTTACATTAAAAGAAAATGTGAATGGTTGATCTCTATGTGCCTTCTTCCTGCTGCCTATGGTTTTAGAGACCCTTATCTTAATTCCCCAGGATTCCCCTTGAGCCAGATGAGAGTCTTACTCCACTTAGTCATCACCTCTATTGAAGCCCTTTCACATTTCTAATTATCTTTTTCATGCATTTATTCTGGTTCTGCTGTGTCCTTTTTAAAATGCAGAGACAGAATTGCAGAGCTTAATATGTAGGGAACCCTGATTCCTCACAGACGAATGTTTTGTTCTCTATTTTATTCCTAATAATCAGCTCAGAGCCCATGATTTTGTGTATAAATTTAGGATTTTTTTCTTCTGCTTGTGCATTTTTTTTCATTTCTTTACATTTATCTCGACTGAAATACAGCTGTCTTTTCATTATACGGTGTGCAAAGCACCTCTGCACTCTTTCACCACCATTCTCTCCCGTTCCTGCTCAGAATCAGTTCGTATCATCAGTAGATGTTTTCAACTTGTTGCTCACATCCTTTCTTGGTTGATCATCACTGTATGCAGCAACATCAACATAAGATTTTTCTTGATCTTAATGATCTTCTTCTGTTCTATTTTTATTCTGCTTTGAGTTTCCTGACTTTTAACGAGGTATTCAGCATGCACACCACAACTAATTAGTTTTCTGAAAAGGTGCTGAAGAGGTACTTTTAAAAAAGCACACCTTTAGAAAGCCAGGTAGTTTGTATCAGTTGAATGTTCTTGACCCTGTGAAGAACTCCCATAAATTTGCTAGGCAGAGCCATGTGAAAACTCCTGCTATGTTTCCCCCAAATATATAATCTTTATCCACATGTACACTAATTCTGGTGTTTACTATAGTTTCTACTAATTTTTGCAGTATAGATATAGCCAGAGTTAGAAGTCTGCAGCTCCCTTGTGAAATTTCTTTAAAAAAAAAAGACAGCCTGTTTGCCACCCCTCACTCCTCAGATGAAAGGGCTAATAAAAGAGAGATTACAAATGGTTATTTTTTTCCAGCTGTTTGCTTGAGTTCTTTTATAATTTTGGGGTGAATATCATCTTAATACTGGTCATTTATTACTGTTTATTTTTTGGTTTGCTCTGTTTAAGCTGCTTCTGTTGTCCCTTATTTAATATACATCCTCTGACTTGCTTACAGAAAGTGGTGATCTCTCCATTTGTTTCTACAGTCAGCCATTCTTTTAGTTCCCTTTGAAATTTATTTGGGGAGAAATCTTGCCAGCTGGTAAAAACTGTCAACTTTCTAATTAGATCAAGGAGTAAGTCTTTGATATTTCTCTTCCAGATTATGGTCTGACACTAAATCACAGAGTGGTTAACATTGCAATAGCAGTTTCTGCTCAATAGTCTAAATTTTCTGTTTAACCCTTTGTGCATCCTGTACAAAGGGTAAAGCTTGGTGTTGCACTTTATACCATCAGGTAATGAGAGTTCAATAACCTTGTGGCAAACACGCTGGAAGGTAATAAATTCTCATTAATAATAATCTTATCATGCCTAATGCCTAACTACATCATAAGAAGAGATTACGATATTTTGCAGTTATATCAATAACAGTTGTTCACACATATGTACAGGTTAGGAAGTTGTAGAATTGTTGACCAGAAAGGCAGCATTCTGTCTCTGGAAAACACTGGGTAAAATATGAATAACTGGTGGGGAAAAGAGCATTATCAAAATGGTAATTTTCCTTAGTTTTTTGCACTAAATCAGTAAGTAACATTCAGTCCTTTTCTGTCTGGAGCTTAAATTATTATTATTATTATTATTATTATTATTATTATTATTATTATTATTATTATTATTGTCCCCCTTGGCTATCCCAGATCCTCCTGTGGTCACAAAACGGTCTTTTAACAGGATCCACATCAGAATGGAAATGAAACTACCTTGTGCCTGAGTGTGCTGCTGAATCATGGAAATTTCTGCTCATGCTCTATAGTCTAGAGCTACCCAAATATACCCACCTTGTGAAACATCACATAGAGGTTGATGTTTTCTGTACAGGCAGCAGGGACAGTAATTTCTGACTTTATTTGTGCACAGCAGGAGGAATTTCCAGTTTGCTGATTTTTTTTGTTATGGCATAACACACTACTAGTGACAGGCATACTCAGCTGGGGACTGCCAATTCCAACCATTCATTTTCCACTTTTTGTCCGAATTTTTAAAAATTTTTGGTATCTTTTATGAAGGTCAAAGGTTTTTAATTTTCTAACATTTTTAGAGACCATGCTCACAGTTGTTTTTTACCGTTTTTACTGATTTGGACTTAATTAAAAAAAAAAACCAAACAACAAAACACCTCTATCAAAAGGTATGAACAGCAAAAGCTTAAGGGGTAAAATATAAACAATCTGGCTGTTAGACTGGACGGATTTGGGTCTGATTTTTCCTGTACTTTAAGTTCAATAATAGGAAGTGTGTTCTGTTAATAGCTGCAAAAATTCCTGGGTTAGTTGGCTTTGAAGGGAGGCTGATGTCAGATTTTAAAACAGATGTAACAGCAGCAGCAGTGCTTCGTTCCTCGCCTTCATTCCTTGTCATCATATCCATCTCCAACCTGGAGGGCTGGCAGGACTACTTAGCTGCTGCTCCCATTAGAGTTGGCATGCAGCTGGCAGGGGAAGGGAAAAAAACTGACTTTCTGGTTTGCTTGCTTACTTTGTATCCCCTATCCTCCTGCAGTGTTCTCCCCTAATTTATCCCTGGGCCACTGATATTTTCTTGCTGTTTCTATTCTTCATTGAGCTCTTCTATATTTCTTGAGGTTATCGAATGGTTGATTATGTTCAGTCTTAATTATGCAAATGTAGGAAATGGGATATGACTATCTGTCACTTGCAAGGCTTTCCTGCAAAATGGTGTCTGCAAGTTTTGGGCTACCGGTTGACAGTCTGAATTTACAAAAAATATTTTTTAAGTATTATTTGCATTGCATTTAAAGCAATATTTGCAAAATTTAAATACTGTGGAAGTAACAAAATTTAAGAAAAAAAGAACAAAAATTAATTTTAAGAACATAATTTCTACTCAGTCTAGAATTTATCTCTGCACATATATGATATAACAGATGTTTAAATTATTAACCACTTGGTATTTTGCTCCTCGTGTCTTAATGCATGAGATGGTGAGGAAGTGGCCATATTTTTTTTTTTTCCTTTATCACTAGCCTTCAGTGTTCAATGCCCTTTGTTTGTTGTGCATTCAGAGCTAAGCCTGTACTGAGTAAACAATTATTAATTTTTGTGTGGGCTCTGCTCCTGATAACATTTCTGTATACTTCACAAATACTATTTAAGTTACCGTCCCACAACCTTTGGAAGGTTCGGGTATGTGACTGCTGCTTTACAGGTAGAGTGTTAAACTGCAGAATGGTTAAGATTATATGTGTGCAGTCTTTGTGGCTGCTCTGGGTGCAGTTAGAATTTGTCAGAGAGCTTCACGCTGGTTGCAGAGGCAACTCACTGGGGGCTGAGGGAGCTGCCATGCTTGCTCCGTGCCCTGCAGCCGCAGCCTGGGAATGGCCTGAGCAAGGGATTTCTAAAAGTCCTGCGCATTCCCAGCAGCATCAAGGCTTAGGCAGACAGAAGTAGGTAATTATAAATATCCCACTGAGGGCAAAAACATGAATTTCTTTATGGCATGGAACTGGTCTCCAAACTAAAGATATGCCCAAAATCTTTCAGGACTATGTACAGGGTGGACATGCACAGGGCTGTTTGAGTGGCAGAATATGGAGTCAGAGAGAGAAAACAACAACAAATCCCCCAAGGAAAACATAAAGAAAAAAAATGTAGATGCACAGATGTCCAGGCACAGCCTTGGAGTGGTCCCCTGACAGAGGTCCCCTCTTGTGGAAAACTTATTGGCTGGAAGGACTGGAGCTGTGAGCAGGGAGATGATCTCTTAGCTCTTTGATTTTTCCGGTGTTGAAAAAAGCAGGATATTGCACATTCCTGTGCTGTATCTGGCCTGCATCAAAGACACCTGACCCCCCCACCCCCCCATCTTCCTTTTGAAGGGGCAGTTGTCTGGCTCTTGGTGCTGTTTTATCTGGTTTGACTGAGATGCTTAGGTTTAAAAAACTAACATGTTTACTCATGCTTGCACCAACCTCAGATATATACAGGGGATACCTAGCACTCCTCCAAACTGGTTTCTCTTAGACTCAACCAGCATTCAAAAGAGTTTTTGGATGTAGTAACACTGATGCTACTTTCTAGATTTTTTTTGTTTTTTCTCCCAAAATTCACTCATAGAGAAGTATGCTTGCCTGTCAAGGCTAGGTCCTGTAGAGATCTAGCATGGATCTTATCCCACTTGCAGTAATGGAAGAAGGCTGTTTCCTATTGCTGTGAACAGTCACCAGAGGTGGGAAATCTTCAGAATGTGCAGTTACTGGATTACTACACAGGTCACTCAGGGTTCTGACATTTCTCTTTTTTCTATACTGTGAAGGAAGCCTTTAGAAGAGCAGCTGGTCCATATGGCTCTGGAGGTGTATAGAATTTTTTCTTATGCAATTAATTAAAAAACCCACCCCACTTTTTTTACCTTATTCAAGTACACTTAGATACTCAATTTTCACTTCCTTTCTGAGTTTGTATTCTCTTGCCCATTAGGGTTGGCTATATTGCTTCCCATTCCTTTCTTTCTTTCTTTCTGTCCCTGCAAAGCAGCCTTTTGTTGTGCTGTCCTTGGATACCTCGTACGTTCAGTTTGTTTGATTATGGTATTCTTTTGAAGTTTAATTTGGAACAGAGAATGCACATCGTCCTTGAAGCTGTGTCAAGCAGGTAATCTGTTTTCTCATTGCCTGATGGTTAGGCAATTTTGCCTTTCAAAATCACACCAGCTCTGGCACTCTTAGGAATCCCTTGTTTAGCAGACAAAAACAAGTTCTGAAAGACACGCCCAGGCACTTTTGCTCAAATATGTGCTGTATATAAGGTATGTGTACCCTATATAGTGTAGCTTTTAGTGAAAGTTATTTCCTAATAGAAAGCACCTTCAGTTTATTTACTGGTGGAGTTGGAAAAGATGTTTCACTGCAGAAAATATCAGTGTAGTTGCATCTGATTGAGAAATTTTGCCTCTTTCTCTGAAAAACTATTTCCCTGTGTTGATTTCTAGAGATGAATTACTGGTTTAAGAGGAAAGATACCAGCTTTAAAAAGGTGAGAAAGAGAAAGTGAGATTCATATAATCTTTGGCTGTTGGGCTATTTGGACTTTTAGAAATTGATCCGTCTCTAAAATAAGTCTGAAGGTGAGCATATGGAAACTTACATCTGTTACTAAGTGATCAATTTTCTTATTCTGATTTAGACTGTCAAATGCCCATTTGATGGAATGTTGAATTTAGTGCTAGCAAAAATTTCAGAAATATCTATATGCTAAACCAGACTTCTTTAATCTAGTTGGGTGAAACCTGAGGGCTTCAGGTTGTTTTTTTTCAAGTCTGTAAACAAAGTCCTGTGGGACATACCTTTAGAATGCCTTTTTTAAAAGGAGTGAAAATTCAACTTGAGAGACCTCAAAACAGATTCCTAAGACTAGAATTTATAAATACAATCTAAGACACTACATTTACATGGATTCTCTTCCACTCCATAATGTAATGTACCCTCATACAATTTAGATAGTTCCAACAAAATCAATAACACTACCTGGCATCATTATTTCTTTCCTATATTCCATTCCCTATATTCAGGTGCATCCCAGCTATATTTGATTAATTTTTTAGCACCAAACAATATTGAAGAGGCCTTTCTTCTGCTTAAACTAAGAAGGTGAAAAAGCAAATTTCAATCAGAATTTGAAAGACCTCTATTTTCCATCCATAGTTATGGTTATTCAATGACATGAAATTTGTTTAACTTTGTGGTGAAAGAGAAAATGCAAGTAGAAAGATTAATCTTAATAATAATCTGATTCCAGTTCAAGCAGCTTGATATATTTATAGTATCTCTGTCTACGGACAATAACTCATATTTTCTTATTTAATTTATGCAATCATTTCAATTCTCAGACTGTAATTTTTTTCTACTACTACTCACTCTTGAGTAAAAAAAGTGTTAAATTTGTTTAATAAATAATTGTATGTCATAAGCAATAAACAAAGAAAATGTTTCTAGATTCTTTTTTCCCTTGTTTTCCGCAGCCTTCCTCAGATGCTGTAACTTTGATTACATGATTTCTTCCTACATTGCAGCAACACCTTCCTTGTTCATTAAAATTTGAAGCTAAACCAGTGCAAAATATTGATTTTTTTCTTTTCTTGTGAGCAGGATTCTTCATTTCAATGCAGCTTTAGGGAATTAAATATGGATTTGAAAGAGATGTCCAGCTGCTCATACCATTTGGCAGAAGCTGTCTGAATTGTGAAAATGGGGGAGAAATGCAGTCATCTTGAGCTGTTCCAATGTCTTCTTGACTAGACAACTCCATCCATTATGAATCCCCTGGGCCAGATCCTCACTGAGGTAAATTGGCACTGTTTCCTTAGGCTCATTGCTTCTGTGCTGACTTACACCAGCTGGGCCCTAGATTATATTCTCATTAAGTGGACAAAAGTAGCCAAAGCATGTCTGCAGGACTCAGGATTGAAATACATTTCTGTAAGTACTGCCTTGCTTTAGCAGCAGCACTAATGTACTGGAGGCCCCCGACAGCCTCTCTAGACACACTCTCAGGGGAGCAGTGAATGAGGGTAATACATCCACAGCTGTGAACTGCTGTCCCTTTCAACGAGAGCTGTGCCAAATGAAGCAGAGGAACTATGAGCCATGCCGGAGCATCCTGGACTTTCTGTATAGCAGCCCCAGTGCCCACACTGCTCTGCTGCACTCTCTTCCCTGATAATACCCTGGCTCCCTTACCACTGGATCCAGGTCTTACACAGGGCAATTCTTCTTTTCCTACATGCCCATTGAAGAAAAGGTGGGAAGGTTTCTGCAAGAGGGAATAGTGCGTTCCAAGGCCTTACACTGCATGTGAAGTTTTGACGTGCCTCTCCCTTGTCTTCTCCAAAAGCAGCAAAAGCCAGAAGCACTGAACAGAAGTAGTATCATAGATATGGTCTGAGGAGCTCAGTGTTATGACTTGGATAACATTGCCTCTGGAAGGGAGAAAGGGACACTTTTGATACCTGTGACAAACAAAACACAGGGCTTTTTCATAACAAATCTCAGATTTACTGCTTTCTAATGGAGTGTGAAATAAATGGGTTGGCACCTAATTCATATTAAACACTAATAAATTCCTAGACGCAGAACTAATACCACCAAGGTAGGTTGTCAACTGGATGCAATCTATCCGGAAGCATTAGAAAAGTCTGCTTCTACAGGGTTCAAAACAAGCTCATTTTCTTCACAAGCCTTGTTCCTTCTGTGTCTTGTACATGGTGCATGCGTAGAATGCAGTCTTGAATATTTTAGAGCCTTGATATACCCCCTTCAATTAGGAAATCATGATGTTTTTAAACTTAAAATCTGGCAAAAGATTGGAATCAAAAGGTATGATGTTGCTGACACATGTTGCATTTAGCTTGGGTAATGACAGCATACTTGATGTACATATATGCAGGGTCCTATTTAGCAATAACCTAAAATTAATGAATGCCCTCTTAAGCAAATGAAAAGAAATGTTTCACAAGTGGCACAAAAGCCTATTAACTAGGAGTTTAAAAGATTTTCATTGCCAGGGGAAAAAAAAAATTACACAGTGTTTATAAATGCTGCCTGATTTTATTGGCCGATTGCTCCAAACACTACCAGCGCGTTACACTTTTTATTTGCTGAGTGGCCATTTTGAGCTTGTCTCTGCTGACTGTATTGGGCTTGGTTTCAAATCTCCCTTAATCCTGCAATGAACCTTTAATAAAGCTGGATTGACTTTAAATCAGTACTTTGAAACATTAATTAAAATAAAACAGGAGGAACTAAAAGATCAAATGATCCATTGTGGTGGTGGTGGTTTTTAAATCAAAGCTCTCTTCTCCACCCCTCTCCAGAAAAAAGCATGCCTTTGAAGGCTGCAGCTGTATGACTTCCAACATGGTTTTTAAGCTGGCCTTAGGTTTTAATTACTTTTGCTGTTTTGGGTTGGCATTTTCTATATTTTTGAAGAGTGTTTGGAACACTTCTTTTTACCCTTCCTTTCAGAAAAGTAGAGGATAAAACAGGCGAAATTGCTGTGAGTAGTGTGACAGGCCATGGCAATCCCACTCAGCCTGCTCTGTTCTGTGTTCCAGAGCCTTTGCAGAGTCTCTTGCAAAGGCTGGAAATGGCCCCGGAAAGTTCTCTGTTTTATGTGCCAAGTCGTATTATAAAGCAAGTTCTGGTGTTGTGGTGGTTTTTTTTTTTGTTTGTTTGTTTTTGTTTTTTTTTTTTTAAATTTCATAGTGACCCTCCAGCAGTCTCTGTTGCCTTTACTTCCGGGCAGAAGCGTGTTCTGCAGACAATGAAGCCTGTACAGCAACTGCACTCCCTGTTGTTCTGCTCCACTCTGCCTCGAGCCTGCAGGAAAGCTCAGACATAGAAGAAAGAAATGTGACTTGAACAGAAATGTTAGCTTCTCTCAGGGCTGATATTAATTACCTGGTATGGTTACACTTCAGGAACGAGTTCAGGGACACCTGATCCTTGCTGTCAAGGCTGCTATTTCATAAGTGAATGATCTCATCAGTTGTTCTCTAAGAAATTGATCTTTAGTCTTTGTATTGTTTATCAGTTCCTGCACTCCCTTAGTATGTGTCAGGTTACCGCGGGAATTTTCCTGTACATTTAACAAAAAAATGCAGTTAAGCTTGCAAGAAACCTATCAGCTGTGTTACAGGGAAACCTAATAATCAGCAGCTTAGGCCTTGCCTCAAGAGTTTTCCACCTGCTTGAACTGAAGACTTGAAAATATTTGCTAGTATTACACTGAAGGGGAAGCTGAGGGAGTTGTTTAATTTCCTCCAGCCTCAGTTAGGCAGCAAGTCAGGGATCCGAGTTCTAAGGCTGTCCCCAGGAAGGCATTGCAAAGCTGGCACAAAATGTGTGACTCCAGCCATGGGAGAGGCTGGAGGAGGGCAAAGATGTTTAACTCAGAGCTGTGGTGGTGGAGCTGCTGCAACCTGGAGTCCTGCAGGGCTTCCCTCATCCTCCATCCCCCTCCTCCCAAGGACCAGAGTTTTCAGGAAACCTGCGAGGACAAGCTCTCAAGGCCTCTAGTGATTTCTCAGTGTCACCACAATATCAGATACCACAGAAGCAAGAAGCAATGGCATCAAAACAAGCGCCATTGTGAAGTAAGCTCGGATGTGGCCTGGTTTGGATCACATGCAAAATAATATTGCTTTTGGCCAATCTTACTGTCCAAAGCAACAGTGAAGCAGAAACTGTCAAACGCATCCATCTGGGATGGTCACTTCACACCAGGGAGAATCTGGGGGTGGGTAGGAGGTGAGAAATGCTTTAACATAAAGCCAGATGCTGCTGTCACTGGAGTGAATAGAGCTCTATTGTTCTTTTCTAGAAGAGCGAATCTTCGGGTTTTGTCCTCTCAGGTTTTGTCCTCTATCATAGCTTGGATCTGGGGCTTCCTAAGGAGGAGGGAGAGCAGAAAGGTTGGACAGAAAGAAAGGATACAACTACTCATTTCCTTGGTGGAAGTACAATGCTTTTTCCACCGCATTGCTTTGCACTGGGCTGAGTAGGAGGGACGGAGTTGTCAAAAATAATTATGGAAAAAAGGAAGCAGAAAACTAAAAAAATATCCCTAAATGTTGAGAGCAGCTGCAAGCTCAAAAATGTGAATTCAAAACGAATTACTTTTTATATAGCAACATGCCAGCTTCTCTGGTGGGCAAACTGCTCTTCTTGATACAGTCACACAGAATTAGTCATATATACTCTTGCTAGGCACCAATCTGTTAGGTCTCCTGTTACAGGGCTAATTGCTTTTTGAGCTAATGCATACAAATATAGTTACTTAGTTAATCTCTCCCTCTCGGCCCCCTCTAGCATGTTTGAAGTGTCACCAGCATTATGAAAACTTCCTGAAAATATTTCTGACTTTAAGTCTTACAAGTCAAAAAGGGATGATAAGAGGATAGGACTGTAGCAGGAGAGGGGAAGAATGATGCAAAAGGGGATTAAGCCCTCCCCACCACCACTTTCTCAGCAGATCAGTATAAAACAACTGACCCAAAAGGAATTTTGCAGATTTATACCCATGGGAGATGTGATTCATTGCTTCATTTCAGTTTGCCCTATGGGATAAGTTTAGCTTATTTAGAAGATGCTTCTTAAAAATGCTGTCACAGTCCCACAGTCTGTGACAACAAAACTTACGTGTGACCTGAGGAATTAAAAAAAAAAACCCAAACCGAAACCCACATTCTTTTAATTAATATAAAAAGGTAAAAATCACCTTTCTTTTTTCTTTTTTCTTTTTTTTTTTTTTTTAAATTTTCATACTCTTCACTGGAAAATAACAAATAGAGTGATTTCAGCAAATTAGACATAAATCTCCACTTAGTTATTATTTTAGGAAGGTAGGTGGTGAATGATGGGCAAAGAATGTGTAAGTATAAAAAGTTACTTCCAGAAAAAAAGTTAAAACATATTAAAAGGAAGAAGCAATAGGAACAAAAATGGAAAAGTAAGTACAGTATATAGAGAGATTTCTGTGAGACCTTGCAGTTTTAGTTTGGGAGGGGTTTGTTTGAAATGTATACTTTTACATTTCCTGAGAATTACCTGCTTTAATGGTAAAATGAGTAAAAGTAACATTTGTTTTTTAACTGGGCCTAATCAATAATAATTTTTGACAGTATTTGTCATCTTATTTTCAGCAATACATGCTTCTAACTTTATATTTGTGAGTAAAATCCCAGCTGGACACTGGAGTGTTATTGCCCTTGCTAGCACAGATACTGTGAGTTACTGTATAGTCAAATGGGTATTTTCTTTCTTGAAATATCTTGCAGCCTAAGGATGTGCCATTCTGTAGTCATTGTAGTTAAAAAGGCTTTTCCAAAGTAGCTTAAAAGTTAGCTAACTCAAGTACTGCTTCCAGTGTTTTCAAAATGCTCAACACAGTTTATGATCACCACCTGAGAATCTTAATAAACATTTGAGCTACTTAGTACCATATGAGATTTATGGTGTGGCTATTTCTCTGCTTGTAGCCTCTGATCTAAGTACCTTGAAACTCTTTCTGAAATGTTTTTCTGGACAGCAGGGAGTGGGGCGCAAACATTTTCTGAATGAGAACTCATAGCCTCAATTGCTCAAAATTGCCTCTAGGCTCAACAGCAGATGGTTCAGCCACCCATGCTGGTTTATTCCCGGGTTTCTTTAAAACAGACTCAATGAAATGACTGAATCTGGAGGAGTAACTTTTTCTTGGTGACTTTGCCTGTTCCCAGCAGATCTTTTCATTAGGAACAAAATGCAATATTGAGCAAATTCCTTTGGCTGGTCCTTAGCACATGTGCACCAATGTGGGTCACCATGAAGATAGACCAGATAGATGGAAGAAATGTTTTTACAAGGTGGGTGGTGAAACACTAGAACAGATTGTCCAGAGAGGTGGTAGATGATCCATCACTGGAAACGTTCATGGTCAGATTGGACTGGGCTCTGAGCAACCTGATCTAGAGGAAGCTCATTGCAGGGGGTGTTGGACCAGGGTGATCTTTTCAGGTCCCTTCTAATCCAAACTGTTCTATGATTCTATGGGTATATAGATTCTGTTGGAGCACTTGATAATGAATTATGATTTCACCAATCATGACGAAGTCTGCTGCTTCTGCATGCTGAAGAGAGTGCTAGCCTTTATGTTCACTTCCCCTTTATCCATGAACAAGGAACAAGTTATTTCCTCAGAAGTCTGTAAAGACAAATTTTAAAGGGGCTTCCTAAATTGAATAATTTGAAAAAAAGAAATGAAGAACCTTAGAGTGCTTTAGGATATGAATTCTAACATTTATAAAGTATTTTGAAGAACAAAATGCATGTTACAATTGCTGCACACTAAGTTTTGTTCTAGGTTTAAATACTGTCTATGTAAATAAATCGAGATTATTTTATCCACTCACAATTGATTTTGGCATCATCTTTGCGTTAATCTGGTCTTTTATTTCCAATGAGGACTGAAATGATCTGTTTCTCATTTATTTACTTTGTTTTTAGTGTAATTATCTGCCATAAAAAGAGATTCACTGTAATTGATAAAAGACTTTACTATTTGATATGAAAAGATATATTTATGAATGTTCAACTCCTACCTTTCCATAAATCTAGGAAAAAGGAAACAAAACCAAAATGTGATTCATGCCCTCAGTGCTGCTTAATAAACTATTTGTATCATTGGCTTGGTAGAAAGTGAAAGAACAGTTTTTCTTCTGTTCCCTCTTGTTCAAGTACTACATGAAAAAATAATATTATTTTTGAAAGTGAGTTAGTTTAATGTATTCCAGGAATCTTAGATGGAAACAATATAGCATGGGCCAGTTACTACTATCCTAATTTCAGAACCTGCCAAAATCTGTCATTGAGCTGAGAAGCTCAAGTCATTAGCAAGCTCAGCTAGCACTTTTTCCACACCACCACCCACCCACTCACTCACCTGGTTAGTGTCTCTGTTCAGCGAAAGTGTAGTGGAAGAAAGAAGACAAGGAGATTAAAACTGGCCTGATTATCAGAGTTACTCGAATGGATGTATCTTTTGGATTAGTCCCGTGGTGCAAATAGTCAAATTTATCATGATGTTTCATTTTTCATGTGTGTTTGAAAACCTCTGTGACTGAAATTCGTATTTCTGATCAGCTGTGTAAGAGCCAGAAGTGCTGTATGGAGAGCTCTGAAAGCAGAGAGTCACTGGAGTGAAATAGGCAGGAAGGAGAGCAGAACTGTGCCCAGAGAGATAAGCACAAATATCTTGGTTTTACGTCAAGAGCCATCTCTGTAAAATTCTTAAGTCAGTCTGATCTGTGCATCATACAGAACCAGTAGAGCAGGTTTGAAAGAAAAGACAAAAAAAGAGTAGAAGAAAAAAAGACAAGGAGGAAAAAACCCACAAAAGAGTTTTTATTTTCTTTGATTTGGTATCTCTGAGCTTGCAGTGGTGCACCCCAAATCCTCACTCTCTGAGCAGGGCCTGAGCATCAAGCTCTTGAATTTGATGAGAATGTCACTATATTTGGCTCTAAATTTGACTACAAGCTGTCTTGAAGTGAAACTGCCAAATGTTGTCTGGCCACATGTGAGTGAAACCCAGCAAACACCTAATCTGTGGCAGCTACGTGAACCCAAAGGGTAAAGCTTAATAGTGTTCCTCATTTTCCCTTGAGACCTTGTAGCACGCATGACCTGTTATCTGCATTTCTACCCTACTCTGCTTTATGCCTGGCCTTGTGGATGTTTCTACCATCTGCAGCTCTCATAACTCTGAAAAATTAGGTCTATCTCCCTTAGAAAATGCTCCTGCCACCTATGTCTCTATCCTTCATGAATCTTTGCAACGTCCTGTAAAACAAAGGGCAGCAAATGAAAATAGCATATTTTTTGTTTTGTTTGTTTGTTCTAGCAAGCAATTTTCAAATACATGGCACCAAGTTAGCATGGTAGCTTTCAAGCTGTAAAAATGCAGCTTCAGAAACACTTGATGGCAAAGAGAACCAGCTGTCTTAACTAATGCAGATTTTTGTACATCTTGAACCATTTAGTGCAAGTGAAAGAGCTGTCAGAAATATGCAACAGAAGCAGCTAGCTTTATTTAAAATCCTTGCCTTCTAATTCTGGTTCTATTTATTTAACAAGAATCTTTTTCTTCCCAGCTGCTGTGAATGCTGTTACTTACCAGGCCATGATGCTCCGGAGTGTGAATATCCATCAATTACGCAGCATTAGTCAGCCCCTGAGTGAGCGCACTGCAGATGATGAAGGCAAACAGGGAAGCATTTGGGACAAGGTTGCCTCCGTTCACAGACATTTCTCTTTGAAGCATGTAGAAGGTGAAATGGGACTGTAATTCTGTGCTCTGTTAGTGTCCACGGGAGAGGAATGTCAGGCCTTCTCCTGTGTCTTTTTTTCTGCTTTCATGTGCAAAATCAAGAGCAGCCTACTGCTGCCTATATTTATTTAGTAACCACTGATTTTTCAAGATCTTTATAGGATCTGGAATTACCCTTATACTGCAATCCACAGTCTATTGAATTAACAAGTAAGTCTGAAGAAACCAGGGTTTTGATTAGTCACGAAGTCTGTGTGTTTTACCTCCCCCCTCACTAAATCCTTAAACTTGTGGGTTTTTACTTCCTGTAATTTTTTTTGCTTTCTTTTTTCCTGCAAAGCTGAGATCCTAATGAACAGCTACAAGAGAACACATGTAGGTAAGGGACACGTGAATGAATTAACCCAAGGCAAATAGAGCTGTCCTGATTTTGACAAGCAGCAAAGCCATCATGTGACTTGAGTACAGCTTGGGGCTGTCCCAAAGCACCCTTGGATGAGTCAGGGCTATGTTTCTTGCATGATCAAATGTCTTTCTTTCGGCGTGCAGCCTGCTTCTTTCACAGGCTTTCAAATGCACAGTTTGCTGCTTCCCTAGGAGCTGCCACGGTGCCTTTTATTCTGATCCACGTCAATACCTGCAGCATTGCCTCTTCTGTCATGTAGCCATAGCCTCAGCTGAGAGTCCCTATGACTGTCACAACAGGACTTCTGCAGCTTTCAACCGAAAAGATTGAACCCAGTAGAGCAGCAGCCAGAAACAGCACAACTGATGTATTTACAGGTTTTTTTTTTGGTAACAGCCTCTTGCTCAAAAGTTAATTGTTGAATTTTGTTCTCTTAAAGCACTTGAAAGAGGGGCGTTGTTTTCCCTTGCAAGGTCCATCAGAGCAGGCTGGTAAGAGGAAGAGAATTAGACCCTTTCACCAAAGAGGAAAACTGCAGCAAAGAAAAGAAAAATATTTGCCCAAAGTCGCATAAGAGAGAGCTTGAGCATTAATGATGAGATTGTTCTTAGTGCACTTTCTTGGGCAAAGCAGGAACTAGGGAGCTTTCCAGGTAACCTAGGGGATTTTTCCCTATTGCAGCTAAGTGCCTGGAGAAGGTCTGAAAATGGTAGCAGATCATGTCAGGCACCATTTTGTATCAATGGCTTGATCCTCTGAATTCTCAAAAATCATGATGTTTTTATGGATTCTGTGGAAAAAACCCCAAAACATCAGGAACTTGAATCACAGGGGAGAGAGCAAAGAGTTTGCAACAGTAGTTCTGAGAGATCCAAATGGTCCGTTCATTTCAGCAAGATAACTCAGCTGGCTAGTAATGGTAATTTAAATGTCCATCTTGTTAGCAGTTTCATTCCTAATGAAAGACCTGGCTTTACAGATAGCTTTACTGGATAACTTTCCAATAAAACCCTACTAATGGAATCAGAGTTATACTAGCAAAAAAGTGCTAGGGCTAGCATAGTTTACAGTGGTTCAGTGTGTGAAATGAGCTATACTGACAAAAGCACTTTTGGACAATATAACTGCTTCTATGGTATCCAGCAGATTTGTGGCAATGGATTAAAACTAGACAGTTGAAGGGGTTATTTACCACAACTTTGATTTAGGTCTGTTTCGCTGCCTCGCAGCATCTGTCAGGAAGGTGCAGACAGACACCTGGGTCATCTTGTTTTTATCTGTTGTCACAGATGTGTCAGAACACAAAGCCGGGACTTTAGGCAGCATCACAATGATTTTTACTAATCAGATATGCACCTTTCTATTTAATCAGTATAACTGATACAGCTAATGTTTCTTACACAGTTTTATGTATGGAGGCATCCATAGGTTTTCATCATATACTGGTACCTGGACATGTAAATGGCATGTTTGCGTGATGTCAGAAGTGATATTACTTATTCCTGATAAAGAAACAGCTAAATCAAGAAACACAGCAGAGCCACTGAGTACATTTGAGCTACACTCAGGGGCTCTATCAACACAGCTCTAATCTGAGCATTTGTGTAGTACACAGCATGTAGCATCTCTCAAGCAAGCCAATAACACAGCCCTGGCCTGTACTGGAGGGACTTGCACCCACATTGCAATTTAAATCCCACTCAGATATTCTGATGATTTACTAAATGTCGACTAGGTATGCCTGAAACTTTGAGTTGAAATGCAAACAGAAAACTTAGGAACAAAGCTGTCTATCAAGGGTTGGTTGTTTTTTCTGGTTTGGTGAAAGCATTTTAAACATACCATTTCTGTATTTGACTTTTCAGTGTGCATGTTTGGATTTCTGCATTCATAGAGCTGAAAGAAATCTACCCTGTCCTACTCTGTACTGAGTTTGGCCTCCAAGCTGCTTTCTAAAGAAAGTAAACTTTCTGTCTTTTGTTAGAGGAAAGCATTTGGTGCATGCCTATACTTTATGAGTACAGTTTGAAGATTTTAACCCTGGTGCCCAGTGTGCCCACTGTGCCCTTTTGCCAGTGTGTAATACACCAGCCTGAATCTCTTTTTCATCCTCTGAGTTACAGCACTGACTGAATCTAAATAACCTCTCCTTGTGTCCTATTAATTGTTCCACTCTGCAATTCCAGAGGTAATGCATGAATGCATTATCCTTAGGCTGAAACTGAAGGGCCTCAGTACAGCTCTGCCTCTTTCCAAGCTTCTGCCAGTGTGGCTCCAGGAGGACCATTTAGAAATAAGGGCCAACACACTCCAGTAATGAGGAATTGTGTTACTGAGTAAATGACCAAGACTGTATCACCAGGACATCATCTTGTTTGTCCACAGAGGTGTAAGGAGTAGTCCTGGTAACACAAATCATCTCATACAGAGCTTCCACTGTCAAGAGAAACACTCAGGTACTGCTTTTTGTTATTCACCTTCAGTGAAGCTTCTATAACATTCCTTCATTTATGGTGAAATAATAGTTTCTATAAGTCCGCTTCAGTCTTACCTTCTGTCAGAGCAGCATGTGCACAAAAGGAAACAGTGTGCTTTATCTGCTAAAGCATAGGGCTGGGGTTTGAGAGCTACAGATTCCCAAACTGCTTTTGTCACGGGCTTGGTAGGTGACCAGCAGCGTAACAGTAAATTGAACTCTTGTGCTTGTTGTCTGAGGAAGGGAAAATACTACAAATGGTCTTATGTTCTCTAAAGTGTGTCTTTGGACATGGATTATGTGTGTTGCAGTGTTAAGCTGTTAGCTTTTTCCAAAAATGATAATAGAAAATTAATTCCTTGCTCTAGCAGCCATTGAATTTAAAAATTGTTTTTTCTTAAAAATAACATGATCTTAAGACCAACCACCATACTTCATATGGTGGTTCCACTGAACACTGACATTTTATTTAATGTTTTCTTTCTTTTCTGCAAAGCAGCAGTCATGCATGAATTACAAAATACCTTTCTGAAACTGAATATATAGGGCTGTACTGTGCAAATGTTTGAAGTGCATGACTTCCATTAGGAAATTTGTTTAGTGGGGTGAAATCTTAACTGTGTTAAAAGCAGCAGGGCTTTAGCCATTTGTTCCAGCAGGCTATTAAATTTTCAACTGAGAATAGTTTACCAGATTGGGTGCAACCTTCTCAGCTTTTTTGTGGTTTTAGAATTATGACCAGGCAGAGCTAGAGTAGATGGAACGTAGCTTTTAACTATGAGTTTGAAAATGCTTTGCTAATTCCCCTAGAAGTTGTTGTGCATGAATTAGTGTTTATTCCCATCTAAGGGATAAGAAAATTGAATAAAACCCCCAATTATCCAAGACTGCACAGAGGGAGTCACAAAATGAGAGACCAAACTCTGACTAATTGCAAATTCTGCTATCACAGTTTTTATTTACTCAAGAATTGAAAGAAAGAATTCTTGCCTTTTAGTGCCAGAAAGGTTGGAATCTGCCTGTAATCCTCAAAAGATAGGAATAGCATGTTGAAGCATGGTACACATTTCTCTCTAGTGCTGATTTTATAGTTTGCATCTCTCCTTTTCATTCTGTCTTGACCCTATATGTTGTTTCTCTGATGCTTGTGACACTGCTTTTAGAGCTCTTTTATGGATTTAGAGAGAACAGAAAAGTCTGCAGCAACTTGTTTGGTAGTAGGCATAAGTGATAGATTTGAAAAGCTGAAAGCTTAGAAAGCTATAATGGTGTATATATAAGGAAAACTTATGAGCAGTAGAGGGTTGTTTGCCCTCTGGCCTTGGACGTGGGATGAAGGTGACTGTAAAACAAAACAATAGAAATTAAAGGTTAAACTGTTGCAAAATTACATTGTTTCAAATCCACTTTAGCAGACAGACCAGAGAACATTTTTCATCAATTAAACCTTTTTTTTTCTTAAGCTTCCCTGAAGTATCCATTTACACTCCAGCCTTCTAATACATAATGCACGAGTCTGAGAAGGTCACAGCTGGGTGGGGAGACTGAGTTTTCATTTGTTGCTTTCTGAGAGTTTGTAGCTTCTGCTATATCTGACTCTTGTAGGAAGAGTAAGTATTTAGAAAGCCTCCAGAGCCAAGGCTTTGAAGCTCAAAGCACTGCTGAGGTCGCCCAGTTTTCAGAATAGAACGATGCCTTGACAACTGCTGTCTCTGGATTTTTTGTTGGAATGTTATATGAGGCTTGCTGAAACAGCTTTGTGAAAAGCAGAATCTTAAACAAAGCTTCTTCAGTTAGGATCTATTGTCTGCAAGGCTCATCAGTATTGAAACACTTTTTGTTCGTCGGTCTGTAACAAAATCTCCTGCTCATGGTACTGACTGCAGCTTTAGGAAGTGGTGCCGGAACTGCAGTTCTTGTAGAGAAAGATAGCTCAGTCCCTGAGTGTGGAATTAAGAGGCTTATGATGGAAATGTGCTCCTTACAGTAAGTTTACATTTTTTCCCACTTAGCAAATTGTAGGTTTTTGTGCCAAAAGTGAGAAGAGAGAATTCAGGGTAAATTAAAGCAGATCCATATGGTTAATCTGTCAGCTATTGCTTTGCCCTCCCATCTGGTAATAATCAATACGAGGCATAACGCAAACAAGCCGCAGTGTACTTTGTGTGCACGCGTGTGGCATGTGCGCATGCGTGTGCTCTGGACTTCTGCTCCATTTTGAAATCACATCTGTACTTTATTAGGGAAGATGCTTGGACTAGATTGTTACCAGCGCTCCACACTTGCAGCATCGCTCTGCTCCAATGTGATAAATATTTAATGTGTTTGGCTGTGTGCATGCAGAATAATAGGCTCTGCCAGAAATGCAGTTGAATCACTCAAGCCTACAGGGGCCACAACGTGCAGGGGAACACACGGTGCACACACACACACACACAGAGTCACCCTCTGTCTGTCATTCAGTCACCGGATTTAATGTTTATTATCGCGGGGAACACTCTTATCCTATTTAATCCTGTCTAGATGGCTCTAGAATTTCACACAAACACCCAGCTGAGAAAATGTAATCCAATAGCACTTTGTTTTAGGGAGCTGTTGGACACGGATGTAGTAGACCAATTCTGTTTTAGCTATTAACTTTTTCCTGTTCATCATGCTGATTGCCTTTTCATTTTGTAGAAGCTATCCTTGTTCCCTTATATGCTCTTGCTGCCGTGACACAGCTCTCTGGTTTAGAAAGGTAATTAAGAAAAGTAGTACCTTCTGAACATAGATGTGCAGCAACAGGGATCATGGTGCATTTAACTTTAATCGCTTCATCAGCTTAGGAAAAGACTACTACAAATTGTAGAGAAGGTGTAATATTCCTTTTGAATCTCTGTCATGGAATTGTTCCAAACATTTGAGTTACTACATGACTGTATCCATAAATAATAGATTTTTGAAGGCAGCATATTAGGAATAGCTGAACTGTGTAGTGACAAATTTGTGGTGAGCTAAGCAAGTCATCCAAGGGAGAACTGAGAACTAAATCAAAATTATCTTTACTTCTCCCCTCCCACCTGCATGGAAATAATCATTATTTTGTTTGACAACAGAGCACACATTTTGTCAGGTATTTGCTTGACAGAGAATAAAAAAAACTGTGTTGCTGTAAGATGGTTGAATATATGTTGCAAAACATGATAGATTTGAAGGTCAGTGGATTCAGCACTCCATCTAGCAATCTACCCAACTTGATTTATCTGTCAATATTTAGAGGTAGTCAATATTTTCTTTTATGAAAGAACATTGGTACTTAAAAATGCTTAACTAAATTAGTTTCACTTGCAGAACAAAAATATTTGGCAAAAATTCATATGTTCTGATTCTGTGCTGAAATGTTAATTCACTTCATATCCTGATAAGAATACTTTACTATGGGCTAAGATGCCTCCACTTTATACTATTTGAATACAAAAATCTGATTTTTTTTTTCTAATCAAGCACTTTGCTCTACCTTATGATGGAGCAAAAAATACAAGAAACATAAAAGTACCAAAATTTTAGGATCTAGACTTTCTGCTTCAAGAAAATGCTTTTGGCATCCACATCACAGAAATTTACAAGCAATTATCTATCATTACTAATGTTTAAAATTATTATGTACTGTCCAAGTAATATCTATTACACCCTATGGTTTAGTAAACAGGTAAGCCTTGGCTACTGTCATCTTTCTAATCCAGATGGGAAAACTGCTCATGGGGATTACATTATCAAGTGACCAGAAGACTAAGCTTATTTTACCCATGCTTTTGTTTTAAATGAAGAGCAGAATGTACATTGGGTTGGCACACACCCCCTCCAACCCCCTGCACCCCCAAGCCAACCCCAACAACAAAAAAACAACCCCAAAACCATACACTGTCCTGTTTAGCTCTTTTCCAGCACTGGCTGTGCATAAAGGAAACATAATTGTGGGAAAAGTGATGAGCAAAAAGACAGAGTATGTTGTTGGACACTAGAAGTAATTGTCAGTAATAGCTGCTCTGGGTTTATGGTGAGTGCTGTGGGTTGACTCACCCCAGTGGGGCCTGAGGTGTGCTCGGTGGAGCACTCTGCTTGTCACGGTTTCCTTCAGTGCAAAGAGGAAGGATAAGACACAATAAAGCTGGAACAGGAGATGCATTCAGTGGATATGGAAGAAAAATAAACATTGTTGAGATCTGAGCACGTAAGTTAGTGTAAACAGATTAAATGCAGAATTGGAATTATTGATTTGTAACCTGAAATGGAAAAGAAGTACATTTCCTAACTGCTCTTAGTTTGGTATGGTCAGTGACTAGGGTGATAATGGATCTCAATCTTTATCTAAAAGTCCCTTTTCTTAAAATAAACAATGAAATGGTGTCCTTCTTCCCCTCCCTCTAGTACACACAGAGAAAATAAAGCTTAAAACCTCTTTCTGTGCAAGTTCTTTTTTTTTTTATTTTAAATTTCTGAAGGCGTTTATCCTATTACTGGAAAAAAATTTCAGTCAATAATTCATGGAAAATACACCCGTAGTTCACATTCTGACCTTCCATTTTGGTAACAGATCTCTCTCCAACTCTCACAGGGCCAGAATGAAGTGTTTTATCTGGTGCACAGGATAGAAGCCTTCTGCCACAGGAGAAAAGGAACTTTAGTGTGTGTTTTGGTCTGTTAATTGAGATGTAAATCAGAATTGCATAGAAAGCTTTATATTAAACAATTATTGTTTTCTGTTCTTCAGGATATTTTTCTAAAGTAAAATTTAAAACATGTCCAGGTAGTTCGTTTGTGTAATTTTTTGTCTATTAAAACATGTCTTAAGTCCAGTTACTTAAAAACTTGATAGGAAGAATCCTGTTAGTCTGCAGTACATGCTAATGTAGAGAGAGCCAGCAAGAGTTAATTCATGTTTAGATGCCTTATTGATCTGACACAATTCGAGAAAGGAAACCCAGCTAACTACAGCTTAACGGTTATTTCTGTTCATCCCAGAAAGTGGCACATCCTGGAATTTTAGATTTACTTCTGAGCTGCAGAAAAATACCAGGAATTTTTTAAAATTATATTGTAATTTTAAGGGCTGCAAACATTCTGCAATATGGAAATATTTCTGTTGTTCAGTAACGTGTGCCTTTATAAAAATATTAAGTGCAGGTGATTTTCCTTCTCCTACAGTAATATATTCCAGATGTGGGGTAAATTTTAATAAATGGCAGGTTAAAAATTGATATTAACTTGTACTATGATTAAAAATTATATATATAAAATAATATCTATATCCCAACTTTAAAAAAAAATCCATAGAAAATAAATCCAAGTGAAGCACAGTTTTGCTGCGAGATTCTCATCCTACCTGCATATTCTATAGTGAATTGAATACTCACATATAAAAGATTATTGATAATTGTTAAACAGATGCATTATTTTCATTGTCCTGGGTTAGTAAGATACAAGGCATGGCATACAAGGAAGTTCCACCTCCACATGAGGAAGAACTTTTTTATTGTGTGGGTGACTGAGCACTGGAACAGATTGCCCAGAGAGATTGTGAAGTCTCCCTTAATGGAGGTATTCAGGAGCTGTCTGGATGCAATTCTGTGCAATGTGCATGAGGATGACTCTGGTTGAGCAGGGAGGTTGGGCCAGATGACCACTGTGGCCCCTCCCAGCTTGACCCTCTCTGTGATTCCGGATGGCTCCATTCTCTATTGGGCAGGGTGTGTGGGGTGTCAGGAAACCCTTTTGTAACAGCACTCGGAATGCCTGCAGCAAGAATGTGTCTCTGGGCTGTTTCACCTCTGCTATGTGTATGTGTACTTGTGGCAAAATATCCCCACTACCAAATTAATCCATTCATTTATCTTAGATGTTTAGGAACTCTCTTTTCAATGAAAACAAAAAATGAGAGTTCAATGAAGATTTAATTCCCTTCTAAATTCTTGACCTGTGCTGAAGTGCCGTCCTGGAAAAACCTCTGTGCTGAGGCTAAAATTATGGAACTGTGATAATACTGGTGATAGTACTAATATATTTAGTGTGAAGAACTATACCATTGTCAGTGCCAGTCATATGATGGTGAGGGACAGAAAATGGATTCCCTGAGATCAACTTTCTTTGTCATGTCATGAGACACAGACTTTTTGAATAGGTATTAAAATTAAAATAGTATTTTCAGAAGTGGAAATCTTCACCATGACTAGAAGTCACACTTTATTCAGCATCCTACCTCACTGTTTTTCTCTCCTTTGCTACCTAAAAATGTTTAAGAGTACGTTATTTTTTTTCCTGAAAGAAAATGGCAGAATAATAACTAGGAGATCTCTTAGGGCATGCAGCATTCTGGGAAGTACATGCATTTAGAGAATATTAATTTTGCCCCTAAGGCAAAGGGGTCTCCATCTGCTCAAATCTTTCATTGCTTAGCCTGTGAAAGGCTCTACATTAATTTTCAGTGAATTCTTAATCTCCATCGGAATGGTTACTATGCTGACATTGCAAGCTAGTGTCACCATTTAAAATTCCAATTATCACTGACTTCTTTATGAATCTGTTTGCTTATGCTTACTTTCTGACATATCCCTACTAATTTTATATCTTGAGATATGCTTTAATTAGGTTTAGTCAGCTTGGAAACGAACCGTGAGCTTACTGGAGCTTTGCCAACAGGCAGTATGATTTTATGCTGTTTGATCTATTTAGATGTCTTATGCATGTTGGTTCATAAGGGCTGGATGATCTAGCTGTACTAGAGTCAACAGTAGCAGCGAGAAATTATGTTTCATATGTCATGGCTTCTGTGCTGGTTTTGGCAGGGGCAGAGTTAATTTTCTTTACAGTAGCTGGTATGGGGTCATGCTCTGGTATTGTGCTGAAAACAGCATTGATGACACAGGGCTGTTTTTGATAATGCTGTGAAGTGTTTACACAGAGCCAAGGCCTTTTCTGCTCCTCACCCTGCCAGTGAGGAGGCTGGGGATGCACAAGAAATTGGAAGGGAGCATAATATGACCCAAGGGATATTCCATACTGTATGGCATCATGCTCAGTGTAGATGTCTGGTGGAAGAAAGCGAGGGAGGATGTTCAGAGTGAAGAGTTTTTCTTCCCAAGTCACCTCTATGTGTGATGAAGCCCTGCTTTCCTGGGAAAGGCTGAATGCTTGCCTGCCAGTGGGAAGTGGTGAATGAATTCCCAGTTTTTCTTTGCTTAAGTGCATGGCTTCTGCTTTCCCTATTAAACTGTCTCTATCTCAGCCCATGAGTTTTTTCACTTTTCTTCTTCCTGTTCTCTCCCCCATCCTGCTTAGGGGGAATGAGTGGCTGTGTGGGGCTTAGTTGTCAGCTATAGTTAAATTATGACAACTTCATATGAAGAAACCCAGGCAACTCTAAACTCTCTCATTTGGTAAACATGAGGAATAGAACATTCAAAGGTTGCTGGCCAATATCTCCTATGCATCCAAATGGAAAGAAGATTCTTTGGCTTCCTAGAGACATGAGTAACATTAGCGTTACCTTGAATTGACAACAGTAATTTCTATAGGAACTCTCAAGCAACTCTTTTCTATCCTAAGGCATGATTTCTTAAACATAAGGGTATGTTTTGTTCCTTCAGGTTACCTTACACCCATCCACTAGTTTAGGAATTGGCCTCTTCAAAATATTTCATGATAGTTTGTAACAGTCTTACATGAATAAGGCACTTTTTTACTGTTCTTTATTTTGAAAGGTAGATTTATGTCCACTAAGTCCCTAAATCCAAAGCAAGTCTCTCTGTTGTGAGCTGGATAGCTATAGAAATGCTCTTTGAAAGATTCCCATCAGACAAAGGTCTAATGATTGCATGTAAATTGTTTGACACTTGCTAGTTTGCTCTAAATACCCAAGATCAGTTTCATGTACAGCAGTAGGAATGTGATTTCCTATCATTGTATTTTAAATAAAGTGGTTGGATTCTATCTACTAGAAGCTTGCAGATCTCATGTCTTATCTTAGTTAGGTACCCTGGTCTTCTGAGGGCAGAATGCAAGTGTGGTGCCTCATTGGGAACTTCAATTTCTATTGGGAAGGTCTGATTTAGAACTGCACTGCATCTGAAATGATTGCCTGTAATCATCAGATCTGTTAAACAGGAGTTGACAGATTGACAGATAAATGGTCCTAAAAAATATTGATGCTATTTTGTTATGTGCTGTAAAGAGAGAAAAACTGAAGAATAAGGAAAAAAATCAGTGAGCAAAATTATGAGTGAAAAATCTGACAAAGATTATATCATGTTATTAAAGAGAGGAATAAGATGAAAGGATATGGTCTCTTCCCCAAGAAAGAGAAAATAGGTTCCCCATCTAGAAAAATGCCGGGTCTCTGCAGGTGAGCAACTTATCTCTTTAAGTGGGCTGCTGCAAACATTTTTTTCAGCCTTACCTCTTTAACGTATGCATTGCCCCACTCTCTGTCCTCATTGTGTTGCTGGCCCCTTTGCAGCAGGACACACCCCTCCCTAATTGTCGGGCTCCTTGTTTGTTAAGACAAGAGCAGCTCTCATGCAAGGGCAGATAACTGAGTGAGTGGTGACCAAACGGCGCAGGGTGACAGTGATTCAGACGCCACTCACCTGACCCCTCGTGGGAACCTTCAGTGAGGGGAAGGCAACAGCTCTGTTGCCTCATATTGAGTATTTTGTTCACTATATTTCAGGGTTTATGGATCCATATCTGTCTCACTAACCTCTAACATCCTACTGACACTGGCTCGTGATGATGTCCTCCCACCTACTGCCCAAGAAAGAGAAAAGGTAGATAAGATTAAATGCTGTGTAGGACAAGGCAGACTAAATTGTCTTTGTCTTCTGTTACATGCATCAGCTTTGGAAAACTGCAAGCTTTTCAAAGAGAATGTCCAAAACCAATTTAATGCATTCTAGAGCTCTGCTTTCAGTCAATGCAGCAAATCTAGGAGTTGCAGGGCACTTTGTTACAACTGTATTACCAGTGCAGATGCTACTGCAGTAAAGTGAGAGTACCCCAGCCAACTTCAGTGTCAAGGAGCAGTATCTGATTATATACGATAACCCAGAGCACAGGGTAAACACGGAAAACCATTTGCTCCCTTTTCCAGTGCACAAATCAAGTGGCATCAAATTAAGATATCAGGTGGCAAGATCAAACCAAACAAAAAAAAAGAAGACAATGCATTCGAAAACATACAATGAAACTGTGTAACCTGTGCTGTGGGATTACGTGCGTGATAAACCTGCACCTACGATCAAAATCTGGAAACCTGTATTTTGTGGAAGTACATTGTGGGCTCTCACACGCAGAATACCACTTTGACTCAGAAAGTCTTTAGTCTGCAAATTGATAGTAACTTGGTAAATATTTAGGGTATTGCTACATGCCTTCCCTATTTCTTCACTCTTTCAGACATCCACATTTGACCACTCTTGGAATAAGGCAATGTACTGGATGGCATTCTACATAGGTAGGATGAGCACAGTTTGGAAAAATCTGTCCTTTATGGAAACTGGGGACAAGGAGGCAGAGGTCAGAGGTGCTCAATCTGCACTGGGGCAAAAACTAGAATTTGTAGCAGTATTTTGGTGAGCAGAAGATTTTTAGAGACAACAATGTAGGATGAAAAGGGAGCTAGGGGCCTTATATCATAGCCATTGGCTGTTAGTCTGTAAAAAAAAAAAAAGAAAAAAGCCCTGAACAAGGCTCTGAAGCTCAGAGTCTCCAGACAGATGGAAAAATGAGACCTGAAGGCTACTGTAGTGATGTAGGAAATATCATTAAATGAAATGGCTGCCTGAAATTATACTAACATTTTATATGACACTTACTCTAAATTGCTCAGTTGGGACCTGAAAGCTGTCACCTGACTGGTGGGACTTTAACTAGTGAAATTGTGGAGGAGGACTGAGAAAGATTTTTTGAAAAATACTTTATTTTTAGAAATCCCTGCAATTGAAGTTTCATGAATATTATACACAGCATTACTCTCAAGAATAGGCAGCAAGTGGAATGACCAATGGTTTACATGAGAGAGTCATGATTCACTAATGTACTCTGTTGGTGATGAGGTCAATTCTCTTGCTATTAAGAGGGTAATTTTTAAGGTCAGGCTGCTCTGTGGGGAAGGCAGTGTGCAGACAGCACGTGTGCTGTATTAGAAAGGGGGAGGGATGATTGCCCCAAGCACCTCTAAACATGAACACTCCTTTAACAGGACACTGCTAGCCCTGCCTGTCTCTCTCTAGTCCTTCCTGGCTCTTTGCTTCCACACATTCCAGGATTCAGGACCGTATTTCAAACCCCCAGGGCCAATAGCTCCTGCTCCAGTGAGCCCAAGGCAGGGCCAACCTCCAGCCCCTCACAGCCCTGCCCTGCCTGGCTGTGAGCCCCGCCAAGATGAAGCAAGCCATGGACCTACATCCCAGGCTGGCCTCAGCACATTCCAATGCCCATGGAGGTTCCTGAGGCTGAGGCTGCCTTGGTGCCCCCTGGGCTTTCCTGCTCCTGTCTGGGGAGATGGGAAAAGTCCTGGCTGCCAAGCCCTGCCATGACTGACCCGGGGTGCCAGTGACATTCGTGGCAGCTCTGCTGGGTTCAAAATGTGTATGAGCATGACCATGCACTTGTTCCTGTGTGTAGAGCTGTGGGATGTCACAGACCAAGGAGCTCAAGAGCTGCTATTGAAAGCCATGACCTTTGGTAAAGAGAGCCAAAGGGCTGGGGGCTGAGGATCACAGATGTTTTTAAAAGCATGCTTTTAAAAGCAATTTATTGCTAGCATTTGCTTTACTTTTATCCACTCAGAAGCATGCCAGAAGTACATAGAAACACCATCATTCATGTAAAGTTTTAATATGTAATCAAAGGAAAACTGTCACAATTCCTAGAGCCTCAAAGGCCTATGACAGTGTAAGTATTGATAAGAGGCAGATACAGAAAATGGCAGTGTAACTTGAGCTTTTTCTATAACTTCATCACATGCAAATTTGGAGGTCCTCTACATTTGTATTTGTCTAAGTTCCACCCAATTTCAATGGATTTTGCAAATCTATACCATCTGACCATCTGGCCTGTGCTTTATTCGTTGTAATGGTTTTAGAGGGTGTGAGACTGAGTTTTTGACAAGTATAATCAGGTAATCTTCTCATGTAAACTTCAGTCTTTTCAGTTGAAAAGGCCTGAAAATTAAGCTCTGTCTCATGAATCTTTTGGGCAGAGAAGAATTTTCTGAAATTTAACAATGGCGATTGCAGGGTCCTGCACCTGGGGAGGAACAACCCTGGGCACTGGTACAGGCTGGGGGCTGACCTGGTAGAAGGCAGCTCTGTGGAGAAGGACCTGGGGGTCCTTGTGGGCAATAAACTGTCCTTGAGCCAGCAATGCCCCTGTGGCCAATGGTATCCTTGGGTGCATTAGGAAGAGTATTGCCAGCAGATGGAGGGAGGTGATCCTGCCCCTTCTACTCAGCCCTGGTGAGGCCAAATTTAGTGTCAGTAGTGTCCAGTTCTGGGCTCCTCAATACAAGAGAGACCTTGAGCTGCTGGAGCAGGTCCAATGGAGAGCTGCTGGGCTGGTCAAGGGTCTGGAGAATCTCTCTGATAAGGAAAGGCTGAGGAAGGTGGGCCTGTTCAGCCTCTGGAAGAGGTGACTGAGAAATGACCTCACTAATGTGTATAAAGGGACAGTGTCAAGAGATGGAGTCAAGCTCCTCTCAGTGATGCCACGCAATAGGACAAGAGACAATGGGCAGAAACTGATGCACAGGAAGTCCCACCTGAATATGAGAAAGAACTTTACTGTGCATGCAACTGAGCACTGGAGCAGATTGCCCAGAGAGGTTGTGGAGTCTCCCTTACTGGAGATACTCAAGAACTCTCTGGATGCAATTCTGTGCCATGTGCTCTAGGATGATCCTGCCTGAGCAGGGAGGTTGGACCAGAAGGCTCACTGTGGTCCCTTCCAGCCTGACCCATTCTGTTATCCATTGACTCTGTGATTCTGTACTGTGAATGTGAACTTCGCTTCATAAAGAATAAACTTCTGTAAATGTGGTCACGTCCCTTAGCATTTCTGTTTCTTGTTCTAAAACAAATAAACAGCTATTCAAACATCCTGGAGGAAGGACTTGAAAAGAAAGCATATTCAAAGAGTTTTGGGATCCTCAAAACCAAAAGCATTGAGATCATTCTTATTACTGGAGCACAAACCTAATTGGAACATTACATTTTGCTCTGGGCAGTAAATTCACTATTGCTACAAAATGATTAACAGTCTCACCATCTGTTACAGGTGTAATGAAAATTAACAGTTTTATTCATATCTAACATTGACATAATCTGTCTTTACGTTCTCATGTTTGCCATTTAATTTATTATTTTTGCAAGCAATAACAACATATTACATTTTAAATAATACATATTTACTGATCAAACCTACTCTTTCTTTTCTTGTTTTTCTTCTTAGCTGTTATATCTTATTATTATCCTCAATCATGACCTAAAGACTTTAAAAACCTCTAAAATATGACACTGTAAGGGAAAATATTGCTCTCATTTTTAAAAATTTGTTGTTCTAAAGCCATGTCATATAGACTGAGACCAAAGGTCTGTTTAGCCTGCTGTTTCCTATTTTGATGGTAGGTCATAAATGGTGCTTAGAGGGAGAACAAGAAACAGGGCAGGCGCAGAACAATGCTCCTTTGAAACCTCCCAGTTTAAGGCATTTAACAGGGCAGACTTTCTGAGCCAGGGGCTGTTATTTGTCCACTGTGTTTAAAAGACTCTAGTGGGCCTGTCTTCTGTGATTTTTGTCTAGTTCTTTTTTGAGCTTATTCAGCCTTTTGGCCTTGACAGCTTACTGTATCAATGAGTAGGACAGTTTATTATGTAATGTGGTTTTAAATTTGGGACCTGGAATTTCATTAGATGCCCTCCAGTTTCTGAATTGTGATGAAATACTGAATTCTCTTGTCCTCATTTTCTATGACTGCCATCCAAATCACAGAGAAGAAAGGATTATCCTGGGGTTTGAATGAGAACTATAATTTAACTAACTCAGAAAAGCATTCAACTTTATTTGTTGAAACATTTACAAAAATCACTAATCCCAAGAAACACGATGAAAATATTTTCTGTCCTGTGATACAGTTCTGAAGTCAAAATGGGGCAAAACATCTAATGCCTCAAACACTTGACTGCTGGGAAAAAAAATAAGGATGATGTTTTTAATTTATTTACTAACAAATATGTATCTCTAATGTGTGTCCTATGCAGATAACCTACTTTAAATGGATAAAAAGATAAAAATGAAGGGATATATCAGTAGACATTGAAAGAAAGGTGTGAGAAATGAGCTTTTATTAGAAATAGTTCTAGTCCAATAGTGAGAGAAGATATTAAAATATATTCAGAAAGAAAGATGATTTGCTGACATGGTGTTTCCTATTTGTAAGAGTTTGGGTGAGTTTTTATTCATGAAATGCGGTCTCTTTCTAACTCTATAGTAGAGATGGCAGCAAAACTGAGGATGGCAGTTAAAGGGCCTTGTGACGCTCTATCTTCTAAACATTTTTGTTGCAAAATGGAGATGGATTTCTTGTATGTTTTCTGTATTTTTCTATATTTCCCAAATTTGGGTAAGCATGTCTCCACATGCTCAGAGAAAGCTTTCACCAGTTTAATAGCTTTTTATAGTAAAGTGGAATTCCCTAAAAACTCCTAACATATCATGAACCATGTAAGTAAAATTTAGAGAGAAACCAAGAGTGCATTAGCAAGGGGTCACAGGGGGAAAGCTGCATTTTTCATATGATGGATCATGGCAAGAGTTAGAGCTGGAAGGTGGGACAGTACCAAACTCAGACTTTGCCTTTTCTGTGCTACTAAGTGAGGCTTTCTCCTCTCCCTGCTTTTCTCTTTCCATCTAGGCAGTGCTTGATTCTGGAAAAAAGGGAATAAAAGCCAGAAGGTGTAAGCACTTAGAAAGAGAAGTTTGGTGAAAAGAATGGTTGAACTGGGAGCCCAGTGGCAAAAATCACAGCTGAAAGTGGCTCCTAAGGAAGTGGAGAGCCTTTGCTGAGGCCTTCCCAGAAAACTTTTTCTTCACCATGGACCTTATCAGAAGGCTGACCTCGCATAGCCAGCTTCTCTCCTAGAAGGAGGGAGTGCACTCAAGGCCTTGACATGCCATCAGCAAGAGTATGAACAGGTCATTGATAAAACTTGTTTTATTTTCCTTTCTTGCAATTAGAGCTATAAAGCTGGTCTCAATCCAGAGATATTTGCCAGCTCTGGCTCTCTGCTCAGAGATTTATGTTGTTAAAGATAAAAGACCTACTTATGATTCAATGTCACCACGTTGCCACAAAATTTAACAGAGTTTATGCTTTTGAATGCCATGGAGCATCACTAGCTTAACTTGACTTTGTTCAATGTCACAGGTCACGGGAGGTGATCCTGCTCCTTTACTCAGCTGAAGTGAAGCTGCACCTGGAGTGCTGTGTCCAGTTCTGGGCTCCTCATTAAAACAGAGACATGGAGTTCCCAGAGCAGGTCCAACAGAGGGTAATAAAGATGATTTGCGTACTGGAGCCTCTCTTGTAAGAGGAAAGGCTGAGAGAGCTGGGCCTGTTCAGCCTGGAGAAGACTGAGAGGGGATCTCATTAATGTCTCTCAGTATCTGAAGGTGGGGAGGTATGAGGATGCAGCCAGGCTCTGCTTGGTGGTGCCAAGCAACAGGACTAGAGACAACAGCCAGAAACTGAAGCACAGGAAGTTCCACCTGAACACAGGGAGGAACATCTTTACCATGCAGGTGCCTGTGCGCTGGAGCAGATTGCTCAGAGAGGTTGTGGAGTCTCCCTCAATGGAGATATTCAAGGACAGTCTGGACACAATCCTGTGCCGTGTGCTCTAGGATGACTGTGCTCAATGAGGGAGGTTGGACCAAACCACAACTGTGGGCCCTTCCAACCTGACTCATTTTGTGATTCTGTGGTGTCTTCTATCATTTAATCATGTGATGACACTTTTTTCTGTTAGGCTCTACCTCTTTCAGTCTTCTGTATGGATGGCCCTAGGGAAGGATGGTTGCTGTAAATTAAATATACTTTACCTTCTATAAATTATAAAGCACATAAAAAAATTAGATTTAAATTGATATTTATAATGATAACTTATCATTTATCATCTAACATCTTTGTGTAGGGACTAGGCTTCATTTATTGCTGCAGAAATTCAAGTGTTGCTTATGTCAAACATGAAGGGAAGGGCTTACATCCAGTGAGGGAAGGGCTCACATGAATAAAAAAGTTATTGCTAGACTAAAGCAGTTGTGAGCTGTGTAAAAGAATTCTCTCTGTTGTGACAAGTTAAACTTAGTCCTATTAACTGTAAGCCAGAGTTTCAAAGAAAGTGCTTTCGAAGAAAGTGCTAAACATACACAGCTGCTGCTGGATCCATTGAAAACCAAAACTTGGGCACAAAAATAGCTGTAAGAATGATAAGGTTTCTGAATAAACAGATACTACTCGTCTCAAGGTAGTGCTCCTGTAAATGTTTTCTTGTCAACCTCTAAACTGGGGTAAGTCTTGCTGTCTTTAAAACTTCGGCCCTTTTTCTGGCAGCAGAAAAAGGGAGAGTAAATTCTACCTTACTCAAGCATTCAGGTATTGTAGTGAACAACACCATAATTTTAAAAAAATCATAATAAAGCAAGTAATTTTCTATTTCAAACATGATCATCTATTTTCTGCACGTTACAACAAATAGGACTGAGTAATACCTTCACAGACCCTTGTACAGCCTGATAATTTGTTGCTAGTGGTGACCATAACACAAATCAGCCAAAGAGCCTTCATGTCTTTGTTAGAGCTCTGAAGGAAGCACCTGCTCCTATCTTCTGACAAAAGCCATTGGCACATTTTGTTTGTCTTTAATGGACATAGCAGTGTTAGTCTAGTTCTCCTAGACTGATCTTTCATGTAACGTATTTGACATCCAGAACATGCTTTCCCCTAACCCCAACTGGTGAGTAGCAGCTGAGCACCAAGCGGACGCCTCAAAAGAAGGCTTCTGATGAGGTGTGCAGCCATTATTGCCTGAATTCACATGAACAGTTTATATATGTCTTTTACTTCTAGGATCAATATGCATTGAACTCCAGCTTTGACAACACAAGTTTGGTTTGGACTTGTGACTTGTGACCTTGCCTGTGTTAGAGTGAGGTGTTCTTGACAATTAAAGTGTCCTTGACTATCAAACCTGTTCAAGATCTGCCTTAATTTTCAGAGTTCATGATGGCAACAAATCCTGGGAAGAAATCAGGAACAGTTGCTGCACGTGATGGTGCTAGTCACAGTAAGATCAGCGGCATCCACATCCTTTGGTACCATGGCTGTGGGGTATCTTGTGTCCTTTATCATTTCCATAGGACTGTGATCCATGTTGTAAAATGTCCACAGTTTTGCATGCTTTTTCCTCCTGTGTCCATAAAAATCTCAGCTATGAATCACCTGAGGACTGATGTTTTACTAATGTCTGAGTCTGCACCAGACAACTGAAATAATGACTAAGAAATGTCTTAGGTGGTCATTGACGATTCACAGATTGATTAGTTTAAAAGTTTTTGAGGGTCATCATTGGAGGCCATTTAATGGCCTTTGATCCTATAATTCTAAGCTGCCTTGTTAATTTCCTTAATGACTTAAATGTCTCCCTGCCATTTTTAATGTCTTTTGACCTGGTTAAAATAATTATTCTTTTGCACCACAGAGAATCTCCTCCTTTCAAACTAGAGAGAGAGGGTAATAAGGCTCAAAGATTTGCTGTTTTCTAGACATGCCATTCCACTGCTGTGCAACTGTATCAATATACACCTGGGAGAGATGCATGGTTTGTCATCAGTGGCAGAAATCCCAAGGAATGCTCAGTGAATTGTTTTTCAGAAGAGTAATTTACTGAGATAGATCTTAGGTGAGAGGTCTGGGGCCTTGCTGGAGAACTTAGAAGCTGAACACCAGATCCTTGCCTGGGGGTTTCTCTGTAATGATGAATCTGTTCATGATACTAAGTATGAGGAGAAGCCTGTAGATGGGAGGAAAAATTCTGTAAGATACCATCTCAGACCCAAGGAATTTCTCTGGGTAAGCAGTTTTATGTACTGATTTTTAAAAACATGTGCTTATGAATCTGGCACTGGTCCAGTCCATGCCTAAGTATGAATTTAGTGGAACGTATATATTAGCTTAAATAAAATTCATAGTAACCTTATAAGTAAGTAAATGTTTCTGATGGTTTGTTTGTAACAGAGGCTTTTAAATATATTTTTTTTCAAATAAGCAGAGGAAAAGGTGAAAATAGTGTGTTAAGCAAAATAACTTCAGTAACAAATCAAGAAAATCCTGATTTTCAAGATAGCTTAAAAAGCTGTCTGCAACTATTATTTTGGTTTGAAGTATTCTTATTTATAGGAAGATTAGAAAAAAAAAGGTTATGTGGAGTTCCCATGATCCCATGGAATGTCACAATGGAAGTATGAAGAGGGACTTTCTTCAACCACTACAGAGCATAACCAAGCTTATTATTTAGTAGGCAGGAACAAGCTGAGCTTTAACAATCAGAAATAGCTAAATGCCTCTTCTGAGCTAGATTGAACTTTCGCCCTATCCCAGAAATAATGTCCAGAAATTAATTCTGGCTCCTCTGACTATGCTGTGTTGTTACTTCTTCAGTATTCAAATTACTAAATGGATGTCGGAAACAAAACATATTTACACATAGGAAAAATAAAATACTTGTTCTCTATTTTTTTTTCAATTAATCATCTCACTGTCCTGCAGAGTATCCTGTGAATAACTCATAGGATTAGAAAGAGCACCGTATTTTTTATAAATGCACAAATAGTAATTTGAGGTGGGGGGTGGGGGTGTATTCTCAACTTCGTTTTTGTGGAGTTTTATTTATCTCTTGCAAATAAAGCTAAGACCTGTCTGTTTTTATTCATACTCTTTTTCGGGCAAAGGAATGAAAGATTCTTCCAGTTATATCAGTGGGAAGTTATTGCAAGTGAGGGTTGAGGTACAGCAATGAGAACATCATATTTCTTATAAGTGAGCTGATTTTTTTTTTTTTAATTGTGGTCTATATGTCATTATTTGGTAAGAAACTCATGGGAACAGTGATCAACCAGTCCAAGGCTTAGTGAGGGATTATGGCTCTGGGACAAAAATATTCAGGATTTTAGGCTGCATGGCTTAGTGGCCAGATTTGAAAAATACTTAGAGGCAGAAAGATGCAAGTAGGCTCTTTAATCCCTAATTGAAATAAACTGAAATAGACTCCCAGGAATGTTTGAAAACTCCCATAGGTGTCATTGCCTTGACTAGAATGACCTAAATGGTTGAGATCTTATTCAGAGTTACTCAGGCAGTTCACAGTCCCACTGCTTGGCCCACTTTTTCGTAGATATGTAACAAAATAGTTTGAGGTATAGTTGAGCCACTTTGAAGGATGACATGTTTTTATGTAAAAATCATGGGCTATGTTCAGTAGAGCCTGCGTTCAGAGAGGCTGGATTATCTTGAGAAGTGTGGGACTTACTACAAGAGCAGGATCGTGTTTATGGAGCTCTCTCCAGGATGGACTTTAATAAGTTGTTTCCCGTACAAAGAAAGGAGACCTAGAAAACAGGAAATACTATTTTATCAACTTTAAATGCTCAGGTATGCCATGGTTAGAGGCCCAGTGGGTTTTTAGATGGAAACTTCAAGAAGCAAAGATAATAAGAGTCTGTGTAGCGTGCAGATTAATGAAACTGCCAGACTGCAAGCTGATAATACTCTGCATGATACCTTATCAATTATTGGTCTTAAGGCTTTGCTTCACCTTATATGACAGGTTTGTGGTCTTTGTGAGCTGTCTGTGAATTAATAATGACATTAGTATAAACTGGATCTAATCTGAGAGAGTCAGAACTGGTTAATTTAGTCAAATAATTAAAAGCAAAGTGTCACTGCCTCAGTTCCCTTGGGGAATTTTGTCTCTATTTACAGAATAAATAGTTGGACTACAGTAGGTATTGTCTCCAAGCAGAAACCAGGCTGCGCTGTGCAAACAGTGAGCTGCCAAATAGTTGATACCAGAGAAGCAACTTCACCATGCTTTCAGGGCACGCTCTTAGACCGTACCTTTGGAATGGAATTCCTGATGGAGCACTTTGCACGTGGCTTGTTAAGACTGAAAGTGTGGTTGCACAGCTACACAATGACTTCACTGGTCTTTTTAAGGACAGATGAGAGGCATTTAGGCTTTTCTGCATTTTCATCCAGAATAGTTGGATTAGAGAAACACCAAAAACCTTTCATTTGGAAATGCTATACCAGTCCTGTCGATTTTCCACAGAAGAGACGTGTATTAGTAGCCTGAAAGGCAGGTGTTTGGTGTGCGTATTTGGGAAGAATGCAGCCCTCTAGTCTACAGAAAGGAAAGAAATGGCTAAGAAATTCACATATTCCCTGCTTTTGGTTTTTTGGTTTTTTTAAAAAATAGCTTGAATCAGCCTAGTTCCTTTATTCCTGCGAGAGGGAAAAACAGTATTAGAATCTGGTAAAGGTGTTTAGCTGTTGATTTTCAGCATAGTGGAGGTCAGCAGAGCACAACCAACACTAGAATGAATTCAGTCATTGTGTCCTTTCAAAAACCCTAGGACAGTGAAAATACAAAAGGATCAACAGATATTCATGAAGGGACCCTATAAGAGGAAAGGTGACAGGGACAGGAATAAAGCATCATTCCTCAACAGTAACTAGAAGAGTTCTCAATATTTTTTTGGTTGAACTTTTTAAGAACATAAAAAAGCAAGTAGGAATCCTCTATTTTAAGTCACATTTTGGGTGAATGTTTAAAAAATGGGTTTTATTTTCTTCATGGTAGGTCACCAGTTAATTGTTTAAAGGGCACAATAACTATATATTCAGCATAGAAGACAGTACACGGGAGGAAGACAAACACATATACAAATAAAGCCTAAGAGAAGCAGAGATGACATTCCAAGATGACTTAAACCATACCTTTGCAGCACATGTACAGCCAAATGATCAGATTTTAGGCTGCAGGCAATTGTCAGGAATTTAATAGAAGTATGAATGCAGGAAACAGGTGTATCATAAATGAACAGTCTGGAAGCAGATCTGAGCCTGAAAGTGAGAATGAATTAAAGGCACTAGAATTTCCATTGCTATGGCACCATTTCAGATTCAGTATTTTTCTTTTTTCAAAGGCATGGCTCATTTTATAGCTGTTTCTGACAGTAGTGCATCAACAGAGAAGGTGTCCAACCAGAGAATTTAGCACGTAAAGTAAACTGATAAGGTAAATTGGTAGCATAAGACACTTTGCAATCTGAATATGACACAATTTTAACCCTGATTTCCAATCTTTAAACACAAGTACTTTTCTTGAAAAATGATATTTGGCAAAAATATGCTTTCTGCAATAGTAATTTCCATTAATTTTCTTCACACATTGATTTAACCATTATATGAAGAATGAGGACTGCAACTTAAAAGTCAAAATAAACATTTATAAAACTTTGCATTAAGGTTTTATAGATTATGTGAAATATACCATTAATAGAGCCAGAAGAATTTTAATCAAATACCATTAAACAGTCCTAAAAATCAATGAATATTCTATAATAATGCATTGCTCATAACCAGCTATAGTACATATTATCATTGATTATGACATGGTCAGGAGTGTTATGAAAAATTTCTTAGTTATTCATACACTATTTGTAAATGGGATAATAAATGATATATACAAGAAACTCTCTTTATTCCCAATGATATCATCTTCTTCATGATTAACCAATTATTGACTATTGTTAGTGTTGCTCCTTTTGTGTAAACAAATTTGAGATCCTTCCAGTTCTCTGTAATTTGGTTATAGCTGGAAGATTGGCTATAAATATATTGTGCATTTTTAACTATAGTCAGATGTTTCTAGCCCTCAGATGAAATGTTTCTGTGAAATTAGTTTATATCATCCCTTCTGTGTTGTGGCAGTGCTATGAAACAATAGTTACTGTTTTAATTGCTGCAAAGTGTCTGGCGGAATTATGCCTAACACTGATACAGATTTTGTGCATCTCTGAAACAAGATATTTATTACAGTCCTTCTCTGAAAATGATGACATAATATCTTCAGCCTAGAGCAGTCAAATTATTCAGAGTGGAAAATTTGTGTAGTTTTTCTTCTTTTGGCTTACTTCTCACAGTCTTTGACTAGTAGGACTTCCTGACTGTGCCTCTCCTCTGCTGTTCTTGTAATGACCACCACCACTTCTCCCAAGTTTCTCTACTGACTTCCTCTTCTAGTTCCTCTCCCTGGTTGGAAATTTCAGACCCCAGAAGCTGAAGACAAGAAGCTGCAATGACCCTTACACTCTATGTCTCTACAAAAACCCAAACCAAGCGCCAAAACCCAGAAGGCCCTGACTTGAAGCAGTTGCAATGCTGGTATTTCAATATGAACATGAGAATAAAGACTAAGTTCATATTGAAGTCCCTGTTGGGTGGGAGAAATGACATTTAATCATAGTGAACTGTCTTCTCTCTGTTGGTATATCAGTAAAGGAGTTAACAGATCAACAGGAACATCCTGAGGAAGGTAATTACTCTAGGGCTCAAAGTTAAATCCTTGTCCCTGAGTGGGGGTTTTTGGTTTAGTCAGAGGAAAACGTTATGGAGAAATTGTTATTGAAATAGTAGCTAGTCTAGTCATACTTATCTAACCTTACATTTTACTAAAGCCTAATTTAAATAACCTTTCTTCCTAAGTTAAATGCAAAAAATTGAGCCAATCCCTGGTCGTTCAGAAAAGCACAGGATTCTGATGTACACCCACCAGTAGTGTCCATTTCAGGCATTACTGCTTGGAACTGGCACTCTGTGCTGGCGATTACTGTTCTGAGCACACATTCAGCATAAAACAATCTGTATTTAGACTTTCCATGCTTCAATTTCTAGTTGTTGTTTTAGAGCTGCTCACCTTCACAGGCGGTTTAAGCAAAGGTCCAGGAGTGGTGGAAGCACAGACACAATCACTCTCCGCTCCTGTTTTTTTTTTGCCTTGGGCAATGTCGTAGGCAGCTGGGAACAGCAGTGCTGAGCTGCCACCACCAAATGCACTGCCTGTTCTTGATCCAGTGTGTGGCAATGCCTCACTGATCCAGTCATGCTTTAGAAGCTCCTGCATTCTTAAAGAAATGAGAGTCCATGCACAGCTCTTCTTAATTCCAACACCCGACCTTCAAAGTGAGGGCTGTGCATCCTGTTTTGAAGAATGATTAGAAAGTACAGTTTGTGGAGAGTTTTTAACTACTTGGGTTTCCTGTGGGGAATGACTCTCAGATTTCAGCATTTTAGAATGTGAATATTTCAGCTGAGGGCCTGGATCCCTTCAAAAGGATGTAGTGTCCAACCCATGAACTGTGTGAATTCAAGATGACAGGAAGGCAAAGTGGTCTTGGGGGCTACATATTTATCTTATTTATACTTTTGGTTTTTTCTTGTGTGAAAGGCAACAAGACAAGCTTGTGTTAAATTGAAGAACAAGCAACTTCTATATCCAGACCTGCTTTTTAAATAGCACATGTTATTTACCTCAGTTAATTTTCTCCAGAAAATAAGCCAATTCATGTGACAAGGGCTTGCAGTGAAGGCTCTGGAGTCCAGAGATTTTAGCAGCAGTCGCAAGAAGTGCTGTTACCCTGACTTGCAGTTTCTAGGCTTGGCTTTGGGAGTCTTCCTGTGAGTGCCCTCTCCACATACACCAGCCGGGAACTGTGTGTTTGTCTTATTTCCTGTAGTACACTTTCTGGTGTAGTTCACATTCCTCAAAAACCTTCAAAATATTTGCTGTCTCCCTATCTTCTTTTCTACTTTCTCTCTCTCTGTCTCCTTCCCCTTTTGCTTTTAAGACTGATGTGAAAATTGTCAGAGTAGCAACTAAAATAACATTTTTGTCAAATTTGTAAGGGTTCACAAAGGTGACAGATCCACTATTCCTGCTTTAGGCATCATTTGAAGTTTGTTTACTACACATGTCAGCAGAATCTGTACCAAGAAATCAGTAGGAAATGTGTTAAAATGAAAATGTAGCTTTGAGTCACTAAAAAAAGGCTTTGCTTATTGTTTTATATGTCCATTTAAAATTCTTATTTCTTGTGAATTATCAGCTTGATGCCAGTCGTGGGAGTAAAGAAGAACATTTATATTTAAAATGCACTTCATTATCACATTCTATTTACAAACATTTGAATTTGTTAATTCCAACTTTATTGCCCTCTCCAGATTTTTAAAAGGTAGCATGGTGCTTAGATTGCAGAATTTCTGCTGGATTCAATGTGAGTTTTGCAACTGACATAATAAATAAGTCTTTTGAACTACATTGTATGAACAAATCTTTATTAAAAAGGTGAATATTTTCTTTTAATGAAAAACTGTTCTTAAAAGAGTTTTGAAATATAAAATCCACCAAGATTTAACTTCTGATATTCCCTGATTCACTATAAAAAGTGTGGGGCTTTTTTTTTCAGTTGTTATAAATATTACTGGTCTTAAGTTTACAGCTTTGTGCTGGATAAAGGTATGTAGAGATACATCACTGTGGAAATGATTAGGAAAAAATGCCTGGAAAAATGTAAAGATTTATTTGTATGGCAGTATATTGAATGATAATGTTAGAAGAATTAATAGTAATAGTATCTCCAAAGACCCTGAAGGCTTTTATTTGAAGTGGCGTTAACTGACATGTTTTGCTCAACTTGGTTTTACTTCTTAGGGTAAATAAGGCCAATTGAGTTTTAAAATAGATTAAATTCTAGTTACCTTATCTCTCACGACACATTGCTCTATGCTCATGATATGGTTTAGTGAGGGTTTTCTTCATCTTAGTGCTCCCATGGTGACGCTCACTTCTCCCTCCCCCTCCAACTGGAAGCACAAAAAGCAAAGATCAGAGGTTGAGACAAGAACAATTTACTGGAAACAGCAATGAGATAAAAAAGGGAGAGTAACAGCAACAATATTATGAAAAAAAGCACACAAAAAAGTAATGATGCACATGCAAAAATGCTCATCCCGGACCCTGCAACAATAAACAAATACCAGATGTCTCTCCCCACCACATTTTCCCAACTGGGTGGAAAGCCCTTCTCCCTGGAATTGAGAGAGAGTCCAGTGGTGTCAAATACCATTAGGGTCCTGCTCACATCACCTCCTGGATATTTGAAAAAATTAGCCTTGTCGTGGGCAAAACAAGGACAACTGCAAAATTCTCACAGCATATCATAGTTAGATACTTATTACTAAGGGTCTTCTCTTGGTTTCAGGAAGATGGCCAGAGAGTAGTAACAGTGAGATCATATTCCTTGAAAATTGAATGATAATTACATTGCAACAAATTTAGAATAATATATCTCACAAATTAAAAATAAAATAGCTACAGGACTGTTAGCATAAAATCAAGGCCAAGAAAACAATGTCTGCCATTTCCAAGAGTTTCCAGTTTAATCAGAGAAGTAATGTGAAATATTTCTCTCCTGGTTTTCTGTCACAGGCAGGCTTGTGCTGAGCTGACTGTACTGTTCACAAGTCACAAAATACCTTGCAGTTTCTGATCTGTGGCTGGGTGGCTACTGTGATTCCTCTCATGGAGTTGGTTGATACCAAAATTAGCCATGAATGATGGATAAAGCTCATTATTTTATTGAGATGGGGCACACACTCTGCAATACTTAGTTCAAGAGGACACCGAGGAGAGAAAAAGCAGATTGACTGTGCCTTGCTCTGAGAAATGCCTGGCCTGAACTAGAGTGTTGCTGAACTTCTCAGGGGTTTAGCTACCTCCATTAGCTAGAAGACATGCTGAAAGACCTATTAAACCTTTTTGTGTTCTGCTGTATAACTTTGGGATTAATATCTAAAGTCAGATTGGTCTTAAATCAGATTGTCCAGCAGGAGTTCCATCTTTCAGACTTCTGCATGAGGAAAATCTCAAGGCAGTACTGGAAGAAATCCTGAATTACTTTGTAAATAGGCCTGGAGATGGTTAGATTTATTTGGTGTAAACCTTACGCATTTCTAGTTCAGAAAAGTCTGAGTAATGAATAATAAGAGCGGATCACAGTTTAACCTTCCTATTGGCTTTAGCCTTAGGAGGTAATTAGACACACTTTCATGGAGGCAACAAAAATGTAGTGTTTTTCACCCTGAAAGCTGACACAGCATTACTTTTATTTCTAGGCTTAGCATGAACATAAGCATTTGTGGTTTACTGACATAAAATAGGTCAAGGATTGAAGCATAATTAATTACATGCCTTTTCTATAGTGAAACCCCAAACCATGTAGCTGAATGAATTCTGTTAGATATACACTCCTTTTTTTTCGAGCTTTAGCCTTATTTTTTTGGCAACAGACAGTACTCAGGGTTCCTCATATCTCTGGATTGATTATGCCCCTCTACACTGTTTTCATCTGCTCTGTCTACTGACATTTATTTTCTTTGTCCATTTGGTGACAGATACATAATTTGCTTTAGCTTTTTATTCCTCAGAACCGAGAACAAGTTTTGAACTGCATGTTATTGCACTTCCTTAATAACAGTTATATAATGAGTTATAATGTCTTTATTACAATCATAGGTAAGTGTGTAATAATTTTAAGGTGAGAGTGTTTTCCTTGGTCATTGTCTTAAAAAAGAGATCAGCACAGCAGCATAAATGCTCTCCCTTGCAGTATCAGACATCAATATTCTGCTTCTAAATGCTCACTGCATCGCCTGAAGATTTCAGTGTGCTGGAGATACCTAAAAATTCCCCCTCTAGCTTAACCCCCACGATCAGCCTAGCTCTGCTGAACCTGGAGCTGAGGGAGGGCTGTGCTTCCCTAAGGAACAAAGCAGGCAGTCAGCTTTCACCTCCTGCAAGAAGCACAGCCACCGCTGTGATGTGTTGCTGCCACATGGCAGGGAATAGCAAGGGTCAACTTATCCCTCTATTTCTCTCTAAATAGTCTTCCTTTTCTCTTCTGTTGTTGCCTCTGCCTCAAGGGCAGGAATCAGGGAGCTGGTGGAGAGCCCTGCTGCTCAGCCTGGTCCCTGTGTGAGGAGGGGACAGTGGGGCACAGAGATTTCCTATTTCCTCTGCCCCCCACATGCAACTTTGTCTGTAGCACACAGAACAAAAGCATCTAGCTGTTTGCAAGCTGCTCTCTGTGCAATGCCAGCATCTCTGTGTCTGTGCCTATATGTGCTCGCGCTTTGCAGTTCCCCTCTCCTTGGGGCGCTTTGCTGTGCACCCAGGAGTGCATTCATACTTGGGTTGTCCGCGTCTGGTGCTTAGTGTGGCATGTACAAAAGGCCCATTTCAGTGAGTGCCTTCCAGGCCTCGGTGGTTTTTGCAGTTAGATGAGTGTCATGGAATTATCCCCAATGTTTTGCCCCTTCTGCTCATGAGAAATGATCAAAAAATGTTCACAAAACATAACTTTTTTTAATTAATGTGAGTAATTTTTTGGAATGTTTCAACTGGCTCCACTACTGAGTTCTCATCTGTTGTAATTTCTGCTCCTGGGCAAGAGAAAACCAAAGGCCAGCCTTTGGACTGGGAGCCAATGGATTAATTTGCAAGTTTTCCAAGTACTGAGCTTTGCAAGACAAAGAGATTTTGTAATAGTGCTGGACATCATATAGGCTTTATGAACAACCTCGCTTGTTAGAATTATTGCTTCCAGAACTCATCTAGAGAATTAAAAGCTCTAGTTTTCTCTGTCTAAACAGAAACCTCACTGCTGGAGAAATGATCTTATGAAACAGCTCCAAGCTCTTAGTTCCTATTTTTACCACCAAATTTGCCTGCAGCTGCCAGTTTGAATTACTTCCATCTTTCCTCTGCTTAGAACAACCAAGGGAGCAGAGAAAAGAGAAAAAAGAGGTTCTTTAGAGATTCTGATTCTTTAAGATGCAGTAGGAATTTGTGTACCTGAATGCTCGATAGGCATAGAGCCAGGATGGATAGAACAATTGATTCCTACATTAGTCTGTGTTGGTTCCTCCCCCTTCCTCATGTAACCAATTGGCTTATTACGATTGCAGTATAAATCTGTAGACAAAAATGCAAGTTAGTTTCTTTATGCATTGCTGACTTTTGCAGGGTTGAAGAGTTAGCAATTTGGAAAAAAACCTTTTCGCACTCTTACTTAAGAATTCAAACCTATGCTTGGATTTATAAAATTAAGACCTATGCTTTTAATGTTTTGAGTGGTGATGAAAAAATATAGCACAAAATATAGCAAGCGCTTGTAGTTTTGATTTATAGAGTCTGATATGTGTTGACCTTACTCTGTCTACAAAGCAAAGGAGTGTGGGGTTGTCTCCTCTTATCACTTTTATTACAGTGATCAGTCTACTGTAATTTTTGTCTATTTACTGAGATACTGACAGTCTAGTGTTCCTGGTTTTTACTTCTCTGTGATCTAAAAAATTGTGTTAAAATAATAGTGGCAATTGAAAATGTGATGGTTGTATTTAAAAATAGATGTATTTTTTTCCTACAGCATGCTTTCTTATATATTATTGCCATTGCCGAAATTAAAAAAAAAAAGTAATGAAATTTCAGGATTTTTACAGAAAATCTTCCTCAGGATTGGTCATATCCTGATTAAATTTGGTTTCTGCATTTTCTCAACTGTGTCACAGAAAAAGAACTGTTATATGGTTCTCTCCCATGATGCATTCGCAGTAGGGATGTTCAATAACTGTGCTATTTTTTTCTCCAAATTCCAGTCATGTGACTGTGCTAAAAATAACTGCCTGTGACTTCTGGCTTTGTAGATTTGCTATATTTGCTGTAAGTGGAAGAAGATGAGTGGGGGCTTGGAGTCAAACCTGATTGCTCAGTAGTGGTCTCTTACTGAAGCTGTGAGATGTCATGTAAAGAAGCAGATATTAATTGACAGAATTAATTTGAATTAATACTGGTATTCTTCACATCCTAATAGAATGTTCTATATATGGACAGATAGGGAAAAGTAGATATCTTCAGAACACTTTGAACTTCACTTCTAATTAATTCTATTTTAAAGATGTAAGTTTAGATGAAAGGTGGAATTAGGAGGTTATTTGCATCATGAATATACCTTCTTTCTCTGGAAAACAGACTAACATTTGTGGCAAAAACCCCAGATTCTCCATCACCAAGGCAACAGATTAACCTATGCCAATAAGGCAAACATGATTATGTATAAAGATTAATATTTTGTAGAGTGTATGGTGGGGATTCAAATGGTTTTATTAAATAAAGCACTAAAGAAAAGAACATGTTAATTAACCTTTTAAAATTTACCAAAAGAAGGGCTGTGTGGATGAGTGCCTGGGAACTTTAATGCAAAGGGAGCAAGGCACAGCAGGCAATATTCATGATGATAGAACATCACCTGGTGGGAGATAGATTTACAAACCAATACCCTACTGCTCTGAGATAGGGACCATTTTGTTTTCACAACTTCCTGCTGAACTGACCATCCACCTGAGGCTCTGCATTTCCTGCCAGCTGCATTCTTGCCACTAATTTGATGAAAGCCAAGACCAGCAGAAGCATGTGTTAGGGCTGATCCAGAAGATAATTTGCTGCACAAAATGTTTATGACCTGCTGTAGCTGAAGTCACTGGAATACTATTGATTTGAGTTGAGCAGAATCTCTCCCCTCTTTTAGGGAGAAAATTTATTGCTTCTAGCAATTAGCTAGAATAAAATACAGTGTTCAAATTTCATTTATGCTATAGTGCAGGATATTCTCATGCAGTGTTGAGGAATCTTTTGGGTAAAATCTGTGTGCACTAAAGCACTTACACATGGCCAGTATAACATAAAGAAGTCTTACTGTGAATTGAAATCATGACTGTGCATATTTATTTTATTTTCAACCTTTGTATTTTCATACTGACATCCCTTCCTGGTGGATAACGTTAATTTTCAAATGAAACTCCAATTAACATTTTCCTAGAAAACACTTGTTAGTGCTGTCCAGTGTTTTACACACAACATCAATGAATTTTGAATATTGTGACAACTGAGGAAATGTATGTATGTGCATACATAAAATGTAACACACTTGATACTGTAATTTCTCTATTATCAGTATATGCAAGAGTTTATCTGTCTTCTCACTTGCCTTACTTCACACAGCAATTCTCAGAGAAAGTAACAGAGCCCCAGCAGCAAAGTGGCTTTAACTCTTGATGATAATTTATTTGCATGGAAGTTCAGATGAACGAATCGACTTTTACTTCTACTAAGGCCTTTTTTCAAGTCTGAGTTCTCCAGAGAGATAATTGAATGACAAAGCAGTACTTTGACTGCAAGGAACGGAAACCTGACAAAGAAGCCTGAGGTTTTAAGAAATTGTCTTAACAAGACTCTGAAAAACTGAAGAGAGCAGGAAGAGAAGAAAAAGTTAAATGATGGGTGGTGACATGGGGAGGATTTTTTTTACGGCTGGGAAGCAAAAATAGGGAAGAGGGAGGATTCTAAATTCATCACAGCACCCTGACCCAGCCAAGACAATACCTTAGAGTGGTGAAATGGTATGTGAGAAAGTACCGAGAGGGACTTTGCATCACATGATGCAAGACAAAATCCGCATGTCAATTTGCTATTAAGTATACCTGAAAAAGTGAACTATAAATCAGGACTGTGTGTTTAACTAGAGATCTGGGGAAGACAGCTGTCCCTAAAAGACATTGGCATATCAACAGTGGATTTAGGGGCTTCCAAGATGCCTGGGATAGGAGGTGTTATTTTCACAAATTAGAAACTAGAGGTAGTAATAGGGAAGCTAGAGAATGACAGCAGTTTAAAACTTCCCAAGAGGAAGCCAGAAAGAAATTGGATGGAAAAATACAAAAATGACATCTCTCACCCTTTAATAAATTAGTCCAAATTATATTGCTTTTTTTTTCCTGTTCTTATGAGAAATATGACAGAAGAATGGATGTCTACATTAAAGACAAGTAAGTAAAAGCCAGTGCTCAATAAAAAAATAACATTCTTACACTGTCCAGTATGCTGCTTTTATACCATTGAAGAAGGAAAGAGAACAGATGCAAGGAAGAGAAGCTAATGCCCACTTTGCTGAAGAACATAGCCTCTGGATACTGCCTTGTCCACAAAAGAATCACAACTGATTACCTTTGATGGTAAAGGTTTGTGTAAAATGTCGTCACATGCATGGTGAGCTGTCTGATCCCTAGAAGACAAGATTAGTCTTCAGTTTAGTTTAGTTTATAATCTTTTAACAAAATGGGATGTTTAAATTCCCAGTCTAATTCATGGCAGTGTAAACATTGAGCATCTAGGTCCCGGAAATGCAGAGACACATTTGGTAGTTATGTTTTGACTCTTCCTGCCTGTGTTTTTAGGTTAAAATATGGGTTCTGTGGGCTTTGGTCCAAGTTATCCATTTTAGAGCTCTGTATGACCTGGAATTTTTGGCTGAACCATATGCACCATGAACTAAAACTCTATATATTCTCAACACTCTGAAATGGGATATATCACAGAGCTGTGCTCTCTGTATCTGTCTGTTACAAAGAGCTCCTTTGCTCTGCCAAAGGAAAGCACACAAAATATTTGTAGAGCCTTGTAGAAGGGAACAGACATTATGGCACTATGTAGAAGGGAGCAGACCTTTAAAGGGACATGGTAGAAGGAGACCAAGACTATCAACCACTAAAGAAACCCAAAAATCAGGAGTCCAAAAGTAATAAAATCTTTTATTTCAGTGAGAATTAGGCTCTTACATAGCAGCTATGTGTTTAAATATCTAGAAAGATGTAGGCCTGACTGATCACTGAAAGGGGAATTGAGGCAGATCAGAATTAGAAGGGGTTTTCCCCAAACAGATTTGAGTTCCACAAAAATTAATATTATTACAAAGCTGGTCCCAGACCAAGATAAAAATCCGTAAGACTTGAAGAAAAATGGTGGGAGCTGGAGTTGCTAAGAAGTAGGACACAAGCACACAGAGAGGTGAAATCAAGGCCTAGGCAAATACCACAAATTATATTTTTTGCCAGGCTAGGTTTCAAGTAGCAAATCTACAGCCAAAAACCTCCTTTTCTGTGTGTCCTGTGCAATTTCCTAATTTCTCTGAATACTCAGATTTGAGTGGTCTTTGCAGACTTAGGTTTAGGTGACTCATGTAACCCAACATTTCCAACCAAGGAAAGAGGTTAAGCCAGAATGATTTATCAATCTAGAGAAGAATGTTATATCTTTTTGCACAAGCTGCTGGGCAAAATCCATTTTTTAAAAATTTCTGTATTTTTCTCTCCCATTTCTTTGCTGTAAGGAATATTTTACTAAAGATACCGACAGATACACTATGGTTAACTAAGTCTGGAATTTGTAATTTAATTTTTTGTCTGTTTTGCAGTTTGGTTAATAAACATAAAACCATGATGCCTAAAGACAAAATCAAGTAGATTTGAAACGATCACTATTGTTTCTTCATATGGCCCATTCATTTCATGACTACAATCAGCTGTAAATCTGCTTTTGCTCAAAAAAATCAACCCCTCACATTTAAATAATATGGCCACCTTTTCATAGTGACTATAAAGTTATTTGCTGTCTGTCTGCTGCCTACACACACACAATGCTGAATTACAGCACTACTAATGTAAATAGATATCTGTCAATAAGTAAAAGTTAAATTTGGTGGTTCATTATTTTTCTTCAGTGCATAGACACCTTTTTTATACAAAGAGAGATTGCTCCTCTGGCACTGTTTAAGACTTGTCTACATATATTGTGGGAGGTGAGTGGACTGATGGGTTGCATTCTGTCCCCATTTTTTCCCCCAAACTTTCCCTTTTTTCCTCCAAGCACTTGAAGACATTAAAGCAAGATCAGATTTACATTACAGCTACATAATCCAAATATATGAGACGTCCTTTTCTTGCCTGTTGATGTTGACTGTTTGCCTGTTGACTAGAACCTGTAGTGCCAGACAGGCAGGCATAAATATCTGAAGAGTGCTGGTAGCAGAAGCATTTTTGTCTTCTGAACATCATCCTAGAATTTGTGTTGCACACAAGTTGATAAGAGATGAAGTTTGCTACAGGGATTTAGCATTGGCAGATGTGACCTTTGAGTCAGAGACGCAGGGAAGGTATTATTACATTTCTCTCCCAATTTTCCCTAGTAGTTTTGCAGTATTTCCTCTTTCTTATAAGTGCCACAAAAATAATGATGATTAAAAAAAAAATATTTTGTCCAGTCCAAGTTTAAGTAAATGGCAGAAAATTTTTGCTGCCACAGTTATATATTTTTATTTTTTTTAAAAAAATGTTTTTAAAGTGCAGTATGCATGAAATTTTTTTACACAGTTATGCAAGTACAGGGTGGAAAAATCAGGAGTAGAAGTGATAAAGGATATCTTCCTTCATTTGCAAGTCTATAGAAGACTTCCCCTTTTTCATTTCATCAATCTAGTGGTGCAGACAGCAATAAGACTAAAACGAGGTTAGTTCTGAGATAGATTGAATCTGTCAGTGTGCACTAAACTTTGGCAAGATTCCATAACAGCCTGAAAGTTGGTGAACTGAGATGAAGAAGCACTTTCATCGCTATAAACTAGACATGTCAGCACGCTGATGCCTAACACCCAGGAAAAAAACAAACCCTGAGCTTTCAAAAGATACCGCACCTGCTTCTAATAATAAATGACATGTTACTTCCTAGCTATTCTCCTAAAGTTAGCTATGTTTATCGTCTACCTGACTCCACGATAACTTTGAAGTTTGGATTAAAAGTCTTTTAAAAAAGTAATTCCCATTCATGATCCAGACCTTGGTAGGCAGTAATTACAACGCTGCCAACTAAAGAAATTTGTTCGTGAAATTTCATCACCGATTTGCAATACTCACAGAACAGTTTTATCCAGCTGTGCTTCTGGTTGACTTTAAATTCACAAATGTGAAGCAGGATAAAGGCACACAAAGCAACTATACTGGAATGATCTCTACTGTGAAGTGGGCAGTTTGTTTTGTTAAAAAGAGAATAGAATTGGATTTGGCATTTGATAGTTTGAAACAAATGCCACCATGTCATGTCACCTCACAGTCCAGCTTTGAACGCTATATCTTGGCAAAATGCAACACTTCTTTCTGTTTTTGTATCCAAAGGGAAATCTGTTCTTCGAAGTGAAATACCCATCTTTAATTTAAAGTGGTTTAAACTAATCAGATTTGACTGTAGAGAGTCAGGATCAATAACAAATAAACATGTTTTCTGCTGAACAGCGGGTATTCTAATTCATCAGCACTTTCAATCATTTTATTGAGCTTTGTTCAGGTCTGTTTTCGCAGGCACAACATTTTGTAGTGTGAAAAAGCTTGGAAAATAAAATGGAACTACAGGAAATTGCTATTAACAGCAGGTATAATGAGGTTCAATTTGAAAAATTCTTACAAACCATTATAAAGTCATGAAAGCAGGAAAACAGACATAGAAAAAGTCAGTATATTATTGAGCTAAGTCACAAAGATTGCTTCCTTTTTCTTTTTCTTTGCTTACTTTTAAAATAATTTTAGAAGGATTTTATAAGGTTTTTCTTGATTGGAGGCCAGTCAGCTCTGGAAGTTGAAAATAGGTTTTTTCCTTAAATTTTCATTATTTATTTATTTATTTCTGTCGGCATTGACTCTGTCAGAGATGGTCCAGAACTAGAACTTACCTATGTTAGTGAAACAAATGATAAAAATAATATACATAAGTATCATAAATATTCATTTGAATATCTTATTTATTTAAAATTACCATTAATGGTCCTCTTGGCTTGGTCCTCTCCCTACTTTTTTGTCATAAAATGAATGCTAATATGCTACCTCAGGTCCTGCCTCTGGCTAGCTTTGCAACCATACAAAGTTAAAACAAAGGTAATCCCTCTTAAACAATTTTTTTTCTTTTTGAAGTCTTTACAGAGAAATAGCTTTGGTGATGTATCTGAATTAGGAGAGTGCAACAAAATTCAAACCAGGTGTAGGAGACCGCATCCCCATTCACATAGTTATGGCTGCTCCTTTCCACATCTGATCTTAATTTGATCCTTTTAGTCTGTGAAACTGTGCAGTAAGTTTCCTGAGAATCTCAGCATTTTCTTTTCTTTTCCAAAACCAGAAACACAGAGACAAAAAAGGAGGAAAAAAATCGGGTTGCAACAAAAAACTTTATCATCTTGAGCAAAATTTAATTCTACAAACAGGCTAAAGAGTAGACAAAATTGAGGTTTTTCATATGACCATAGAAATTCATATACTCCTTTTCCTTATTAGATTTTCTGTTTTAATACGAAATATCAGATGTAAAAGGGTATAAATATAGTGTAAATGAAAATTTCTAGATGACTTTCAAAATATTTTCAATCCTCTTTTCCACAAAGAGCAGTGCTATACTCCTCACTGTTCAGGTCAAAGAACTGAGAACTCAGGTCCTCATGAGAACTCGGCCAATTCTTCTGTTTCAGTTTGTTACTTGCATATGCTGTTAGGAGGGGGTTATCATCACAGCTATGTCAAATAAAGAGATATCCATTACAATTATAAGCACAGGTTTTGAGTCTTCTCATATTTGATGTCATAACTTCAAGCATTTTTCAGGTAATATAAAATAGTTGATGGCTATTTTTTTGGCAAATCAGCTTTATAATACCTCGTAGATGGTTACGGATCTGAAAAAACCATTCTGAATAGCCAGCTTGTACTTTCTGTTTTTCCAAATGATTTATGAGCAAACCAAAGAATTTTTCAGTTCTCTCTCAGTCTGTTTTAATCAACTTATGTAAAGCATCTGTAAATCTGAATTCAGAAATGAAACAATGGTCAAACAGGCACCTTATATCTTTACCTATTGTTCCTAAGAGATCTCTGTGGTCTTCACTACTTAAAATTACATTTCTAAACATCATCTGGAAAAACTAGCTGTCTGCCACTAATTAAAATGCCCTTGAATTTAATTTCCAACAGATTTTGTCCAAACAAATTTTGGGCACATTACATTCAAGTATTTAAATCTCCACTGTTGCCTAATTATTTTATTTTGGTTTTTTCTTTTTTTCCTGGTACCTGGGTGAATTTTATCTTGGGCTTGAATTTCATGGGGGTTTAGAGCAATAAACAGAATCTACACAGTACCACTTCCCATGACTCTCTGAGAGGCTGAGGGAGTATTTACAGCATCACCGTCATTGTAATTCTGTGAGAGTCTTGTCTGTATTCCAGGTGGGATGTTAGACTTAATGCTGCCATTGACAGCACTTCAAACTATGTCTTAAGAGATACATAAATGTGAAAATATTCCTGAGCCTGTATTTTCACTTTATCAATCATAGGTGACATACACAAAGGGTTCTAGTACAAGATAATTCTCTGTAAAGTCTCTCTTTGTGGAGCCACATGGGTGATCCAACACCTGATTCTTGCAACTGTTTGGGATAAGCCATCAAGTTCTGCCTCAGTTCATTCTAAGGGTGGTATTTCTCATCACACTTGTGTATGTGGGGAAAGTTTAAGTTTTCTTTTCAGTTGCACTGAAATTATTGCCCATAGTTTCAGTTCTAAAGGCTAGCTGCCAGAGGGAAATGAAAGCTTTAAAATAGCTCTGAAATATTGTTTGGGAAAGCTGTTGAAAAAGTCAACTAAATTCTGTGTCTGCTAGTAATATATGGGCATTTTGTAATGTGTCCTGGGATCCAATGTAGGTTGGTAAAATCGAGAAAATTCACAGACTCTTCTTTCAGTCTAACTGGCAGAGCTGTGTTCCTGCAAAGAATAGAGGAAGACTGTCTCATTTCATTTTGTGATGCTGGTAAGTTCGCAGATCTGGAGCTTGAAGAGTTCCCATATCCCATAGTGTATGTGCATTTTCCCTGGGCTATACTTTCCAGATGTTGAACCTGTCTCTGTGTTGTGCTGTGTTTCATGTTGCTGAATCTCATAAATATTGAACCCTTTCGGTTCAAAGAAATGACTAAGCAGTTTTCCTATGTGTGGCTTGCCTTTAGCAGATCCTCTGAATGAAAAATCGTATCCTGACATGCTTGTTGCAGCAGGAAGAACTTAGAGTGTCATTATGCAAAATGAAGAACTAGCCACTATTACCGCAACCCTTCTGGATCAACTCTTCATCATGTTTACTGTCTTCTCTGTAGAAAACTTTTTTTCTCCCCATGAACTTCTAGATAAGATATCCCAGGGTAAGGAAGCTCATTTCTGTTCTTCAGTGTTTTGGCAGTCATTCAAAATTAATAGTTTTTCCACTATAAGAGGTAGCACCTCCACTTGTATGCAACTGTTTGGTAGGTTGTCATCAGTTGTTCCACTGGAATTTCCTAGACAATGTCAAAGTGTAAAGCTTCAAATCCAAAATGAACTCCTGAAGTAATTCTGATGATTGAAGTAGAAACATTATGTGCCATTCACAAAAAAAAGATGTGACTCCAAAACAAAAGACACAAATGGAAACCTGCTGCTTCAGGTGTTAAAAAATACACTGATGGTAAACTAGAAAACGTTTTGGCTGACAGAATGAATGTCAAAATATTATTTTCCATCTCTAACTTGTGGAAATATACTTATCTACAGATATGAGAGAAACCTAATACAGTTAACCTGAGTAAAAGCTTATGAACTGCATAGCAGAGTTGAGATTTCTTATCTCTTTGGGAGTGTTTTAACACTAATTTGAGCTTTTAAATCATATTTCACCATAGCACTTGCACACAATATTTTTCAAAAAGCCAAAAGAAAGAAAGAAAGGAAGGAAGGAAAGAAGAAAGAAAGGAAGGAAGAAAGAAAGGAAGAAAGAAAAAGAAAAGCTCTGGGTAAATGGAATCAAGCTGTACATTCAAAAGAATTTGCCATCTCATTGACTGGTTTAAATCGGAGTAATTCCATGAATTTGTAGCAGCTGGGCATCTGGCCCAGAGATTTGTCTAATCTGGAACCCAAGCTTTGATAGATAAGGAATTCCCATCAAAGCATTTGAAGCTCACTTTTTTTTTTTTTTAAATTAGGAGGCATCTGCAAAAATGGGCTGGAGAAAGCGGAATGGTCTTGATCTCTTCACAATAATATCTATTTTCCTCTGTTGTAGCTAATTTATATGGACCTTCTTGATCTATTTCTTATTTGAGAGCTAGCACCTCCCTCTATTTGAAAAACAAGGTAGTGAAATATGTTTATTTTTCCACTTGGGCTCTCAGAAAACGGCACAGAGATAAGTGTGTTGCAAGGAGCTTACACTGCCATAAATTCAGCTGAACTTGGTTCATGTTCTTCTCATTCTACCAGCCTTCAGTTTCATAGCCCTATTTAATTATTTACTGAACTCTTTTCCTTCTTCCTGTAGTCATGGTCTCTCTGATCCATAGGAAGAGGAGAGCAACTACCAAATCAATTCCTTCTGCATTTTTGAATTATGTGAACTGCTCTGAAATAATGATGTGATTTATCGAGGCACTTAACTGTCAAATACTGGATTTATATGACAGTAAAGTGAGAGCTTTCGTATGTTGCAATACACAAACACACAACCAGACAAACAGCTTCACGTGTGTGTGTATGTAAGATTGTGTGTGTAGGTCTTTATGTGTGTGTAGCAAAACACAAAATCAAACATTAAAGCAAAAAGTTTCAGACACTATTCTACTCCACTTTTTGCAGATGCGCTGAATTCCCACAATGGGAGGAATGCTAAACATTTTTCAAATTAAAATGACCTAATTGAAAGAGAGCAGCAACTGATCCACAGCAATTTTGAAATTACACAAGAAAGCAAGGGTTTCTTGGAAGCTAGAAATACGCAAACATTTTGTAATTGTTTTGAATCAATTGTTTGTCTATGTTATGTTGTGGCACACAGAAAAGTAACAATACCTTAATATTGCTAGTCGTATATTTATTTATATATAGATATATGTGACTGTTCCACACCACGAAAAAATTTCTGTTTTTCTGAGCAAAGCAACTCCTATACCATACCTAAATTTTGCTTTCAATTTTGAAGTATAATTCCTCTTTTATGTTTCTTTTGGCTGAAGGCTTACAGTTTGCAGAAATGCACATTTTATAACACTAAATCAAGAGCTGGGGCAGCTGAAGAATGGTTGCACATCTGTTCTGCCACCCCTATTAAATCTGGAGGTCATAATATTCTGAACCTACCTAAATTCAACTATGAAACCCTGATCCTGTAAGAGTGCAAACATGTGCTTGATTTGATGCATGGGAGCACTAGAAAACCCAGTGGGAAGGCTTACTGTATGTGAAGGTAAACAGGTGTGTAAATCTTGCCAGCAGTGGGCTCCTTGGAATTATTACCCTTGTCTCACTTCATGGAACAGGGGATAGAATGAAGTCTGGTGTGTTACTGTTCCACTCACTGTTATAAACAAAAAATTTTAATGTATCTCTGGCTACAGGGAAATACTTGGATGACACATCTGGAAGCAAACCATGTTGCTTATGGGGGAAGGAAGGATTGAATAGCCATTGGCAACTGGAGGAATTGGTGAGTGCATTTTAAGTGCTTGAGAAGTTCTGGGCAGCTGATATTTTAATAATTTTTGAGAGATTTGCTATAGTATGTGTCAGCCTCTATGACACATTTTATCTTGGAGCAATGTCAGAGAAGGATATCTTGAAAGAAAATTCAGCTGCAGTGATTAAACGAATCATTCAGTGAACATAAAAGCAGGTACCAGGAGATTTAGAACAGTACTGAAATACACAGTGAAAAGGAACCCGCAAGAAGGCAAGGAATTTTACATGTAATCTGTGAGTAAAAAGACATTTGAAAAATGCTGATTTAGACCCTTTTTGGCCTACTGAAATGATTAAAGGTGTTAGAAATATAGTGATTTCTACCTTATTCATTAGGAATGTTGGCTGACTAAATAAGAAAGAGAAGTTCGATTTGTCTGGGTGAAAATCCTCTTTGAGGAAAATTTGGCAAGCTCTCATGTGAAAAGCATTGAAGAATAAAAGCTTTTTTATTTTTTTTAATGAAGGCATATTTTCCTCAACATCCATATTGCTGGTGGCACAAAACTTTTGGTAAGAAAGTTTGGAGTGAAATATTTGGTTGAAGTTTATCTTTGTTTTCACAGATCTTTTTCCTTTTGTGCTCACTATTGCTACAGAAGTCTCCCTAGCAGCTCCTTTTCTGATTCGTTGTCTCTGGTGAAATTGCAGGAAGTTTTTTGTCCTCTAACAACCTTCTTTCACTCAATAGAGTAAGCTTCTCATTCCCTTATGTTTCCTACAACAGAATAGATAGAAGAACGGGCCTTTTTTGTGCTCTTTCATCTTTTCCTGTGACTGAATTTCATTAACTCCTACACTGTTAACATTACAAGTTTGTATCTACTTCATTGTTAAGTCTGTGCAATAAAACATGTCTTTAATTATGGTCTTCTATTTAGAATTATTTTCCAATATTAGAAATTATTAAGTGTTGTAATCAGCTCTTTATTAGATTTGAAATCTTGCTGTCAAAAGGAAATTCTCTTAAATATAAAAACTGTTCAGTAACACATCAGGATTAACATTATACAAATTGTCACGAAGACATCAGTCATTGAATCAGCTTTTATTCATGGTTATTTTATTATGGATAGATTGACTGTGTGTGGCCTTGGAAACCTCATTTGCTCTGCTAGAATGATCTCAAACAGGATTTGAGTTTAGGCATGAATAAGAATTTAAACCACGTGGCAGGAGATCTGATTTAGTATAGCAAGTACTAGGAGAGAGGAGATGTTTTTACCTACTCAGAGAGAAGCAGAAGCAGCTATTTACTGAGCAGTTTCCCAGAACTTCCTGGTGATGCCCAGGTCAAGTCAGAAAATTGCCTGATTTCTGCAGATGCTGAAGGCTCATCCATAGCTTCACACGGCCTTTATCTGATAGCGTCTGTTCAGTCTTACCTCCTATTCCATTACATACCTTGCATGTTGTATGTGCAAATCATGCATGCTCTTCTGTCCCTCGTGTAGGATAAACCACACGATGGATGCTATTGACAGGACAGTCTTTATTGGTTGCCTGGGAGGTTCCATGTGTAAAGGAGAAGACGAGATAAAAATAGGGAACAAGGCAAACGAGCAGTCAAAGGTGCAGTGCAATGAAAAACATAATAGACTTCACTGTTTTGTTAGGTGGCTCTAGTCAATTCTTGAATCCATCCCGGTGACAGCTGGCGGGCACAGAACTTGGTATGGCAGCCTGTCTAGGCAGACAGCTAAGCTATGCCCTTAGGTTGAAATCCTGGTCTCACAAACCTATTTCTCAGTGAGGGTAGGACTTCGCCCGAGTCAAATAACGTGCATTCTGCTTTTACGGTGTGGATGGGGAGGTCATGGGTATTCATGAGTAGCAGAGATCACCCTGTGAGGAATGTGTGTTTGGCAGTGTGAATTCTCAGACCTTAACCTGGTTAGAGTTTTCATCATTGCAACGTAGATATTGGTATGGCCCATTTGATGCCAGCTGAGCTTCATAGAATTAACATGTGTTTGGTGAGGATCTGATCCTTAAGCTTTCATATTAACAGTCAAAATTTGAGGTTCTGTTTTATTAAATGTAAATATCTTGTAAACATGGAGAGAATGTTGGTTAAAATCCTGATTCTGAAAGAGGGTATTTTTCTAATTCTGTGTGGCATTATCAAGGCTCTTCTGTTGAAATTTCTAGGTACCTAATCCAACTATTCTGCTGTTGGGTTTTTTTTTTAGATAAATCATTTTTGGAGTAGAGGACAGGGTCAATAGTTTTATAGAATGATTTCTGGTTGTATCAAGGAGAAGTAAAAGTTTTTACTTGAAAACTTTTCTCAACTTTGATGTATTTCCAGACTAATGATGCTGTAAAAACAATTATTCTGGATTTATTCTGAGATGTTTCAATAATGTCATTGTTCATTTCTAGGCAAATTTCAAGTGTGTGGGAAATAAAAGCTCCCTTTCTCATTGCTGTCCCAGATGTACCACTTTAATACTTGAATATTTATGGGAGGTAATCCAAAAACATGAAAAAAAATATAGCCTTGGCCTTATTTTATTCAGAATTTTTTCATTGTTCATACACTTTTTGTTTTCATGGGGAGGATAATACAATGCCTGTAAAAAAAAAAGTATATAGATATATATATACACTCTAGTGAAGTGGATTTAGGTTAGGAATTAAAAGAGATTTTGTAAAGGCTTTGGAGCTTTCTAGACCACTTTTCATGTGCCAAAATAAGACTTTGATATTTCTTTTTTAAAATATCTATAGGCTGCACAATGAATCCCACATATTATAAGCTTTTGTAATGTCACTTATCGAAGCACGTGATGACAATATGTCATGAGAAATGTAATGCCTGAACTAAGAATGTTGAGTCAATGGCGAAGTTGAAATTATTATAAAAATTTGTTCATGGACAACGGGAATAAAATTCAAACTATTATCTATCATCAAAATCTAGAATACTGGAAATAAGTTTATCTTATCTCCTCTTATTTGCAAAATTTAACACAGACTTTGTGCAGTCATATAAATCTGTATATTTTCTTCAATTTTACTTTATGTATTTTTTGCTCTTTAATCCTTCTGAGTTTATCAGAGCCCTACAGCTCTGTGGCTTTTCCTTCCTTCCTTTCTTCAAATGAGTGTTGACTTGCATAAATCACTATATTTCCCCCCTACGGGGCTTATTTGAATATTGCCATTGTCCTTTTTGTAGAAAAGTCTCAGATAATGCTGTCTGGATGATCTAGCTTCTTGTTAAGGAACTCAGTAATGTTTAGACTCTTAGCATTGCCTCTGGGTGATTTCTTTGCCAAAAAAGTGGAAGATACGTCAATTTCCTTAACAAGAGATGTTCACAAGGACAGACCCTTCTTTGAAAAACTCTGAGGGGTGCCACTAGACTAAAGCTCACATGATGCAGAAAAGTCACATAGCAAGTTTTTTCTCTCCTCATTAAATATGTCTTAAAGCCATTTTATACATTAGATCTCTGCTTTTGTTGAAAATTTCGTGTTGCGTTCTTAGACATCAGCGGCCTATGATTTATAGCATCAACACCTGTTGCCGTAAAAATCACTCCCTCAGTTACACCGGAGATAACATTACACTAGAAGCAATAGGAATGTAACAGAAAGACCTTTAATCTCCAAAGGAAAGATATTCTGTCACCAGTTTAAGGATCTGACTCTTACTCCATTTTAACAGAAGTTAGTGTACGTTTTATTTTAGTGGAATTATTGATATTTTAGGCTAGATCTGCCTTAAGATGTACGCATAATTAAAATTTCATTATATCTGGCCACAGAAATCTTTCCAAGCTCGACCTCCACCATTAGGAAGTGAAATTCTGAGGCTCTTAACTTAGAAGAAAAAAATCACTTATTAATGAGAATTCCCTAAATAACTTCACTCCCAAATTTGTCTTCTTTGGATTCATTAGGAATGTCAGTTAGGTAATCAGTATCATCTCTTTTTTGCAGTTAAGCTCTGTTACTCAGAAACAGGCAATGGCCAGATTTTGATGGCAATACCGTCATCCATCTAAGCATAAGTGGGTGATGATCCATTATGCAGCAATGAACAACCTTATTTCTTAGAGAGTTAATAGATGTTGAGTCATTTTTGAATTACTGATTTACACGGCTTTCATTAAAAGAGTTACCCAGTTTACAAGACATATATCATAGAACACTTGCTGTCAAATCTTTATTTAATGTTTTGTAACACACAACATCCCTACAAAGGAATCATAGGTGTGAATGTTATCCTTTTGTGAGGAAATAGGAGACATTTGACTATTGAACTTATGATTTTACATTGCAGTCATCTTTAAGAACATGAAAATATTAAGAAAACAATTAAAAAACTGATACAGGACTGCATTTCTTTCTTGTTGAGGAGTACGTTAAAAGACATTAAATACTAAATTAACATAGAAATGTATTTGACAGGCTTCAATGTTGTAGCTTGTTGGACTAAAACAACCTTTTGGAGTTTATTGTAAGTATGAGGTGTTTGCAAATAGTAGTTTGCATATATTTAATCAATTTCAAGAGCTATAAGAACATTGCTATGATTTTGAACTGAACTATTACATTTTTTTTTTTCTATTGGACGTCTTGATTAACTTGTATATATTAGAAAAATAAAAGATTTTTTTCAAGTATGTTTATTCCAAAACCAAACTATAGTCTTAGTTTGGAGGAATTTGCTTTTAGACAACTAAGGTAAAATGGAGTGTTGAAATGATTATTTATGACACATGCCTGTTCAGAGACTTCTCTGAAAGACAGGTTGTTCCATTTAACAATACTTGCAGAGTTTATTCTTTGTAGTTTTGTGCCCTGAAGGCATCCAAGAATGTCTAGCAGAGAATAACAAAAATACGACCATTGACTTCATTTGAACAAATAGGTATTCTTTCACTTCTCTGGAGTGATGCCCTGTGGTAAACTTCAGGTGAGAATAGCTCCTACCATTCCCAAGGCAATATAAATACTTAGAAACCTCAAAGAGTATTGCCAGGTTTCGTCTGCATTTCCCTGCCCTGTCATTAGTGAAAGTGAGACATTCTTGACCTGCAGAGTCCCTCCCACAGCCAGATCCTTAGCTGAGTAAGGCCTCTAAGGTACTTGCCCATTACAGGACCAGATGAGCCCAAAGAGGATTGTCAGAATAGTTTATGTCAGGAGCCCAGTCCTGAGAGAAAGGATAATAGATTCCTGTGGGTGGATCTGCTTGCTTGGTGCTGCATTGAAAATGACACAGAGGCACTGGTATGAATGGAAATCTAGGGTCTCTTTTTCTCTTATGGTACCTTATTTTTTAAAAAATAGATATCCCTAAATATTTTTGCTGGTTACACAATCAAAAACAGGAATGCCAAAAAGTGTTATATATTGGTGGCCAAAAAAAGCAAAAATGTGTTTTCAATCCACTCATAATCTCAAAGCCTCATTGACTGAAATGAAAGGACCTGTTAATGTAAATTATTCTCTTTGTCATGGATAGGTGCCTTCCAAAGCATCTGCTCTGCTCTATAAGGATTAAACAATATTGTGTCAATAGAAATCTATGACTAATTTGCTGCTTTAATAGACAACAAGGTAAAGATTATGAAGAGTAGGAGTGCTTGAAAGTAATCAGACTAGCACATCGTGCATAAATTTTGTTGATATAGAGAAAGTATGACAGTGATACTTTTAAGGTTTTTGCTAAAACTTCTGGCTCTGTGAGAGATGCTGTGGTTTACAAATAATTTATTGTCTAATAGGTGCTATCGCCTTTTATTTTTCCACCAGCTTTATGGGATTAAAACAAAAAGTTTGTGCGGGAACACTCAAACACACTCAAATTCTGGTTCTAGATTCCCCTTAGAGCCTGTCTTTAGGTATAATCATATGCCTTACTGATGAGCAGAAAACCTGGGCATTCACGGTATGTCCAGAACATCCTGAAAGTTTGATCTGCTTGTATTGTCCCTGTCAATATTTTGCAAGTTTGCAGTGAGCATATTAGAGCAATATAAAAGTGAGGTAGGTTCTGTTTTGGAACCAGCATCCCAACAAAAGAACCAAAACAAACAAAAAACAAACAAACAAACAAACAAACAAAAACCAAAAAAAACAAAAACATAAAAGGAAGGCGTCTTAACAAAGATGCTAATTTCTTTGAAATGTTCTGAACAAGTTCTTCCATTCTGGAGGGGAAATAGCTGATTAAAGTGTAGATCCTACAAATCAGTGATTTACAGACTTTTTTTTTTTGCTTGATTTTTACACAGAAATAGTCATTATTGGATCATGCAAAAGGTATCAAGAAGACCTCTTGTAAAACAACAAACTATGTGCCCAAACTGCTTTTTCTTTCAGGGGTACTTGGAGATTTTTTTCTCTTTGCATGTACTTTGTAACAGTTTAAAAAAACACAATTGCTGGGAGCAAAGGTAACTGAATCATCAGGGCATTAACCTGTATGCATGGGCCTATACACTTCTCTAGCAATTAATCTCATGTTTTCTCCTCTGTGTGGCTGCCTCATATAATTTGCAGCTGTTACTTCAACTTCCACAGGGTTTATACTCATTGCACTCTGAAGAAAAGACAATATTCATTACTTGGATTAATCTAAGATACCCTTGTTTATAGTTGTAGACTTCTTTCAGAGAATACATAGAATAATAACAAATACCTGAAGAGCTTTAGAAATATTTCAGGAGGTATTTTCTTCAAATGAGTTATTTACATTTTGAAAGAATTTTAAGTAGCTTTAAAGGATTCCTGTAGTCCTTTGTGTCGCACTGCATGTAAAGCTCTCTTCTGCTCATGGTCTCTGTGATTTCCTCTGGAAGGAGTTAAATGAGTAAGTGTTCAGATTCAGTTTGAAGCATGCTATTTGCATTTGTTGTGTCCAGGTGGGCACAGCTGTCTCTTCCTGAACTGTTTACCCAGCCACACACCAAAGTAATTCAGTAAAATATTATGCAAGTTATATTTACATAGTCCTGTGCTAAGTACAAGACAGAGTGAGTTATTCAGAAGCTGATAGGCTGAAAGCTGTGTTTTCAGTGGGAACTACTTGTTACACACACTTTAAAAACCCTGTGTATTTCAGTCTCAGCTGGTTGACTGGGATCCCTCTGTAGCCAAGATAAAAAGCCATTCCTATCTACCTATTTTCTTATGGTGAGAGTTGCCTTCCATGTTTCAGTGGTGAGACAGATCATAGGAATTTGGGTAGCAGCTTAAATGAGGCCTGTATTATTTAGGCAGTTAACAGCATATGAAATGAACTCTTCCATTAAAGATCTCCATCTGGTATGGTGAACTTTGTTTTGGTAAGGAATGCTGATCAGCTAGAGACAGGCTGCTGCAGATATTTACTTTGCATGAGCAGTAAGTATAGATGGGAATTGGGAAGAAATCGATGCTACCAAAGCAGAGGTACTGGCAAGCAGTGTGCCTGTCTGACATTTGCATGTTCCAGATATTGACCTATAGAAGAATATAAAGTAATTTCAGGTAATTTTTCTTCCCAGTTAAAAAAAAAAAAAAAGAAGAGGAAAAAGAAAATCGAGCCTGACTTCTATTAAAGTAACTAAGCAAATATAAGGGAGCTACAATACAGAGGGAGAGGAGTTTTACCTTGTAATAGATGAAATGATAATCATGGCTTAAAAGGACTAATTTGCATTGCTCTTCATTTAAAAAAGTGGAAATAAGCATGTGAGCAGAACTGCTTGTGGGATAGATAAGCATCTGCTGATTTTACTTCTTCATCTATGTTATAGTTTTAGGCATTCAACTCCACTGTTTTAAGGAACTTTAAGGCTTTTGGACAGTTCCCCATAAAACTGGAGACATTTATTAAAATGTTAAAAGTTCACTCTATTTCTGCAGCCACAGGAAATAACCTTAATTTTTACAAACTTTGAAATCTATGAATTATGAGCTTTAGAAATATTTTTCATTTTAGGGATTAACAGCTGAATGGGGATTACATTTTCATTTTGTCACAGTCTGTAGCAAGGGGAGAATTGCCTGAAATATATTAAAAAAATACCATAGAACTTATTCTGCAAGGAAGTGTGAAAGCAGTGTGGTGTAACTTCCAGTAAAAAGACCTCTTTTTCTTCTGCAAACCTGAGAGAAGATTTACTCTTAGAAAAAATCAAAACCAGAAAAGTAACCAGCCCCAAAAGCCCAAACGAAAAAGACTGCTCTTCCTCTTGCTCTTATTCCAATATGCTCTTAGAAAAGTCAGTCCAAAATATAAATCCTATAGGTAACATTCCAGGAGCAGAGCGGTAGGGATGCATTGACTGGAGGAAAGCTGTAAGAATATTTGTTGCTAGCCAGTACTTCTAAGCTGTAATTCAAGCTAATTTAGTTCAGGTGCTTTCATCATCTCCATGTAGGCACCTTTCCAGAGTGCAGTGGGGGGCCTGTACAGGCAGCCCCTCGGGTTCTGAGCAGCTCTGCTGGACAAGTGGTGCTTTAGGCTTTGCACTTAGCTCGTGCGTTGGCACCATGCTCGCTGTGCAGTGAAGACTCGACCCCAGCCTTCTGTGTCTTCCTGCTCAGGAGCACACAGAGCCATTGGAATAATCATACTCTGGTAATTGGCAGCCAGTTTCCACCTTTTGGTCAGGACAAGAAGGAGCTCATTCACAGCCTCCTGTCTTACCCAGTGCACATAGCACATGTCACTCCATTCACCTCAAGTTCAACAAGTTACAGTCAGTCTTATCTGTTCTCAGCAGGATACCTCAACTGGCGAGGCAATGTAAAATCAACTTTCCTGATTTTTTCTTTTTTTGACAATCAGATTTTTAAATTTGCTCTCTTGCTACCTGCAGTCTCACAGAATTTTGGACTGTGCTTTTTCCCTGTGCAGTAGTTGTGCTCCTGTAGGCTCCGTTTCTCTTCTCCTGCTGCTTCTTTCTTGGAGGGAGAGAAAACACTTCTTGCAGTGCCTTATACTGGTGAATAAATAGAGCAGATATGAACACTTTCTTGAAATGTTTGTACAGTTTTCTGATTTGCATTGGAAAATTTTGTATGGGGAAGAATTTTATGTATGTCTCACAAATCTATGTGTGAGAAAAAAGACAAGTAAAACTCTTTGGGCTCAGTCTGACCTCAAAAAGTACTTGAGTCTCACACCGTTCCTTTTTTTAATTCGGCTTGATATAATTTCCTCTTCTTCCATTTTTCAGACACATGTAAACTAAGAAAATATATGAAAAATCCTGGACTCACATATTATATTTAAAGAAATGCAAATCTAGGTCTTTGCCTAAAAGCTTTTGGCAGGTACATGAGGTTCATGCAAGCTGAAGCTGTCAGTATAAAGCCTTCCTGCCAGGGCTAGAGATTGGTTGCCAAAAACTGTTCAGTGAACAATGCTGCTCCGGATGGAAAGGAAGAACCTCTTTAACACTTGATTCTTATGGCTATTTGCCTGTTTCATGTCCCTAAGTTGCTTTTGAGATACTGAGGCCTCTAGGTGCTGAAATCGCATCGGTACTCGAGGATGCTTTAGTCTCACCAATTTTAAAAGAAGAAAGCTAGAAGTGCCTGTGAGGAGAGCGCCTATGCTGGCAGGCACAGATGGAAATGAACAAGCTCTGTGTGCCCTTCTCTTGCCAAATCCAGTTTGAAAAGCATGTCGAGCCTTGCTGAGGAGCACTTTATCGCTGCACCAAAAGCCGTGCAGCTGTATTAGCTCTCATGCAGGTGTCCTGCAGCCCGGCAAGCATCCATGTCTCTGTACGGTCCTGCAGATGTACCTTAATATCTAGGCCTTAATAGAGACATGAAGATCCCTTTGTCCCTATTTGCCTTTTCCCTGCATACAATGGTATTGCACTCCAGTGAAATTCTTGGTTTTGTTTTTCAAACCTCATGAGGTAAGAGGAACTTACTGTAAGCAGAACCTACTCAGTATCACAGACAGCAAGACATAATGGTGTTTAATGATTTATTTTTTCTGCTCCATAAATTCAGAATGCTCTTGGGGCTTGGAATTAATATTTTTCCCAATTAAAGGTTTCTTAAAGTTCTAGTTACCTAGAGTAATACATATTTGATTATATTATTTGCATTATAAAATTAATATTTCATTGTTGCTTCTGCAACAGATACATGCAGCATCTAGTACATGATTAGAAATAATTTATAGATATTTTTCCCACTTTTCACTTGCTGATACTTTCAAGGATCTTGTCTGCTTCAATAGTTATTGTTAACAGTATGTTTTAGCTACGGTTTTATCTCTACTTCTGTGCTTTCCAGTTTATTAACAGTCATCTATCATATCTTCTCAAACACAGGATGTGGGTTTTGGCTGCGGCACTAAGAAACTTTTTGCAGCTTTAGAGAAACTGTTAATTTTAGAGGACAGGAGATATTTTTCTTTAGATAGCAAATAAATTACTAAATAGGTAGACCAGGTTTAATATCTTATTAAAATGTGTTTCATACTATCAAACATTTATAAAAGTGGTTGTCTGCTGAAGGGTCTTATTCAATTTGCAGAGTGTCTAATTCCACCTAAGATCACAAGCTTAATGAGTACTTTCTGTTGGCAAGCCCTAAGTATTTTACTAACTGCCTTATTTAAACTCATTGTATCACCTTTTTAGGTGTGTCTTTTCCTCTCTGTCTAGAAACAGGAACATGGATGAAATTCAGGCCAACTGAATATGCTTTCCAAGGCAAAAGTATGAATTTACAAACACAGATTTTGAAAAAAAGTTATTTACATGACATACAGTTATTACATGACATATGCAACATATTTTACAAAAGAAATGCTAAACATTGGTTAACCCTTCTAGAATGAAGAGGCAGTGAGCTTTTTCCCTAGTTTCATTTGTACTTTAGTTTCTCCTTGTTTTGTGCACATGAGAGCATAGGCAATACATTTCAGAGAACAAAATGAATAATTGTCTTAGAAATAGTTGGGATTGTAAAGTTCAGATGCAAAGTGAGATCTGAATGTGAGCTATTATCAAAACAAGGTAACAGATCAAATCTTAAGATTCTTGTTCTTCCTCTCTTCTGATTTGTATCTCTTTGATTAAATTCTTACACTCCTGTTTTGCCCAACATTCCTTCCTACCTTTTAAAGTTTTAGATCATATATATATTTTTTTTTCCCTCACAGATAATTATTAGATCACTTGGAACTGCTTGGATAAAACAAACACTCCATTTTTTTAAACTTTCTGATAACTCTGGGCTTTTCCTACTATGATAAAAAAGATTCAGCTGTAGAAAGGATGCAGGAAGGGAACTGACACCTGTTTTGGTTGCTAGAAAGCAATAAAGGATCTTCCATCATTTATAATTTGCATGTATATAAGTTGTGTGTATTTTTCTAAACGGAAACCTAAGTTCTCTTGTGGCTGACCCATCCCCTGCTTTTCCACTTTTTGAATTCTTAGTCTCTCTTGCAAGGATTGATAGCTTACCTGCAAAGCCAGGTGCTTCCATGGGAGAATGGCTGCTATTTTAATGAAATTATCTTCTCTTATATTACTCATATCATGCTGGCCAGTGAAACATAAATGGCAAACAGCCATTATGCTGGACACTGGCGATCCTGCCAAGATCACTGCTGTTGAATTTTTTTTCATCATCACCTCATGTGGTCTAATAATTTTAATTTGATTATTTTAATTGATGCATTTTTTACTAACCAATTTACTAAATCAGACATAAATACCTTCTTCTTATGGCATCGTATTTTCACACGCACACAAAATGTACTGTTCAAAGGTGGCTTTGTGCCAAGCAGAACAAACTAAAGCCTGAATTTTAGGGTCATGCTGGACCATTCCTTTAGGAAATATTATGACTGCCACCTATATTCACACAGCTTTTACTGCAAATCCAGAACCTCACATTCAAGTTGCTTCAGACCTATTTTACTGCCACTGGAAATTTTATCAGCAGAAACAGTCCTACACTCAAAGGTGGTATGGAAGAGCATATTCGCTAAAAAGCTTATTTTCAGATGTCACTGCTTAAAAAGGTTGAAATTCTTGCTTTTGGATCTAACTTGCAACATTAGAAAGAAAGAAAAGTTTCTATTCAGTAATGTGATTATATAAAATCTACATTTTCTTAGATCATTTTAATGGTCAAAAATAAGAAGGGCTGAAATTTATGCTACTTTAATTATTTTTTTATGCTGATGATAATCACAGCATATATAATTTTCGCCACTTTTTTCAGCTTTGTTTCTGTTTTTGCATCACTTTTAAGTGCTTGGTTTACTTTAGCTGTGGAAAAATCTACAGTAATATACTTTGAATTTCTTCTATGCTTAAAAAAATAACCTCCTCTTCCTCTTGAAGTGAAAAGGTTTTTTCCTTGCCTTTAAATTTGAGGTCCTGGCACTTTTAGTATAATTTATTTCATATATGCAAAATGTCCTTCTAGTCAGAACGAAGTGATTATTTTTCCTTTCCTAAATTGCTAGTCTTCTGGGGTCATTTCTGTTCAACTTTAGGAACGGGGAATCCAGAGGGGTGAGGAGGTTCAGATTACATGTTTTTGTCTTGTGAAACTTAAGACCTTTTCAACTCCTTTTATACAAGGCATGATGAATATTTTTCATCAGGAGAAAAAAAAAGAGCAAAAAATAAAATAATTTTTACCACACACAGAGCTACTCAGCTCCTCTGAAACTGGTTGCAAATACTGTCTTGTTAATGTTCTTGTTTCGGCATTTTAATGTATCGGTACTGGAACTTTCAGATTATTATCTTCAAAATTTCCATTTTTACTGTTTTTCCCTTTTCCATTATCCTCCCATTACAGAATAATTTTGCTTTTAAAATACATTTCTGGTAGCACTGCAGATAAATCAGTCATCCAAATCTGGGTTTCTGCGAACACCCAATCTCTGTGCAGTGTGGTTTTTCCATAGTCCTTCTGATGTCCTTTGTCCCTCAGTGAATGGAGGCTTTAGACTTGTGATGAAGTCCTAGGGAGAAACAATTGGAAGTCACATAAGCTAGTTATGAAATTCAAGAAAAAGGGCATGTCTAAGTCCAACAGTTCACAGCTAGAAAAGTCAGTTTCAGGTGGAATCATAGCCAGATGGCTACATCTTTTAAGGAGAGATTTTGAGTGTCAAAGTGTAACTGGAAGAAGGTTAACAACAGAGAAGTTCTGTTTTGCAACTAAGTCAGCTCAATTTATCCATCACAAAGAGTGGAGAGGAACAAGAAGAAGAAAGCTGGCAATCGGGATTCATGCTTCAATAGACCAATGCTTACAAAAGGAAAGAGAAAAGAGAGAGAGATACACCCTCAGAAAAATGTGATGGTTAGGTAACTTCTAAGTATTCAAGTCTCTGTGCTGCCTGGCTGGAAACAAGAATATAAAAATCTTTATTAATATCTTGGCTGCTTCTGCAGGAGGGTTGTACATCTTAGTGACCAGCTGTCATCTGAGCAGGCTATATCTAAACAAAAGTATATTCAGAATATTTTCTGTAATGTGCGTGTCAAGCAAGCAGGGGAAAAAGGGATCTTGAGGGTCTTGCTATGACAGCTTCAGAGGTTGGCTTATACTAGATCTTTGAATACCCTGTTCGGTGTGAAACTCAATCAGGGTAAAGTGTTTTTGTACACAGTGGTTAAGAGAAACAAAGGGTGATAAACACTAGTTATGTGATCATCATTGATATTCAGCTTGTGAGGAGGCAGTAAGTAATACCTTACGTAAGTAATACCTAATACATAAGGTGTTATTTACTCAGACAATACTAAGACACAGGGAACTCCCTGGACAGTGTTCCTGCAAAATAGAAGTGACAGGAAATAAAGTACCTAGATAAAGAATCAATTTAAAGAGCATCTTGGAGTTTCAAAAGATTCCCCATGAAAGAAAAAGTAGTTTAGGGTGATCTAAAATTTTCCAGTTTGGAAGGCAATTGCCTCATCTTGGACTTTCTGAAGGAACAAAAGAATGGGACTGACATTCTGTTCTCTCTTTCCTTTTGTCTATATAGAAGAGTGGATTAATATCACTGCATTTTGTTCTTGGTGAGACAAATTATCCTGGTGCCTACAGCCCTATGCTTCAGGTGCCCTACAAACTTCTTGTGAGAACAGATGCACAAAGTCTCACCATCTGAATGAAAACCAGTGAGCTGAGGTATATCCACAACCGTATCCAGTGTCTTCAGCAGTGAGCAGTGATTTAGATGGGTCTCACACCAGGGTGTTTTAAATACAGTTTGAGATATCAGTCATAATGCAGGCAAACAACCTGCAGGGCACAAAGCTGAATTGATGGAACAGCATCCTGTGAGCCTGTATGACTCACAGTTTATGGAAGCAAATTGCCCTGGTTGCTGTCAGCCCCACAAAGGCCACTGACCAAAATAGAAGCTTTCATTTACTCTTTTACCTCAAAGACAGGTAAAAAGGTTGAGGCATGTTTTTGAACAATGGAGTAAAGTTTGAATTTCCTCTGACACAGACTGACACAGCTGACTATGGAGTTATAGATTTGGTTTTGTCTGTCTGCTTCATTTCATCAGCAATAAATGTGTTTGAAAGAGAAAGGTGGAAAAGAAACTGCAATTTTAGTTTGTTTCTTGTAGGAATGAACTTCAAAGAATTTTCATTCCTTTCCGCCTATGTATCCTGCTTGTTGATCCTGTATGGCAAGAGGCATATTTTCAACAGAAAAACATCCCTTGCTGTATAAAATAAGGGAATTGCATCCCTAACTATTAATCAAAGAAATGTGTTTTTTCCTCTGTTATGAGACAAACACGGAATTATGATTTAAACTCTAAACTAGTATAATGCAGCAATACATAGAGCACTTTGCTTTGGGGATTTTATCAAACAATACATTTCTTGCATAACAGTTCTCCTTAATATGCAATGATCTTATGACTGGTCTGTACTTTCACATGACTGTAACTGTTCATCGTTGAACATAGGGCCAGTTTTTTAACTTGTTTAATAAATAAAAACATAAGAAGAATAATAGCTTATCAAACTGGAGGTTTGTAAGTATAGAACTAATAAGAGAGATTTTTTTGTGATACATATATCTTTTGTTTTCCATGTCTCCTTAGGAAAATACATAATCAACAAGAGTCACTTCTGTGTCTTCAAAAGACATGTGGCATTTGGGACTAAAATTCAAGTAATATTTGCAGTATCCTGTAGTAGTGTATCCTGAAAGTCCTAAATAGTATCTGAGAGTGCAAAGCAGTTCTTTAAGAATGAGGAATTGAAGAAAGAAAAAAAGGTTTATTCTTTCTTCCTCTTGCAGCTCAGTCATCTTTCAAATATTGCACAAATGAAAACATTGCCAAGTGCTTGTCTTGAAAAGTCTCCAAAGTATTTCTTAAAACAACCTAAATATGAAACAATAATAAAAAAATGAAACTAGATATGAAATTTCAGCATCTGACTCAAAATACGTTCTAGGATGGAAACTATTTCAAACGATTAAAGCCTAGCAAAGAAAAAAAGTAATCCATAAACATTTATTCAAAATCATGTTATAGAAGCAGTAATATGCTTTCAAATTTTGGCCATTTGCGTGATTTCACAGAGTGCTCCCCAAAACGTTTCTGTGTGTCTCTAAAGAGTGATATGATACAGATTCATGGTGGATCTATGCAGTTATTGCATCATAAATATAAAGTGATTTTTATATCAGATGATGTTGCCAGGACGCTCTTTCCCTAAAAATACTTTGCAAAATGAGCTAGTATTAGATCACAATGCATCTCAATACATCTTAATTTGCTGGCTTAAGAAATACTTGTTCTTACAGAACAGATTTCCAGAAGTTATTCATCTTCACTGTTGTGCCAAGTTTTCAAGGAGGATCTTAGCAGTTACCGAGGCTCTGAAGTGAGTGGTTAGAGCTTTTCATGGGCCCTACTGTACTAGCAAGGTTTTTCATAATCTTTCTCAAAATCTCACAAGTGGGAATACTTTAAAATTCTGTCCTTGCATGTTAGTTGAGCTGTTTTGAAAATCTGGTCTCCTTGTTGCATGATTTGATTAATGACATGTAGAGGTTTAACAATGGCATAAAAATACTACCATAGGTAAATTTAAATATTTGTGCAACTTGGCACATTTGAATAATTTCTTTCAACGGATCATATCTGAAAAGTTGAAGTAATTAATACATCAGAAGGATTACACTCACAGATGAACTGTGTAAATGATGAAATGCTCTGCTGCATGGCATGCATGCTGGATGAAGCACAGTGTTCTGATGCAGGGCACTCACTCACTATAAAAATACTTTCCAGTTCTTGGCCTGAGTGATTCTGAGCACTTGCAAAGGATATAAGCAAATGGTTTTTGAAAGTCCATTTTATCTAAAAGTATGGGTCATAACTTGAGCTTATAGTTCCTTACTGACTTTACTATTTTACACTGTGTTAGTTATCACCTCCTATATCACCTATATCTATATATATTTCAGTATTTTGCTCCATATATGTGTGATATGCTGTTGAGAATTGGGGTCAAAAAACAAATCTTGCCACAGCAGCTTTATTTGTCTACAGAGGGTTGAAGTAACTTAATTTTTCTTCTGTTAGTTAGAGAATATAGATTTTGACCATTCTGCCAAATTTCTAGGCACAGTTGTGCAAATTCAACGTGTTTAGGGCTAGTGAATCATCCCACTGAAAATACGTGTGCCTATTCTTTGGTTGTACAGTCTTGTAAGAATATATATATGACATCTATAAATCTGCTATCAGCTTGATTAGGATTTGCAAACACTGATTGAGAATGAAACGCTTGCATCTTACTTGCTAAATATAGAGAGACAAATGCCTTTACCTTATTCATTGGGAGAAATAAATGAAAGCTCACATCCTTTCCATCATTTTAAAAAAGATATTCACTTGTAATAAAAAGCTTAGCAATTACTGGTCAGCTTCCCAAAATCTTCAGAACTATGTGGCCTCTTTCAAAGAGCATAGGTGCTGGATTGCATCCTTCTGTTAGTTGTCAGTTCAATTCTGGTGCAGTCACTTAAATTTCACAGCACAGTAAAGTGAAACATGGCTGTATGTTTGGGACAAGGCTTTCCAAACTCAAAACTCAACTTCAAAAGCCCCAAACAAAACAGCAATCAAATAAACAAAAATATTAGGGTGTGTAACAATATGAGTAAGCATTGTCTGGATTTCACATGTTACAAGGTGCAGACTCTACTGCTAATTGATGCATGTGGAGGTGATCTAGGTTGCATTACTGAATTTGGCTGCCCAATTTGTTGTCCTGACTCTCATGGAAAGTGACCACATTGCAGTTTCTTGAAGCCAAATTTCCTGACTTTGATAGACAGATGATGGAAATAGGCTTGAATATTCTCTTTTTGTTTGGGTAAAGATCCCTCTGAAATTGGTGAGGGACTGTCAGATATAAGTGTGCTCACTGCCTATCTGAGAGTTGGGCTGTAATTAATATTTACAGAACCCTTGGAAATAAGTGATCAAAGTAATTCAAAGCACTATCATCTGTGCTTGAGGTATGAACACGTTTGCACATCTCTCTAACGTGCTCAAGGTTATAGTACAGTCATGATGGGCTGGGGTTGCAGGCAAAAGAAAAATCCCTTTGGTAGAAAATACAACGTGCATTTATCTTGCCTTTGCATTGCACCTTCAATCATGCCTGAGCTGTTGTCATCTCAAAGATAAAAATGCAGTTCTTTGTCTAGTGGGTATGGTTTCACTGAGGTTTTTTCTTAACGATAAGGTGGACAATTTAGAAAAGTGGGAGTAAAAATCCTTGCTGTTGCCTTGGTTACATACTCAAATAGCTGGGAAAAAAATAAAGAGGATATTGAAGTTCCTGCTCTGAGGGAAAGTACACTTTTCACCATGGCAGAGGAGCACACAAGCACTAGGCACATGGAATACATGAAGACACAAAGACCTTATTAAATATGCTTTTTAACAGAAGAATTGTATTCAACTTGGCTGCATTTCCAGCAAAATATGTCAGTGGTTTCTGGCTAGACAGGTAATACAAATCAGCCTTGTGCTGAATGGACAAGTACAGGTGCTGTAATTCCACTTAATGTAGCAACTTGTTGAAACTGGAGATCACAATCTAAATACCAAAATATCTTAGTAAATAACTTCACAATTTCTTTTCAAAGATCTATTATGTTTTTGTTCTGACACTGAAGAAAAAGTAGACAGAATTATTGAAGAAGGTGCATAAAATAATTAAGTTTTGACATTTCCTTATCTTTCCTTATCTCTGCTATTTTTCAAGTAAATAGACCCTGATAAACCTGATGGACTGAGGTGAATAATTAATGTACCTGTAGTATAAAATTTCCAAATTATTTTATTTTGCTTTTGTATAAAACAATGCCCATCTAGAATCCCAACTAAATAAGCAACAAAACAGACTTGTCATGTACTAGCACAAGTAATAATTATCTTAAAATTTCTAACTTATTTCCTTCTGGAGATCTATAGTTAATAAACATTTTCTTAGGAAATAATTTTATGTAGGCCTCATCTTCTTGGAGGTCCATCTTGAAAGCTGAACCAATGGATCCTTTCTCTGCATAGAAAGCACATCTTCAATATTTAGTTAGCATTCATCTTTTCTTGACTGAATAGATAGAACCGTGTGGAAATGGTTGTTTATTGTTGCACATGAACCTGAGATCAAGACCGACCTTGCTTGATCTAATTAATGCGTTTATACATTTAAAGATCACCTTTCCATTTCTTACAGACTAGCTCTTTCCAAACATAAATATATTTAAAAAAAAAATCTCCTTGTTGGCTAGTGTTCTAGTTTTCTACTTCCTGAATTCGTGGATTGTCCCCACTGGCTGACTGAAAGAAACTGATCCTTATCTAATGACCAGCTCTTTGCTAAACCAGAAAATGAAGATCGTTACTGTCTCTAGAGACAAAAGCTGAGACAAGGGAGCAGAGTGTAACAGCACTCAGTACCTCATCTATCAACATTTGTACAGCTCCACGCACAGTCAACATCAACTGAGAGCAATAAAAAAATGGGAGACCATATTAAAGAACTTAAAAATAATCAAGACCTTATACATCACTTTTCTGACTGTGTTTCAGTACCATGATTTTTGGACTGCATTAGCATGCCTGTGTGGTGACATCAGCTTTTTCACACTTAAAACAGTGAGATCACTATTCAAATGACATATCTCTTAATTCTGGGAATCATCCAGTTGGTATTTTAACACAGGAAAACAAGGATGTCAAAAGACAATACAATATGCTGTTATTTTTTGCTTATGAAACAGTGATTTTCCATCTTTAGCTTAGGAGACTTTCTTTTGGAGGAAGAGACAGTCAATTCTTAGTTACATCATCAGTGTGCCGAATCATTACACTATTTCTTTTAAAGCTTGGAACAGCTAGTCTATAGCCCAGAAGAGGATAAAACTCAAAGTGTTGATGTCTATCCTTTGTTTCAGTCATCATTACTCATTATACGTGGCACAGCCCAACCACCAAACGCTCTTTAATATCTATAACATCAGAGCCATTCCATAAATATTACACGGAGTTGAATTATATTTGAAGGAAGTACTGAGTCCATATTTTATTTCAATTTGGTTTTGCTATGTGAATTTAATTCTGGAGGAAGATTCCCTATTCACAGCTCTGGAAGTATGGTTTACTGTCTCAGGATTGATGCTGCAGAGCAAAGTCAGTAATGTTGACTTCCCAAAAGTCCCGGTGCAATCTCTTGTAAGGTGAGAACAAATCCACCACCAACAAAAATGAGTTAATGCCAGTGTACCAGTTTACTTATTAAAAAATAAAGCCAACAGTTCTGCTAGAAAAGATGCTGCACCTTGTAGTTGTCACATGTCATACAACGGCATCTTGCAGTAAACTGCGCCAGAAGTCAACTGTCCTTTCTTCTGGAGATCAATATCAGCCTCTGAGACAGGCTGACCTCAAATCCTTTGCAAAGGCAACACAATTTTATTACTTATTGTGAATTTTGTGTTCTTCATGGATTCTGTGTCTAAAAGCTATACTATTTTGTTAAAATAGAAAAGAAGTTAATTCACTATAATATGACATTGTAAATAATTTTTGAGAATGGATGTTTACCGGATAATATATATTTTATGAAAAGCAGAAAAGTCGTAGGGCATTCTGGCTGAGAACGAGTTATCACTCTTAATAAAACTGAAAACATTCTCTAGTACATCAATAATTTATCTTAATGGTTTTATCCATCTGGAAGTGAATACATCTTTTACTGTCTTCCTGGATCTCTTGCACTAGGTCACTGAAACAATGTCTGACTCCTGACCAGCCCTGACTGTTCCTGCCTGGCCGCTCCTGGGTCTTCCAGCCTCGGACTGTCAGTCCCTGACCCAGGACTGCTTTAGGTGGACCTGGGTCCTGGTCATGGTTGTGGTCCTGATTCTCTCCCCTGCTATCCTCACTAAGGGACTTAATTTGCTGGATAGACTTGGGAACACCCTATAGGCAGCTCTGTCTCTGTCCCTAATTCCAGTCCTCTTTCTCAGATGGACTTTGAACCTGTGCTCCAGCCCTGACTCCATCTCTGTTCTCTGAAAACTAGAGACTGTTGTTGGAAACATCCCTCAGATATTTTTCTCCATGGTGTTTGCAGCTTGGGTGCACCTGCTGGAATCACCATCAGACGTGAAAGAATGAAACACAGTCAAATTGTCAGCGTTGGTTTCTGTCAGTGCAGCATGTATTCGGATTGGTATTATCTATGTGAAATTTCCATGTCTCCAGCTGAGTCATCACTAACACAATTTGTATGAACAACATTGCACGTAGTTTACCCAGGTTATATTATTATACTCTAAATAAAGGACATAAATAGAGAAGGAAAAATAAATTTTCTGTGATTCTGTTGTTTCTAGGGGATTTGAGAACTGTTAATTTTATCAGCAAGGCTACTGTGTATGGTTCAACAATTAGGTTGTTACACTCAATGAAGAATTCCTTTCCACGTGCTGCATTATGCCAAAAGAAGCAGCCACTGTTATTGCTGGTACTGGGTATGTCAGAGGTGCAAGGTCAATAATCAAGCTGAACAGTAAGGATAAAAAGAACCGATTTGCTTTACTTGAGATTATGATCACACAACTACAGCAGCATCACCGGGATTTTAATCTGAGATGGTATGAGAAGGGATAAGGCCTATAAGTTGTTACAAAATTTAGATGTCACCACGATGCCCCAAATCATTATTAAACTATGAATAACAGGACATTTCTTTAACTGAAACATGTCTTTATACCAAGCAGCATAAAAGGGAAGTGCACACAATATAGGATGAGGTAATCAATTTGAAGTCAAGACCTAAGCTTTTCATTATATTCAATAACAGACATTTCCTATTTTAGACTTCCCCGAATGTTAGAAGGGACAAAATCAAATGAAATCTCCACAGAGCAGAAACAATCCACCCTTACAATCTCTGTGAGTCATAAATCCAGAAAGAGCCTAATAAAGGACCTAATTTTACATGTTTATCTCCATAATATTTCTAGGGTTTTTTTTCAATGGAACTGCTCAAGGATAAAGCACCTAGTAAGTGAGTAAAAACTAGACTAACTTTTTCACCTGCCTATCAGGTTAAGCAGTCTGTGAAGCTTGATTTGAGAGTACATATATTTTGACAAAAATAACTTATACTTTCTTATTCCTTCCCCCCCTTGGGATCTTACCAATTGAATTTATCTAAGAGTTTGAAATGAGAAGAGGGAAAAAAACCCCAAAAGCCTTTCAGCTAGCAGGATGTTGAGCTTTTGAAGTTCTATTTTTATTTTTAATTGAATTTTAATTGATTGGTGATTGTTGAATAGAAATAGAAGTCTACTCAATAGAATAAGTACAAGAACACACCAGGAAAGAAAATAAATCAAAGTAAGGTTTTTGCCAGTGTGTGTCTACAATGACCTGTGGTATGCTCAACACATAATTCATTCTCTGGATTCTTTACTAAGGCTGTCAACAATGGGGAAAATTAAAACTAATTGTAATGGTAAATTTAATTGTCTGGATGACTGTACATTATACGGGAATGATGTGCTTAATGACCCTTAGTTGCTAGTGACCCAATATTTTTTACCCTTCACTGCTCTTATTTTTATCTGCCTACCATTGTTTTGGGTGTCATGAGCCCATAGAAGCCATTTTGCCTTTCTTGGACATAATCTATGCCATAAACTTCAGCAAATAACTTCTCTCTCACGTATAATTTTAAGATGAGAACACATCAGAAGGAAAGACATCCCACTTTGATATTCAAGCAAGAAACAATCCCTTGGGTCTATTAGGAAAATTTTAATGTGATTTAATAGAAGTATATTTTAATATACTTTTTATATAATAATTTTCATAGAATAATACCATAATAGAAGCATATTTTACTATATTATATGATAGCCTTATAGAAAATATAGTCTGAAGAATTGACTCAAATGATCCAGCTTCTTTTTTTTTTTTTCCAAAGTCCAGTATTGTAAGATGAAGACAGAGACTCTGGATCAGACTGCAGCTCCAGGATAATGATCTCTGCCACACGAATATGCAAGGTCTTAACTAAAGACATTTCAAATCAGAAGATACTGATGCACAAGTGTTTAGTTTAAGGATTTTCTTCTCTGCTGTTTAACTTAAAGCTGACTTTGTGTGATAAAGGCTAGGGCAGAGGAGAGATTAGTGTCTTTATATACTATTAATTGTCCCAGAAATCTCTTTGGGCAAGGAAAAAAATGAATGGATATTTTTCCTCCTTCATTTTCAGCACACTACTGCATTATTATCATATACAATTATTGTACGTTCCATTAAAAGGAAAGGCACGTCAGAAATCAGGATGCTCTAAACAGCTGTAACAAAGATATTTGTGCATAATAAAGTGGGGAATATGTTTGATTATAGTGGTCAATACTGGCCAAAGCTAAGTGATGTAATAGAACATCCTTATAAAAGAGACTCAGTACAAAAGGAGATGAGGCCTAATTCAAACAAATTCTATTCTAAGCAGTCACTGAGGGATGATATAAAACAAATGAGCAGACATGGTGGGCAAAGGGGAAATGAAGAGACAAATAAACAGTCTTAATGTGACCAAAGTCAAACCCATCTAAATCATAGAATGACTTGGTTTGGAAGGGGCCTTAAAGATCATCTGAAGATCATGAGCCAGGATGCCCCTCACCAGATCAGGTTGCTCATGGCCCCATTGGGCCTGACCTTGAACACTTCCAGAGGTGGTACATCTACAGTTTCTCTGGCAGCCTGTTCCAAATGCCTCACCATCCTCACAATGAGGAATTTCTTCCTAACATCTTGTGGAGAGCTGTGAGCCCTTGACTCAAGACCTCTGCACTCCCTTGGAGTAAAGCCTGAGGGCAAAAGGACTCAGAGATAAGAAACCCAAATCTAGGTGACTACCCAGTGTACCCTGCTTCTCTGTGGCAATGCCTTGCACCCAGCTGGCCAACCCACTCCTACCCCACCCCCTGCCTTCCCCTTAACTTAAAATCTTGACCTGAGGTGTGGGGCTGGTCCGTAGGGTCAGAGTAAATTGTGCTGGGAAGGCGGTCAGCCAGGTCAATCCTCACGGATTTTCTTGTCCAAGATGGTGGGCGAGGGTGTCGACCACCTCTTTGGATAGCGTGTACTAGAACGCAGACGTGTCTCCTCAGAGAAGTGACGAACCGACGGCGTCATGTGCTGATTTAAATCAGGAGTCGCTCTCTTCAAAGACTTCCAGGGTCCAAGAAGTTCGGTGTGTCAGTTGTTGCCTTCGGGGGGGGGACACCGGGGTGTCCCGGTGTGCTTCCTGAAGGAAGCATCCTCTCAAAGAACGACTTCTGAAAAATGCTACACTTGCTGAAATCACTTATTGCTTAGGTGGTTGCTGAGGCCTCTAGAGAAGCTGTTCTTTGAGGGGATGCTTCCTCCTGGAAGGCTGCAGCACACTGCGACACCCTGGTACCCCCCACCCCCCCAAAAGCAACAGTATCTAATCTAAATCTCACTTCTTTTAGTTTGATTTTTTTACCCTTTGTCCTATCACTATCTGCATGTGTAAAAAGTCATCCTCCCTCCCCTTTTATAAGCCCCCTTTTATAAGCCTTGAAAGGCTGCAATATGGTGTCCGCCCAGAGCCTTCTCTTCTCCAGGTTGAGCAACCCCAATTCTCTCAGCAGGTATTTGTAGTAGAGGTGCTCTGTCCCTCTAATCATCTCTGTGGCCCTCTTCTGGGCTCAATCCAAGAGTCCATGTCTTTCTTGTGCTGAGTACCTCAGCCGTGGATGCAATACTCCAGGTGAGCTCCCACAGGAGCATACATGCCAAATGCTTTAGAGTGAGTTGGATCATAACAGTTTAAATACTTTTATATGTAGTGTCATTTTGCCTCTGCTGTAAATAGCCAGACGTAGATCAAAAAGTCTTCAATTTCATCCATGTAATAATTGCAACCTTGCATCCATTAGAAATCTTTATGCTTTGTAACTGTGAATTGCATTACTTTCTTGCACTTGTCAAAGTGCACTCTCTGTGCACATAAACAACAGTGCTTGCAAAAAACATATGTATTTGTTGCTGCGAACAATAGGAGATATGCCATTCCATTAACTTTTTCTGGACAGAAAATTTCAAAAAGACACTTTTCACAGGAAGCAAACACAAGATCTATACACTATACACTGACTTCACTATTTTTCATCCCTCACCTAATTTTAATTGTGCAGTCTAGCCTGCTGGGAGTCAATGATCTCTTAGAACTAAATGAATGTGTGTCTATAAAAGCACTAATGAGGGATATATTCACCTTTTAATGTAAATAATGGGCAAACTTTTCATTTGGGTGTAGACCTTTCAGTTTTGTTGCCTTGAGCTACACATAGAGTGGAGACAAATACACATGCACAGATCTGTAGTGCTGTGCAGATGCAGAGAGCGGTCAGGCTTGTGTCACGCAAAGTGACAATGAAAATATGGAGGGCAGTGGGCCTGACCCTAGGGCTGACTCCACAGGAAGTTCAACTTTTCTGCCAAGATCTTATTATCTCCAAAAGGCTCATTAGCTTAGGAATAATGCTGGTTGAAAGCCAGTGAAGTCCATTTGGATCTGAGCTAATACATCTGTGAGTTGAATTGAACTCTCTGGGAAATGCAGTGCCTCAGGAAACTCCCCCTCAAGTGCCTTTGCCCCAAACAAGATGTCTGGGACAGTGCAGACCTAGAAGGCTGCTGGCACACTGGAAGAAAATTCTTCTATTGAGTTTCATACCTTGCTTTTGGACCTAATAATTTTTGACCTTTTAATATGTAATTCTGTCTAGCTTGTTTTTGGTGACCCTTATCAGTTCTTTCATATGAAAAATTTTCCTTAGTTTGAAGAAGAGAATTTTCTGATAAGGATGCCCTAAGCAGGTCCATCCAACAGGCTACTGGGTGTGTTTAAATTCTAATCAGTATGTATACTGAGATACGTGGTTATTTGCAAGCAAGCCAGCTCTGTATGTCTAGGCTGCTATGAAACCTTACAGAAAATTAAACAGAAACTGGGCTCTGAGCCCAGGAAAACCAATCCACTACTGCCAAAAAACAATATTCTGAAACATTATACATCTGACATAATACCAATTAGTCTCATTAGCTTTGTGTTTGCAAAAATCCCTTCTTAGAAATGTTATTTTTTATAGCCCCCTCAGCCTGATTCTGTTTGTAGTAAAGCATGTAATTCTCTACTGTATGTTGTCGTGTGCTGTTTCAGTGCTCAGGCCTGAAAACCCAACACATTATTTTTGTTTATGAAATATACCTAAAACCATGTCTATGTTTTTGAAAATAAATACCCATGATTCAGTCCCTCAGAAGAAAATGAACATATAGCTCAGCCTCTTTTCCCAAAGGGATGATCCAAAGTGTGTGTTATCTTTTTGTGAGGCACAAATGATTTCTTAGTTCAATAGCGGGCAAGGCCAGCTGCAGGCACTGCTGAGGTTGCATAGGAAAGATCATGTTGGAAGTTTTGTTCAATAAATAATTATGTTCGTTTTGCATGGTTTCTTTGAGGCCTTTGATCACAAGAATGAAGCCTGTGGTTCTCTTTATTCATTTGGGGTTTTTTTTCTCTCCTGTTTACAAATGACTGACTCACCACTGTGTGATCCTAAGGGGTGCACAATCCAACAATGGAGTGAATCAGCCAAAACAGTCATGTCCTGCTTTAAATGAGCAGACTGTGCATATTCAGAAACACCTCAGCTTCAAAAAGCAAAATGCTTACATTGTTGATTGTTAGAGCAATGGGGAAAGGAGTTTGCCGTGTGATAAAACACTAGTGGCACACACTTCAGTAGGGATTTTTATGTTTGTATCCTGTGTTTTCTGCATGCTATTGAGAAGTCTTGCAGGAAGTAGGTATTTTCAGGTACATTTGAATATATAGAAACGTGGCAATGTCTGTCAGAGCATGAAATCAGATTAAATGAAAATACTGAGTCACGGTGTGACAGTGGAGGATGCTGCGCTCAGAACATTATTTAAACAATGTTGGTGGTAGACAGGCTGGCAGGCCATGTTTGACATGGCTTGGTTTCACAGGAAAAAAAATGTAATTTTACTTGTGGCAATGCTGTTTCATTCCTGTTTTTTGTCATCTGTACATCAGATTTTGAAATCTCTGCTCAGCCAAAACACCACAGTGAATGTGTAAACCTGAAATGTCTGTCTCATCTCATCAGAACATTTCAGTTTTAATTATATATTCTCCTTTCTTTTTGTTTGATTGTAACATTTGCAAGACTTTCACTTTGAAGTTACTTAATTTTTCAGTGGCATAGAATGGACAGATCAATTATAGATCAGTTGATCGCTGGTTTATTTGTATCTCAAGATAATAGCTGGAACAAGATACAAATACCAACATTGAAACAGGATATCAAAATTGATAGAATAGAGAAACAACATTAAATGAATATAGAACGGCATAGACCTAACTTACCTTGTTTCTTGCACCTTGTTTATTAACATAAAAATGTTAAATGAACGCAAACTGCTTTTATTTACTACAGTAAAATACTGGTCCTCAGAATATGAAAGAAGTGATTACAGTTTAAAGAACTGAAACAGGCCCAACTTAAAAAATATTGGGTTTGAAATCCTTGCAGTTTCTTTATATCATTTTATGCATAAGAAAATAACCATGCATTTAATAGAGAATGGCCTTACATGCTGAAGAAATCAAAATTCCATCCTTTAAAGGAAGAAGGGGAAGCTCCTCTGCTGCTTATGTATTTTACATCAAAGTCTATAATCACACTGGTAAATGGGTGCTTTCGTATACAAGGTTTCATGAAAAGAGAGGAAGCATGACATCTGAAAATTAATGCCTGAACATTTCTTGTATGACTCTATAAAATGTAGTGAGCTAGACAAATAACATAATTCTTTAGGAAAAAACAGCTTAAAAATGTTTGCTTGAAGACTCTGGATGATCTCCAATTAAATCCACTGACCAATGTAAAAATGATGATTCAGCTTTATATCTTGACATTTCAGACAATTTGTCTTTTTTTTCTCTGATTTTTCTTTTACAAATAAAAGAATGAAGGATAGTTATTCAGGGAGACACTTAAAAGAGTAGAAAAATGCAATAAAATAGTATTTTTTTCAGTTTCATCTACATCGAATCTGCTTAATGAAGGCACAGGACACTTATTTAATAACTTCTAAATTCATACATTCATTGTGCCTGCCAACACTTGGAGACTATCATTCACCTTCTTACACCTTTCCTTCATGACAATCAAAGCAGCTTTTTATTTCTCTATTATTTTTTTCTTTTTAAACCAATGAATATGAAGAGTTAGGCTACTTGGTATTTTTAGTGTAAAAATTCAATCCAAAGCATTGGCAAGGGGTTCCTGCTGTTAATATGTTTTCTCGACTTTTTGTGAACATGCAGGGCTCTCATTACAACACTCACAAACAAACACAGCTCCTGTTATGGAGAACTTACAGTCACAGCTGACACCAAGCAGACACTGATGGCTAACAAGAAAAGAAAAGGCCTGGGGAAGAAGTTGTGAAATGATCTTTGCTAACACAAGCACAGCCCTGATTGCTTGGAAATAGTGACACAGAAGCAGCAGTTCTCATTTGTCAGACATTTCTACAGAAATTCATGATCAGGTCTTTTCTGGAGCATATCCAGTCTTGTCTGGTTAAGCTGTCTGCAGGAGTCATGTGCTGTTTCTGACCTTCCCACTGCAAGGCTGATCCCAGCAGCTGTCCTGTGTTTTCCATCTCCCTTGCCACGATCCCCTCACCTTTGGACTCAGCCCTCAGCCTTTCCTAGTTCAGGCCTGGATCTAGAATATTTGCTTTGGCCCTTGCCATACCCCCATATTCCCCACTCCCTCCTGGGGCACAGGATGAGACTGAGGAGCCATATCACCCACATATAAGTGCTATTTTGCAAGTCATTTGCTTCAGCAGAATAATTTTGCGTTATCTAATTGCAATCAAGCAACCAGTCAGTAATCGGTGTTTCCAAATCTGTCTTATATTCTGTCAAGCAGAGACAACGCTTTAGGATGAGCTGCAAGGTCTTTTTGTCAAGCTAGTAAAGGTTATCCGAGGACTTATAGCAGACACTTTCATAGCTTTTAACCATCACTGAATTACTTTGTGAGGCCATATTTTGCTTGTTTGGATGTAAGAGCAAGACTCACTTTCAGCACAGTAGCACACTACAGCTAGACATATTAAGATTGTAACCAGAGCACCCAGGCTCTAATGCCTCTAGAGTTGCACTGAGAACCCTCACAAAAGCTATGTTTTGATTGAGCTTGATTTTATAATTTTCCAACTGATTCCAAGTATCTCCTTTTTATTACTTATTTTTTCTTCTGGTTGCTCCAATACTAGTGTGGGGATGATTTCTTTTCTAGTTGCTAGTTACAATTTGAAACGAACTGCCTGAGAAGGATTCATTAGGAAATCTGATTCATTGTACAGGATTAAATCACAAACAGGCATCTTGAAAACCTGAACAGTTCCTTTTTCTTTTAATCTTAGAAGTGGACACTCTGGTGTGTTTTCATGAAACTGCCTTTTGCAGGGATCCTTTAGCAGCAGATGTAAAATCTCTCCTGTGAAATTCTATCTTGAGAATCTGTGTTTCTTGTTACTGCAATGAACATCTTAGTCTAATAGATCTGAATTCTCAAACCCTTGTGGAATTGCTGAAGTTTTTCTTGCAGAACATGAATCAGGTTATCTCTGCCTTTATGTATTTAACTTGTCCTCTGTCATTTTTATAGCATTTTCTATGATGGTGGAAAAGTGAATGCAAGTATAGCACTGTGGGGTTTCCCTCTCCACCCCCCTCCCCTCCAAAACCAGCATTTCTCCTTGTTGTTTCATTGCAATGTCAACAGACCTCAATAGGCAGAGCAAGCATAAGCTGCAGTTTAGTAGCCTGGCTCCCTTTCTGGCCCAGTTTGCTGATCTACTGACACCTCCTGCGTCTTCTGCTCTGTACAAACATTTCCTCCTCTAAATAAGTGTACTCACACTTTGGGGCTTTTTCTTAATCAGGTTGCTTTGGTGTTTTTAGAAATCTTTTAACTCAGTGCAGTGACACATACTCTGTGTGAGTTTAAAAGATCCACAAATTTTCTTTTTTTTTTTTTAACCACTGTAGTTTGGGGTCACCTTTCAGCCTAATCCCTCAGGCACTTCTGGCAGCAACCTGAGTTGCGTAGTCTGCCTGCCTCTGGCCAGTGCATTGCATTCGGTTTGTAAATTTCCTCAGCACTCTTGATAGGCCTCTGTCTTTTAAAAGGCATAATTCAGCCACAATTCTGCCACTCTGCTTTGTAACATTTGCCTAGATTGGATTAGTGTCTCTGCAGGTGGTCTGTCTCCAGCTACACTGCAATGAAATGGAAAGGGACTGAAAGCAACTGAGCGCACTAATAATTTTTCAGGGGAACCAGCCAGGCCAAAGTACTCTTCCTAAATAAGTAAAACTCAATTAAAAAAATCCTAGTCACAAAAGCATTATTTTTCTTCATCAAAATCTTTTGCCCTAATGTTTGATGAACTATTGGTAGCAATCTGTGTGTGTTCAGACTAGTTCCTTCCACCCAGTCTCTTCTTGGAGTGCATAAGTAATGAAGCACTGAATTTTCATCTATATCAGGGGAAAAAAAATGGATCAACTCGCTGCCCCATAGTGTAGGCTTTTTATTTTTTTTTTCACTTAGACCTGAATGAGTCTCATTATTATATCTGAACTGTTGTAAATACCTGACTTTATCATAGTCTTTCTATCTCTTAGCAAAATTGAGAAAAAAAAGAGTTATTTTCCAACCTTTTGAAAACATTATTTAAAGCACTTTAAAGTGAATTTAAACTCCATAATATTACTTTTTAATTTAAAAGATTATGGCAGAAAAAAATTCCTTCTTAACCAAAATTTTGTGAAATGTGAAATCTTAAACATAATGGGTAAAACTTGACTGAAAATAAGAGTGCACAAGTCCTGCCTTCCCAAGGAGGAAATGGAATATGTCAAGGGCACAGTATTACCTATGATTCAGAAGTTGAATGGGTAACTCTTCAGAGTTTATTTTTCTCTCTATTGGATCTGTTACCCTGTGTTAAAGCACTGCAGAAGAAATGATTAGGTTCTTCATATGTATATGTTACCTTAAACACTGAACTACCTGAAAGCTTCAGAAACATGAATTTCTGTAAGAAGCCTCTGCAATTATTTGGCAGCTCCATTTTGCATATGGCTTCCTAAAGTAGAGAGGATATTAGGGGCTTGGTTCTGTTTCCTAAACACAGGCATTTAGAGAAATCCAAGGATATTTAAGATATCCACATTATGGTAAAAGAACCAAGATATGCCTGTCTGGACCTGTGATTCTTGTCTTGGATATTTTAAAGAGCATTAAATATATATGACCAACAGGAACTCAGTTCTAAACATCCTTTAATTTCAGCTGACAACCTGAAAAATACATATGACACAGTTTTAATGGAGTAATTTGAATCATAGTGGCCCTTAATTTGTGCTCATCCCAGTTCATGTTGGTTCTATTTGCTGATACAATGACTAATTGCCAGGTCCTCAAGGCTTTCAGGTGGGCATCCAGAAGTGGCACTCATGGGCGTGCTGGTCTCTGAGCTAGACATCAGCTGCCCCTTTGACCCCAGGAGGCTGAAGGATGTGCTCCTCAGGACTCTGTTTAAGAGCCACTTGAACCCAGAACCACCTGAGATCTGCAGGCTGGGCTCTGGGCAATTTAGCAAGGAATGGCTTCTCTGAGTCACTGCCCATTCGGTGAGCCCTTCCTGAGCCACGTCCCTAAAGTCTGGCAGGATGTGAGGACTGCTCTTCCCTGTTTGCAAAAGCAGGTTCCTTAAGCCTTTTCAGAAATCCCCACAAAGGAAGTTACTGGCTCCTGCCTTTACGGTGCTTTCGGGCTTGCCCTTGGACCTGGCTCAGAGCTGTGGACCTGCCCAGCTGTGTCCAGCCATGGTTCCTCAGAATCCTCTCCCTTGCTGTGCCCTGAAAGATATGCAGTAAAACAGAGCATCTGGCCAGCTCCCGTTTGTGTGATAAGATGCTCAAATGCCATTTGTTCTAATGTCAGGGGGTTTTTGTTTGCTGGTTTCCTGATTTCACCCAGCTTGACTATTGTTCAGCTCAAGACAATAATTATCTATTTTCTTTCCACATAAATGACATCTAGAAAAATAAGACTACTGCTGTGTTCACAGTAAGCATACAGAAAGCTGGAGCCTTCCATATATTAAACTAAAGTGCTTTCTGATATGGTTGTGCTCTGTCTCATCAGCTGAAACACCAGCCTTTTCATACATTGTTAGTTCAGGAATAAATAAATAATGGAGGAGTGTGCGTGTACATAGGAGTGTGATTCAAACACCAATCTCTAATTCTTTTTAAAGGATACCTCATTTAGGCAAAATATCCTCAGTGTGTATTATTTGAGTGCCAAGTTGCCCTATGAGAATGGTGTGCATGAGGGAAATAGCCTTGTTCAGTCATCCAGTAAAAGGCCAGATCACTTTTACTTTCCATTTTAAGGGAAGATCTTTGGGCCAGAGGTACTTCTCTACAGTTCAAAATAAAATGTTTTGAAAAAAGCAGTGGAATGTAAGACATGCCTGTGTCCTTAATGGCCCCTATTGGCTGTCTGCTCAGTGTGCTGCCTTGCTGTAGCTTCCTTTTGGAGTTTTAGTTCCCTCTTTGTGTAGGGGAGTGGTTGCATGGGTATAAGATGCTGTGAAGCCTTGCATTTGGAGGCATGATGCTGAAATGTCAGGTGATATGAAATGATACCAAGACGCTCAAATTCCACCTGTAAATTTGCCTGATGATGGCACATATTTTCCTTTCTCAGAGCTAAGCAGGCCTGTTCAGCACCTGAGTGAGACTCACAAGCTGCACTGCAGTCCAATCAGGTACTCTATGTGCCCAAGCAGCTTGATTTAGGTTGCACAAATCATGCACTCTCAGACATCCTTACTTCAGCTTGTCTAATTAAAAAATTGAATAATCCTTGAAGCAATACTTCCCTAAACAAATTTTTATGAAAGTCAAATAATTGGTGGAGGACTACCAGACACTAAGAACACCATCTTAGTCAAGAGACTTTGTATTTTTGCACATGGTCCTTGTACTTTTTTCTGGCTGTTGACAGGCATAGACATGATGCAGTTTGGGACTTTTAGTAAGATACAATCCTGTGCTTTACTTAGAACCTTTACTGAGTAGAGGTTTATCTATTATATAGCAACTGAGAAAATTTGCACAAATGGCAGTAAAACCTGATGTAATACCCATATCAGTGTGAGCTATAGCATGTTTGAGTCCCAGGAAGTAAAGACAAACAGGACTCAGGGGCCACTGGAGGCAGAAGGTGTCCTGTGCTGCATCACACAGAGCACAGGCTCCTTAAGAAGATGAGAACTAAGGAAGGATGGGGCAGGAAGGATCACAATCCATGTATATATAGCTTCCACATCTTGCTTTAGTGTATTCTTGATGCTTGTGTAACTCATTGCAAGATTTTAATTAGTTATCTGGGCTCATTGCAATGCCTGGGTTCTTTTGTCTTTTTTTTTTTTTTTCTTAAATTCAAGATTTAGCCATTCTGCAGTGGGAGATGTCAAATTTCTCCCACAGGTTTTTCTCGCAGGGTTGTAACCTGTGTTTGATAGGTAATCATTTTGAGGCTGTCAGCCCTGTGCTCCCTGAATGTAATTTCTGTCTTCGTTGTTTTTTTGTTTGGTTTTTTGGTTTGTTTTTTGGACTTTTTTATTTTAAATTTTTGGTTGGTTGGTTGGTTGGTTGGTTTTGGTTTGGTTTGGGTTTTTTTTTATTTTTTTTTTTTTCTGTTCATGTTCCCTATAGCGTCATTATTATTATTTTTTTTTTTATCCCCAGTAGTTTCTTTCACGTTTCTTGCCTGCTTCTCTCAGGCTTCCAGAGCACAGCCAGAGCAACTAACAGCTGAATGACAAATGACATTCAGGGCAGTGTGCATCTTTAGAGAGAGAGCGAGGAGGACTGATAATGCTTGATACAAAGGGATGTTTTCTTTCACAGAATGGCACAGCACAATGCACGCTGAGAGACGCCTCTTCCTCTGAGAGATGTGGGCTTCAAAGAGTCATTTTAATGCTAGCAAATATGCTTGTATAACCAAACCCTAACATTTTCCTTGCAATAGTAACAATTTGCTCTAAAAGGCAAAACTGCTCTGGAGCATGCCAGTCCTTTTGTGCTGAAGCTCTTAAAGGGCAAACTGCAGCAGCAATTGCTTTCATGTTAATGATTGCTACGAGGAAGGACTGAATTTTTTGATTCATAAATATCATTAAACGTTAATTTACAAACATGATCCTTTCAAGATATAAAGTAGCCAATCAGGCCAAAGCAATTAGAATTTCTACATTTTTGTGTTTTTAGTATAAATTAATTATGTCTGTCTGCACATTCTCAATCTTAGGGTTGCCATTAGACTGTATTAATGAGAACATGACACTGAGCCAATCTTAGCAACAGCAGCTGTACCAACAAAATGCTCTCCTGAGGAATATTGATTTCCTTTCTTGGATGTACTTAAACAAAGGCTGGTATTGCAGACATCTTAACCTCTGTGTGTGCTTTAGTCTTCTGAACGTTACTACACCATTGCCTTTTATTTATGAGAGAGAATTATTCTGCACTTTGACAGAGATACATAGCTTTAATTGTTTATTTGATAGCTAGCACACACAGATAAGCAGGATTAACCTTTTTTTAAAAAAATATATTTTTCTAAACAGACTAGTCCAATAATTACATTTTGACATTAATAAAATACAATATGAAGCAATGGTGGAAAAGAAAGGCGAGCACAAAACACAGAATATTACTGACCTCCTAGTAGTGAAAATTGGTCTTTTTCTCATTAAAAATATGACATTTCCATAAATGCTTCAGAGAGGAGACCAAAATGGCTGCTTGGGATTCTCGGTGCCTGCTGCTGGAGAGAGTCTGTAAATTGTGTCTATGTTTAAAGATTGCTGGAGAGCTAGGCTGATACAGCAGGACAGCAATTCTTAAAACTCAAAAATGCTCTCCATGCATTTGTCTTCCTTGCATTTGTGACACTCCTTCCTCTGCTCACAGTGTTGCATGTACTGTTCCATTTGATAACAATTTCATGAGATTCAGAAGTGCCCTGAATGTCAATGTGAATTAAGTATCTGCTCTTTGGAAGCCTGATATATTTCTGCACAGGTATTGACAAGTAAGATTTGTAAGTGATTTATTCAATGAATGAAAAGCAGTTCTGGAGATATCCTGAAGGGATATCATCAGAGTAGGGGCACTTAGGTGTGCACATATTGATAATTTTTTGCTAAAACTTGAGTAAAAGTTGGTGTTTTTTTCTGAAATAAAAGAGGCGCCAAGTACAAACTCATAATTAAAATGTGTAGCAAAGATCAAATTGAGAAATATCTGCCAGCGCAAACACCTAGGGTGACATCTTGGTCTATGTTTCACAATTGTACCAGGGATATTCTTGTTGAATTCCATGTGCTGAGTTGCTGTTGTCCAAAAGGATCCACTTGGGCTCTCTGGTAGCAATTTGAATATATAATCAGCAGGAACACCACGGCTAGAGGGAGGACGTGAAGAGAGCTGTGGTATCTGCCGGATGCATTAGTGGACAAGATGAATATGGAGAGTACAAAGTGCAGAACAAGTGTCTCTGCTACTGGTTAAAGTCACATGTTCAGGTCTTCAGCACAGGTAACACAGATTCAAAGGACCCACTCAAGTGCCAGAAGATCTCAATAAGGTTCATGGTGGATGCTGCTAATTTGGTATATTTGCTTTTTATTTTGCTAAAGAATGCTGGTTTCTAAACAAAAGGTGTGGGTAATTGCTGGGAAGGAGGTTGAGAGTTTTTCCAGATGGCTTCTTGCTGGATTGCATGGAGCCTTTTTGAGGAAAGGGGCGACTGACCCTCCAAAGGGAGCAAATGTGCGTAGCTGAGGGGTACCTTTGCTGAGAGTGAAGTAGGGCAGGCATGTGAAAGACAACAAAGAACCAGGAGCCTGCAGCAGAGAAGACAGAGGAAGACAGCTGGGAAAAATAGGGAGCAGAAGAAGCCAGGCCCCAGGGGTCATGGGATTTTTTTCCCAAAAGACCCAAGGGGGACTGTGCAAACTTCAGTACTGTGCAAATCTCAGTCTCACCCAAAAAGCAACTGAGTTATTGAACTAGGATCAGGCCTAGAGCAAAGGATCTCACTACAAGGACACAGTGGATGGGGGGGGGACTTGTTTATAAAACATTTTTATTTATAATTTGCCTCATTCTGAGCTTGCTCTGATTTTAAAAGTTTATTCCTGTTCATGTTGTGATGCAGCCTGGCTCCTGAGCTTGCATAGCACGGCAAGGCTCTTGGGGCACTTGCTCTGAGAAATAGGTGCTGACAGACCCACCTCAGGGTACTGGCAAACTTGGGGTCCCTTCACAGCTACGCAATCCTAAGTGACATCCCAGCAGGCTGGCTTCTGCTTCAGAAGGAGCAGGATATCAGATGAGGAAACAAAACATTAATTTTATTAAGGTTCTGTGTGCATGTTACTGGCCTTGCCAATCGTTACTAATTCAGGCATATGATTCTTACATTTGATATGAAACATGATAGATTTTTCTAATTCTTCTTCATGTGTCTCCTCTCACAGTATCTTCTGCATAGCACTCTCAATCTCCCATCAGCACATTATAGCTATATCTATATAAAACAGAGGTTCAGGTTTGAATTTTAAATAGTTGCCTTCTGGGGTTTATTTGAGTCTGGACTAATTTTTATTTTCTTTCAGTATCAGGGCATCTTCTAACACCACTGTGCATTCATTTAGGAATAGAATTTTATTATTCTGCAAATTCAAAAATAGAAGTAATTATATAATAGCTCTACAGATTGTTTTATTAATAAATGAAATACTGATTCTAACATTAGATATTGAATTGTCTAGAGTAAGCTTATGTTGCAAAAGCCTTACGAATTTTTTTCCAGAAGAGTACTTCAAATGTTAAACACTGATTCCACATCTTTGTCTTTGGAGAAATCTACAATAGAAAGTTGCGTGATGTCTTGTGTTTTTCTGCCTATTTGATCACGGAACAGCTTTTGGAAATTCTTTCTTTACAGTTTTCAATCCATGATTTTCAGCAGTTTCCCCAATTTCAGTTTAGAAATTTTCTCTCTGAGCCACACAAATGACTAAATGTTGTGCACATACAATTTTCAGTTTTGAGAACAGTGTTATGAGATGGGTTTATTAAGAACATAAATAAGATGAACACAGGTAGGAGTAAAAATAGCTGATGGCTGTTACACTTCATCAATTGGAAGCAAAGGCCTATGAATTGTAGAGATGAGTTTGCACTAATTTTAAAGAGACACAATACATTGTTGCAAGCCCATTTACCCAGATATCTCTGCAATAAACACCCCAAACTAAACAAAACCTCCAAATAAAAAAACCTCTCAAAACCCCTTATGAGATCACTTTTCTCCCCCCAAAATTAATCAGGTAATAAGCTGACCAGTGGATGGGGTTAGCATGACATAGTGATGTGCCCTAGGCCACCAAATAAATGCAGCAATTAATGGATGTTATCCGGCTGTACTTTCCGATCGAGAAGCTCTCAGCCCCATCTCTGCTCTTGTGTGAACACTCTGAGTGCATCATGTTTTGTTAAAACACATACTCCTTGTTGTTTTGTCCACACTTCCATATTACAAACCAGGCCCAATTTGGAAGGACTAAAAACTCTGCATCATGCTCTCTGAATTAGTATTTCCATAAATTTTAGGATCCTAAAATATTCCAATTACTAGATTTCTCTGTCCTACAAACCTTTAGGTCTTATTATTCTCCATGCTTTCAAGTGAAATGAGACTATACAAGATCAAGCCTCTAAAAACCTGTGTAATCTGAAGTAGTTACTTTTCAAGGACATCCCACATCCCAACAGAGTGGAACCATTGCCTGAAATATGTTCCAATTTTTGGTCGTGATGACGTTCTTGATCAAATCATTTCTGTAACTGTAATCTGTTCTCTTCAAGAAATCAATATTTTCATTAAAGCAAAGTCATTATTTCCTTTTATATAGAAGAATTCTGAACTGTGTCATAGGGTTTTACCTGAAGAAAAATAAAATGTGTGATTGCATGCCTTTTAAGATCTCTGTGAATCCAGCTTTCTAGTCCTGTGATAGACTTTTTGGGCAACTCTGAGAGCTGACACTGTTAGTTATTTCACTGAAATAATTGTGTCTGTTCCAGCTTTTACCTTCTCCAGCATTTAAAGGACAGAGTAAAATATTTAAGAAAATTATACTGACGAGACCACAGCGATGTTTTTGTTTTCGTTAGAGTACTATGTGTTCTGAAGCATATTTTGGATACTTCAACAGATCAAAAGCATGAACTCTGCAGTAACTCTCATTTTACTTTGAAAAAATGTGAATTCATCTTATGAAAATTTGAAAGGGTTGTCTGTTCTGGAGACTATTTATATACATAATCAACTCTCTGTACCACTCTACAGTCAGTTCATTTTTTCTCTTCTTTCTTTTCCTAATCCTCTTGTTCTCCATTCAGATATAGCCTATTTGCCTGTGAATAATCTCCACTCTGTAGGCTGCTAAACTGCTTGCTTCTTCTCCCCTTAATACTGCATGCATCTATAAATATTTATTTCTATTTCTGTGTTTAGGAGTTTCCATAATGGACCAGATATGTGTGAATGGCCCATTTTAGAGAGCTGCCAGAATTAGAAGCTTCAGAAGACAGAAAACCTTCAGCACATAGGGAGAGTATAGGTCATCGGCTCCTCTCCTCCCTGTTAAAACTCTGCAGGTCCTTTCTAGTGGTTAGGAAAGGGTATCAGTTGAGAGGCAAAATCTGAGAACTCTTTTACCTTTCCCATATACACACTCTAGTAATGTGTGCATATATATAAGCAACTCAAGAGTCTGAAATCGAATGGGGTATGTTACTCCTGTTCCATCTCTTGCAAAAATAGACCTTGTTTCTAGTATATAATGTCAAAGTTATAGAGCAGCATGTGGAATTATTACATATTTTTAGACCTGCAATGACAACAGTTATTTCATTTTTCACAGGAAAATGCCAGCGATCATTTTCAAATAAATCTCAAAGCTTCCTTCCCCAGGGCTGATAAATCAGTATATTGGGATGTCCTTCCTCTTCTATGCCAAACAGATTCTTACCTCCCATAACAGGTCTTCTGTCATAAACATCATCCCATGGGGAATGAAAGTAAAGTGATCTGTGGGTACCTCTGGACAGAACACATATTTGTATCTTTGTATGAAGTCTAGGGGATTAGTGAAACGCCAATTCCTATATTTTCTTCTAGTGGTATATATATAAATAATCTGGTTTTGTATGCAGTTCTTTGCAGTTTCTATATTAATAGTATTTCTTTTAAAACGATTTGGCAGCAGAGAGGGGAGGGAACATGTCTAGAAGGAACTGTGATTACTCTGTCTATGAGCGGGACTGAGTGCTTTTGGGAAGAGCTTTTCAGATGGCAGGCAAGGTGGAAAGAATGATAATGGAGGCAAGGATTTACCCTGCAAGGAAAAAAAGTGTGGACAGATATATGTTAAAAAATTCACCAAAGTACATTCATGTTTCTGAGAACAATATTACAAATATCTCTGAAAAGTCAGTAAATTTCTACCTCTTGTGAGTTGTAGACCACTGGATATTTTTCAAGTTTTTTTTTTTGTTTGTTTGCTTGTTTATTTGGGGTTTTTATAGTAGTTGGTTTTTATTTTCTTTTTTAAGAGAGTCCTTTAAAACACCAGAAACAAGTTGCTCTCTAGCATCTGCAAATTTCATGTTTTATGGTTTTCTTCAGTCATTCTTGGACCCCAAGTGCATGGATTGGAAAGTATCGTAGAAACAGAGTGCTAGACGTGATCTGATTCTTTGTTTTATGCAATTATACTTCCTTATTTGAGGGATTTCTTGTAGACTGATTGAGGCCTTGGCAGAAATATCTATGTGCAAGAGGAGACTGAGGGTTTGGACCTAAGTATTTAGCTTCTAAAAAACTGGTAGCTATTTATCTTGTAATTGAAAATACGAAGAATGGTCTTGCTCAACTGGTAATTATAACATTTAACTCACATGAGCTTTTAAAAAAGATATTGCTTCCTAGTTTGGATTGGCACACTGAAAACAACATGACTGAGAAATTTTGTATTGATACAATTATACTTACAGCACACATGTATGAATTTATGCTTTCCTGTGTAAGTTTCGAGGACACACAAACATTTAATCTGAAAATTGAACCAATAGATTTTCTTAATTCAAAGAATGAATAAAATAATTCTGGTACATAATTTCTCACTGTCCTTGTGTATGGCCTTAAAGTTTATGTACTTATCAATATAAAGAAAAAATTTTAAATATTAATATTTATTAATAGATTGCATGCTGTTCATGACCAAAAAGGACAGTTCACAGCTTATGTACACCATTTAGCTGTACTGAGGTCCTCCTACACTGATCTGTGGCTGATGAGAGATGGTTTTTAATCTTAAAAATACATACATGGTTGAATTGAAGATGTTTTTCTCATTGGCTTTTTATTTTTAATAAATAATGACAGAAAAAAAATGTACAACTATATAAAACCAACTTCTGATTTAAATTACTCTTGCTTTTAATTTTTCAGATTCAGAAGTTTCTTAGCTGCCTGTGCTTTCTTTTTAATAACATATTTGTCCACCATAGTTCAGTTGTGTATCAAATTTTATGACTAAAGTGTTCTTAAAGGCTTAATTTCTAAGGCTATTTTTGTATTTCCAACTCCTAAATGCAAAACAGAAAAATGATTTTGTTGGGTTTGATTTGGTCATACTTAACGTGAACACGTATGGTCAGCTAGGTGGTCATCATCATAAATGTGGAGCGTTTCACTATTTTTTTCTTTGTTCATTTCATCTTCCTTGTCCTTTAGGTTTATTTCTTAAATACTTTTGTCTCTTTCAGTGTTTTAAGTTTTTTGTTTGGTTCCTTTCCTTCCATGTTCCTTCATTCCTTATTTTTCTTCATCTTTATGCAATATATTATCTACTTCATTATCTTCTGACTGATCTACCTTTTATCTCAGACGTCTTTTGCTTTCCTTCCTTTTTTTGATTGCTGCTTGACAGAGACTGCCATGACCATTTAATGCTCCCTTCAGCTGGCACTTGACCATGGCAGAGCTGATGCCAAACTACCATATGTGACAGAGATTCAAGCTAGGCTAAGATTGTCAGCTGTTATTTTCCTCATCATCCTAGCGGCTTTCCAGAATTGCCTTTTCCTCTAGCTAGTTCCAAAATTTTTGGGCTAAAGTGTTTCTTAGAACTTGCAGCACACCATCTCATACTAATTTTACTTCCCCCCCCCCCTTTTTTACTTATTTTCCTTCTCTACTTTTATTTCTCAAAGGAAAAAAAAAGAGGAGCTAAACCTGAGAAGACTAGTAGTCCTATGCATTTTATGATTTTTTGTTTGCAAGGAGATGGTACTGAACATTGCCAAGGTCTGGGAGTCATGAGTTGAGGTCTGTTGGCTGCTTTTGCTCCTTGGGACTCAACCAAAGAATCTGACAGCTGTAGTTTTAGCAAGTCTGTTGCATACTCTGGATGAGATATGCTTCAAATGCTGTCAGCACTCAGAACTTAATCCAAAACCTGGACAGGACATTTGAGCCACAGTTTTGAATGAAATCTTCATCCTTCACGGCTCAGCTCTATACCATGCTTGACATAGTATTTTTGTTTGCCTAGCTGAAGGCAGTGTTTTCTCCAGAGAATCTGAATACAGACTGAAATTCTAGAGGAAACAGCAGCAATCCCAGAACTGAGTTAAATTTTCAAATTCAGCCAATTGAACAAAAATACCTCTAGGGCATACTGGCAAATAACTCATCTTGTGTGTCTAACAGGTTCATGAGAGAAATGTGTTTATGTGGTTTAGCATCATTGTTTTTTGATGGAGATAGAAAGTACAAGAATGAAGGCAGATCAACTGGTTCATATATAGCTAGTCTGCTTTTCACTGAAGTAGGACTTGGTTATTGTCACTTATTTTACCTAGACTAATGTGTTTTTCCCATGGAGTGCTCTTTTTTGGAAAATCAAACAATTTAAAGTAGTTTTGTTGAAAGCATTGTATTTCACTTAAACTGAAAATTTTTAATGTTATTTTGGAGAATGCAAAAATATGTTTTGGGTTTTTTTACAGAATTGATTGAAATCAGGTTTTAATTTTTTCTTGGCAATTGCTCTCAGAGGTTTTTTGTCTCTCTCTACCTCTCTGCTTTTTTCAGAAGCAGCAAACAGAACTATTTCCTAGTTGCACCAAAAATTTGCACCAAAGCTCCCATCAAGCCTGTAAAGTCTTTGACAAAATCAAACAAAGCCACTGAAGTACAAAACAAAACAAAAATCTAGTTGCTGAAATTGGTGATTTTACTAGTTTGTAGCCAAAAATTGGCTTGCTCTCAATTTCTATCCTCTTTCCAAAACCTAGTTGATTTGAACCTTAAAGAAAGAAGGAAGCAAAGAAAAGGCAAGTCAAGGACAATGCAGGCAACCGTGGCACCATGCTGATCTTACACTATAGAACTTTCTTGCGAACTTTGAAAAAAACAAAAACCCCACACCTTTTCCTTAAATAAAAGGTTTTCATTTTCTTTTGCTTCACAAAGCAAAAGAATTAAGAATCTTTAATTTGGGTAGTAGTGATAAAGAAGATAGCTAAAGTCCAATATTGAGCTCACTGAAATGGAGGAAAATCATGCTGAATTTTGTCCTAATACTTCACAATGAAAGGGTAGGTTTGGAGTACTTATCAGTATCTCCAAACTTAATTGGAATTTGTATTTAGTAAATAATCATGTGAGGAGAGTGATTGATCTAGGCTGCTCAAATTGCTCTGTAACATATTGAAACGTGTGGTTACTGGTGGGGTTTCTGTATTCAAAGCAAATTTAGAAGTAACATCGATTTTAAACAAGAGGAAGGTAAAATAGCCACAGCCATCCTCACCCCTATGTGTACTTGTCATTTAGCTGCCTGTAGGTGACCTCTTGTTTACAAAGGATTTGTGATTACTGGTTTTGCTCTTTAACCATGCCTGAAGTATCTTTCAACGCTCCTATGTGTTTTTTCTGCTTTCAGCTTTTGCATTTTCTTGCTGAGTTACTAGAGGGTTGCCAGCACGTACCCAGTCACTGTAGAACAGGTACACAAAAGGAGTCATAAGAGCAAAGTATTTTCCAGTTAGTGTTGGACTAGATCCTTGAATGCCTCTGATTGCTAATTTGGAGATAATATACAAATATTTTTACACAGGTGTGTCATTTGAAAGATGTAGCCATCTTTTAACTGGCCACTGTATTATCATTATTTTAAAGTATTTGCTACCTATCTCCATATGCCTGTGCACTTATACAGGATTTGCTGGTGAAATAAAGTTTGGCTAGACAAGACTGACTGCTTGAAAACAATCCTTTCGACTTCAAATTTCATAGCATTTTTCTACTGACCTTCTACTGAGGTGAATCAGATTTTTAACATTGACCTCTGTGAAAGAAAGAGATCTGGCCTTTCATAAATCATTCTGTCCTCTGCTGAGATAGTCACATTTGTGATAAAAAGCTACCATATTCTTAGGCTCTAAAGACACATGCTAATTTTGAATAGAGGAATTCGAACTAAAATAGGAATACAGAGATCTTTAGACTGGAAAGGGCAAGCCCAGAGGCAAATGGGAAGGCATGGCTGCTAAAACTGCAGTATCAGTTTAACTAAAAGGAATTTCCATTTATATTTATCTGAATGCCTATGCTGTAATGTCTGGTATTACAAGGCATTTCATAAAAGGCTGCTGCTAAACTAAAAACTGCCTGTTAAAATTACTAGGAAGCAACATTTCTGTGATGAAATACATGTTAAAAATATTGACAAGAATAAATCCACACCATTCTTTTGGAAAGTAACGAGGATTTTTCTTGGAAATTTCATTGAAGAAAAAGAGAAGCAAATGTAACTGTGAAAAATGTTTTCCAAATGTGTATTATTTACACATAAAATTCCTCTTCTGTTGTAGCAGATCTTGTTTTATCAACTTTGAAACAATGCTCAGCATAACTGTCAGTAATAAAATAGAAAGTATTTACAATCTCAGCTCCTTAACACTCAACTTTAGTGATAAGAAAATTCCAGAATCTTCAAGTACTTTTTTAAAGGGTTGCACAACTTGTGAAAGAATTTTTTTAATGCTTAAATTTTGCAAAATGGAACAATGAAGTGAAATAAATAGCCATTAATTTCTCAAATTTACAGTAATTTCTCTTTTTTCATTAATCAGATTTTTAGGCAACATTTTTGTTCTTTTTGGTTTTTTTTGTAATCCATTCCAATGACAGAAAATGTATAGGTCCACTTCTATAAGGTATACTTTGAAATCCATCTCATTTAAGTGTCTTTTTGGAGCTATGTAGCTTCCTTCTCCTTTCTACTGATTTGCAAGCTGGCAGTGTTAAAAAACCTCAAAAAAACCCCCCAAAAAACCAAAAACCAACCAAAAAAAAAAGGCCCCAAAACCCCCCAAAACCCCTATATGTTTTAGTAACATTTCTGTCGTGCATCCTTTTGCAATTCTTAGTAAGTATTTTTTCACTTCCTGTTCCAAGCCATTGTGGGCTGTTAACATTTGCTATGTTTCCTTTGGAGATGGCTATAACTCAGACTAAGACAAGGTGTTTAATCTCTGTGTTATCAGCAAAAACTTGTGGAATATTTTTAGATACACTCTTTGGAAACCATTAGGCAAATTTATTACCAAATATTTAAGTACAGGTATTATCTAAACATTATTAAAGGTGAGCCCACATAAAGAAGAATGTAAATTATGCACTTCCAGAAACCAAAATATATTTCTCAAGAATAAAATAAAAACTTCTCTAGCTGAAGTTTAACTTTGTTTCTCCTTAAGTTGAGTTATTAGGCAATTGAGGGAAAATGGGGAGGGCCTTGTTAAATTGCTTTCTTAGGGGAAGTTGATTATGGCCGTCAGATAAATTTATTTATTTTGTGTTTTCAGAGGGAATGCTCACAGCTTTGGCTCTCTTGAACAGTTTACTTGCTAAAGAAACACAGACGTGTTTCTCAGTCTGTCCAGGATCACAGGATCTCTGCCTGTACTTCCCCCAGCTGCTGGTAACCCTCTGGTTTTCTATCAATACTTGCATTAAGTCAATTTTATTTGGCTGATGCTAACCAGAATTAACTAATTATTACTCTCTGGTCTTTACCAAAGCGTTCTCCAGATGTTTTGATTTTCCTTAATCCATCTCAGTGGAATGACTTTGAGCTAAAGAGTGTTCAGAAAAACAGTTATGCAGGAGAATGGAGGGCAATAACCTCAAAGTGCTTGGAGATGGCCCAGCGCTGTGAGCAGGAGAGGGAAATATTTAATCTAGATCAGTCTATAGCTGAGGAAGACATAAACTTTCTGGGTTTGTCAGGCTCCAAAATTCATGTCAATCAATCTGTGAACCAAAGAAGCATCTATTTCCTCTGGGTTAATTAGCATTTGTTCAGACCTTCCCATGTGGTCCTGTGACTGAACAATGGATTCTTTTGTTCCAGCTCTCCTCTTTACAAAGAAGGTTTAATTACTTCTCCCAGTTAACCAACATGACATTCAGTTTTACAGAAGTTTCCAGTTGCCCACAGATTAAGGATAATCTTGCTGTCAGATGCCAAGCACCTTCAGCATAAGAATACTTAATAGACTGGAATATATTAAAGCTGAAATGATGAGATTTGTAAAAACTGGTTATATGGTTCAGTCTTCTATGCCTGGTGAAGTGTTTAATAGCTGGAGGGTTAGAAGGACTATGTTTGTTTTTGACTGTGTCTTAAAATACAGCTTCATGAAAGAAATGTGCCAGGACTTCTGGAGTTCTATGTGTATTGAGAATTAAAATTGTTGCTGTTGTGCATCACAAGAAAGATTTTTTATTGTAATGCAGTGATAAACATTACATATTATTAAAGGCTAATTTTTAGCAATGCACTGAAGGAATGCTGTGTCTAGAATGAAGGTTGGTTTTTTTAATCTTATAAATTAAAAAGAGGCAATAGTCCTAGGGCCAAAATTCTTGAGCTGTGTGCTTCGATAGAGTGCGTCATCATTCCTCTTCAAAATGGCTGGAGAACGAACATTTTCTGTCTCCTGGTTTCCTAAAATTGCTTTAATATTTTGCCAGGAGTGAAAGAAATGGATGAGACAACTGAAGTTCTGAAAGAGCAGTAATATTTTACAGCCTCTCGTCCTTGAGTAAGGTCTTAACATGACTGAGATAATGAGAACCATTTTGATCTTATGAGTAATCTGAATACAAACAACATTCAGGGTTTTCATGGTTTTTATTAAATTATTTTGTATCCACAAGTATCTAAATAAGGAAGAATTACACAACTATGTCTTTGAAAGTAATGCCTTTAATAAAAACAGGTTCCCTCTTTAATAGCATTGGCCTCCTGCACATATTTTGTGCTATCTGGAAAGCTACACATCAGATCTGAAAAGAAAAAGAAAATCCTTATTCACAACTGCAATTCTGCTCATTTACCAGTAAAACTGAAAATAAGTAGAAATCAGGATTTGATGGGACAGAATAAACAGATATCAGTTGAAAACATTTTGAAATGGTCATTATTTTTAAGAGTTTACCTCAAACTCCTCTTACAATACTACCAAGAGGAAAGAAGAGTGTGATAGCAGTTTCTATCGTAAATTAGTAACCAGCCTGCAGCTGTGTAGCTCATTAAAAACTGTGTCATTTAGGGATATTTTGAAAACACAGAGGTCCATTAAAAAGACTGGCAGTGTATGGTTTTCAAACAGACATGCAATTATTGTCATAATATTGCCATCAATTGGATGGGAGAAATTACATGATGAACTGAGAAGCTGTTTTATATCCTTTTGAGATTTCCCAGCACAATTTTTCCTTTGTTCAGGCTAGCCATAACCCATCTTTGCATCTTTGAATATGAGGACTCGGAGTGTTTACTGGGAACCATTGTGAGTACTAATTGAAACTTCTTCATTCCAGTTTCTGAGGGCTACAGTATTTTCCTCCTGCTTTCATACTGCCAATCTACAAGCACTTACATTGCCCTGTCCCAGTGACAGAGATTAGCTTCTGGTTGTCCATTAAAAATGTGGCAGCATCATTTCTTGACATCCACATTATTGTCTGGAGATGTTCTCCTCTTGTCATGCTGGGGTTGCTGGGCATAACTGAAGGTGGGAATTTCACTTCTTCCCTCCAAGGCAGTAACAAAGCACCCACAGTGTGTAACTTACACAGCCAAACTCTATGGCTGTAGCTCAAGTTGCCCACATGTTTTAGCTCTGCACTGACATGATTATTTCCAAGAGTGAGTAAAGTCCAAGAGTGAGTAAATCTTGTGAATTCTGTTCAGGTCCTGACTACAGCTGCCTGAGCTGCTGTTACCACTCCGCAGTGTGGTTGCTGTTTGCGTACGTGGCTTGAAGGCAAGCGCTCTCCTGAGGCTTGCCCAGGGCTCCCTTTGCCGGACAGCTTCTGCCTCTGGTCACTGACGAAGCTAAGGTGGACTTTATACATCTTTGCTTCTCTCTTTTCCTTATCATTATAAACTGTGCCCCTCGAGTAAGCAAAACCCCAAGTGTAAGCAAAACACCCAAACATGCTCTGCTTTGCAAGTTTTTACCAGTGAACAATGCAGCCATAAAAACCACATAAAAATGGGAAGCCAGTTTCTCCAGGAGAAAGCTGTGGAAAACAGTGTCAAAGTCTTTACTAAAGTGAAAATCATAGATTTGATGCTCAAATTCTGTTTGTAACCTTTTTGACACCCTTAATGAGCAGCTATTTGTGGTGTTGATGTTGTAGATAAAACATAAAATAGTCAGGAAAGCCTCCTCTATTTTGAAATCATTTGTCACTTCTATGTATACAAATTGGCTAAGCTCTTACTAGCCAAATTACTAGCATTCATTTCCTGCCTTCATATTTTTTTTGTCATTTTGTAAGGTGCTTTATGGAATTGGGACTGAGAGGAATACAAGTTATACATTTTATCAAGAGTGCTGATTTTAGTAACACTCCACTGTGCTGTGATTAGGCTTTTGTTTTCTTTTTTAATTATCATCTTTTCCTTTTTTTAAAAAAAATGAAACCATTCAACCAGGTAGATGTATATTTAGTGCTTCAGAAAAGCTAACTTCCAGCATTCAAAGAAATGTAAGATTAAAGTGAGAACACCAAGAAAAAACTACACAGAAATATCCTGGGCCCAACTCAGTCTTTTTCTTTATTTACTTTTTAATTGAGTCTTCTGGGAAGATCACATAAGAATGTCCACATAACAAACACTGTAATGTAAACAATGTAACAGTGGTGTAACAGCCTTTCTTAACCTAACAGATCTTATTAAATGCAAAAGAATTCCTATATATTATACACAACAACAAAATCTTCAGTGTTCTGGTGATTAATCCATTTAAGCCAACATCAGACTTGAAGATACAGTCTCACCTTCTCTGTTTTGATGGCATGTATGTTTCCAGCTCAGCATTTTGGGAAGAATCGATAGCGAAATGACACTACTCTTTGTACTCAAACCCAAGACTGGTAAGGTGAAGTTTGAACTCCAGGGCTCCCTCCTACTTGCACCTTGCTTGTATAAAGTTAAATGATTTGGGGGCTCTGAGGTCTGGTGATTCTCAGCGTGCCTATCTAAGGGTGCATTTTTCAAATCTGGTTGCCCTCCAAAACTATAGGAAGACTGAAAACCAGGTCAATTTAAGCAGAACTCTGTGGTGTTGAGCAGTGACCATGCCTTGGTTAAGAGCATTAAAGATACACAAAAATATACCCACAAACTTTCAAAATTATGACTTGTGACACATTTGTCGTTTGTCAGGCTCACAGCATCAATCAAATCTTGCAGCCAGTGACTTGAGTAATTATCTTGTCCAGTGCTGTCCCATCTAATTATTTTAAGAGACATTTTCAGGGCACAAAAGCTGTAAAATCTTTAAAATCACAACTATATGGAAACAAAAACATTCACTCTACAATATCCTTAAGATGTTGTGCTTTTTGTTCATAACACATTGAATTACATCACCTGTCGTGCTATGTAGTCACTGCTTACTAATGAGCACATACTTGACTCCATCATTACCACTTGGGTCAGAAGTCTTTCTCTCTTTCCCTCTACTATTTCCTCTTTTTGCCAGCTGTATGCATGTGTGAACACAGATTTTCAGTTCTCAGGAACTTCTGTTCTGTATATTGCCAGCTCCACTAATTTTTCCTTGCTTGCATGGTCTCTATATTGTGATATTAAGGTGTAGTATTTTATATTTGAGCAGGACTGCAGTGAGCATCTGATGGCAAATAGGATTATAATGTCCTCTTGCACACATGCTTCTAGCACCTTTCAAAAGGCATAAAGTCAATCTGTCCTACACAGAAAGCAAAAAATAGCAACTGTCGACAATTCATTTCTATTTAGTAAACATCAGCGTAGAAACTGTGTTTGGGTAAGGTGTGGATGAAATAAAATTTAAAAAAAAAAAAAAAAGGGAAAGATTGCTGTAGTTGGGAGATCATGTTATTGGAAATGGTGGGATTTTCTACCTTGTGGAAGAGAAACCTTAAGCAGCAAGGAAGCAACAATCTGACTCAGTGCTCATTTGCCAGAAGGAAGTGGCAATGTTTTCAGAGTGCAGAAGCTGAATGGTTTTTTTGTTCCCATCTCTTACTATATCAGTACCAACTGAGGAGATTAAACGGGATCTAACTTTAGCTTTTGAGAAAGAAAGTCATTGCTGACTTACACATTCTGTCCTGTGGCTGGCATTTCCACCCCTGTTGGGTCTGCCCCCACAGTAATTATGGAGTTTCTCATTAAGATTACTGGGCTGCCACTGCAGTTAGTATTTATAGTATGGAGTGAGCAGTTTATCTGATTACTCAGTATAGGGGCGTACAGTGAGATCTGATGTAACTGAAGTTCAGGTACAGAGACCAAACTCACAGACCAAACTTTGGTGATGACTGAACAAAAAATTACCTTTTGGAGAAAAAAAAAGGAAATAAAAAGAGGTTAGATGCAGCAAAATTCTGACTTGACTCAAGAATGATCTTATTTGAATGTGTTGGGGGGAAGCTAAAATGTGCTGGGTTGGCTTGCTGTGGTTATCTACACAGTGACAATCTCTTAGATTAGGGTGGCTTTTCCCTAAAGTAAATGTAAGCATTAATAAAGTGGGATTTAAGAAGACAGCGATAGTATTTATGATTCTCCCCATTCCTTACTCTTTTGGGTTTTGTACCCATTTGTCATCTCATTTTTCTTCCCACTTGCCCTAGTACGGGACAGAATTACTGGGACTCTTTTTCTGCATCTTTTGCAGATTTTGGTCAGTTTACTTGGATAGAGGGAAATATAGTAGTCTGGGTCTGTCATTATTTTAAGAGGACAGTTTAATTACCTCTGTCCACTTATGTTTATTTTCTAAGCTTAATAAATCATATAATCTCAGGGAGAATTATTTACATATCAGCACTAGTACTCTGATACCATACTTGTTTCCACCTACTTTGAAACCATGAGCAGTGCAAATTTCATTTGATCATATCATTCTATTTCTAATGCCATTTGAGTACTTCCCACAGTGACTGATTTCATCAGAGGATTAGGTAAGAACTTGGTTTAAACAATACAGTTCCATTTTTTACTTAACTGCTAACTAATCACAAGTTCTTGAAGAATCTTTATGCTAGCATTTTAAATACACAACTTATTTTACATAAGTCAGAGTCTATCTTGTGTACTGAAAATTGCCTTTTCTTAATAGTTATGCTCCCTTAAACTGGCCGTTTGGAAACATGGATGTAGCATGGAAAATATTTTGCAACCTTAATACAGTGACTAGCACCAGCAGGAATGCAATAAATGATGGGTTTTGGTTCCATTGTCCACACTTGCTAGCACAAGACTTCATAAAGCCTCTTCAGAAGACTTGGTGTCTAAAATCTAGCTTCTGTCTCATCCTGAATATTAGCTGCAAACATATGAATAAACAGGAGATCTTGGCTTTCACTTCTGCAAGTCCAAACAAACACAATCTTTGTGCGCCTACCAAGGAAAACACATAACTGGCAGTGATAAGGACAACAGAAAGAAAGCATTAATGTCTTTGAGCAGCATTAGAGTAGAGGGCTCCTGCCGTGCTCACCAGTTACTTGCTCTTCACAGCTGCCTTCTCAGTTGGGGGCTCTAAATCAGCCCTGTGAGAACAGACAGAAATGACCATAATGTATTTGTTTATGGTGACAATTTTCTTCACAGTGGTAGAAAGGTAGTGCTCATGTAATACTCCAGGCTTCTGTTTTCCGATTGAGTAGCTCTTATTTTTCCCTATCACTGCATAAATTCAGTCAACAGAGCCTGTCTTGACTGTGTTAGGAATCGGATCTTGGAATACCTTTACAGAAAATGATAAATGCACAGAGACAATCATTGCAAATGGATGTGTTATGTTTTTACTCAGAAGTGTTTTCTACTTCTCCCCCTCCTTGCACAACATGCATTTAAATTATGCTTGGTCAAATTCTCAGATGCCGGATGTAGGATGGGGGAGGGAAGCACCTCTGAAATTTATGTTAATCTAGTGCCAGATAGAAACTGTTTCAGCAGAGCAGATCCTAAGATCCTCTTCCCTGAGAGATCAAACAGGGACACGGGGCATGGAATTTGGTCTCAAGAATTATTAAGTATTTACACAGTAAGTGCATTCATCTTGAGAAGTTACCTATATTTCTTTCAGTCAATGGAGAAAAAAAGAGTACTATTAGGACCTATTAATTTTTCATCTGATCTTTAGCAATCTACCTTTTAATTAAATGAGTTATGCCTAATCAATTCTTCTTTTCTGTCACTGACTACAATGGAAGGAGAGTTAGCAGTGAGCTCAGATGCAGAGATCCAAGTTAGGTGACACAAATCTCTCCTGAGGCTCTGTTTACTTTGGTGCTCATCCTTGACAGAGAAACCTTTATAATTTAAACAGTGCCGTTTCTGCTCTTTGTATAAATAAGGTGTGATTCACCGTCTGTTGTAAACTGACAGATATTAATCTGGAAATAAAGTAGGACCTCCTCATAATGCCCTTCACATATGCTGGGGCTCTAAAAGTTAGTGAGGAATGGGATACTACTAAATAAAACCCCAAACTGTCCAACAAGAATATGGAAAAAATATTCTAGGTCAGGCTAAGACATTTAAAAGGTTAGGAAAGACCTTTTGGGTTTGTTTTAATGTCTTTAAGTGTAGGCTGAGCACACTGAGTTTGGTGGTAAGGGTTGGTAACGTAGTCACGGATTTTGACAGGGTGTGAATATGTATATTTTAATTATACACTCTTTAAATTAATTGATATTAAAATTTTCTTTATAAATGCATCATTTACAAATATACTGCTATTTTCATTAGCTACCAGATTTTTTTCTTGTTTTCAGCTTGTACTGGTTTCTTTCTTACATGCCTGGTGTTACACTGTAATGTATATCTGCCATTTATTTCAAAAAGACTTTGCCCAATCAGATATCTACTGCAACATCCTTGGAAATCACTTTTTGTATCATCAAAGTCTCAGATTTTGCCCAACATTTTTAGCAAAATACTTAAAGCCAGTCTTTCAAATATAATTGAGCACCTCATTAGCACCCTTTCCAAAAACTGTAGTGATGATAACTCCTACAATCTGTAGTTTGGAAGAACTTCTCATCAGCCTGTGGTGTGTTTTTCTGAGTGAGTTAACTAATGATCCTGCCAGGAAAGGTCTCCATGGCTCTTTACTGTTGATAGCAAAAAAGGATGAAAAAGTGTGTGTATCAGCAACATGTAAGAGGCAGCAACAAGGGCATTAATCTGAGCCTCAGGAGACTCTTGCTCCAGGATGCATTTCCTATATGTTTCTGGGTGCATCGTTTAAACCCAGATCCACCCAACATGTTTACTTTGGTAAACACTAGAAAAAAAAATGCAAAAATTGGTCCTCGTTTCACTTGGGATTTCCATTTCATTACATGACTGTCACTCAGACTGCTTTCTGATTTCTAGCCAAATCTTATGTAACTCTCCACACCTCACTGAGATAGCTTGTCAGTGCAGCATAAACAGCTATTCTCATAGCTGTGGCAAATCATGGGGGGAAAAACAGTGTATCAGTAATCTTGTAAGGCACACCGTCTAGACACAAACATACTCAGAAAAAGAAAAACAAATCCCATGACACTTTCAAACCTTTTATGGCTTTATCTGTTATGGTTTGTATGTCAGTATTTTCACTCTGTTTTTTTTCCCTATGGGGCTTGAACGTATAATTTTCTCTCATACCTTGGTCTCCCTTATAGGCTGTTTGATCTTAGTATTCAGAGCTCTTCACTTTTAGCCTGATGTGGGTGGATGAGAGATGCCTTGCTGTGTAAAGGAGTCATATAGCCTGGGATTAAAATGTTCTGTTATGTGCCAGCAATAAATTTCCTCTGTTCAAGATGCAGGCAAAAAGGAGGAGAGAACTCCTGACTGCGTTGAGTTTATAATGTCATGTAGGGATATACTCATGGCTGGCATGAGAGGGCAGTTCCCACAGCATTTCTGGCTGAGGCACTATAGTGGAGAAGTAATACACTAACTGTATCTCTGCTAGTAGATTTTGTCATATGTCTCATAATTAGCTATATGGGAATACATTATTCCCATTATAAAGAAATTAAGAGGGATTCTTCACTGTAATAATACGGTGCTTCTGAAGCACAGTCTGTTGCTGGACACTCCTGTGCATATGCACACTTTCATGTGTACTGCAGATGTCAAAGAGTGGGCTCAGAGTTCATATTTTTCTCTGTGCTTGGCTAAAATCAACCTGGAGGTGCTGCAAAAAGAAATTGTTTGAGATTGTGCTTCTAAGAGCTAGAAGCTGGTGTGTGATCTGCATCCAAAATGATCCAAATTCTTGTGGTGTGGCTGAATCCTCACACGGCAGGGACTGAGGAGAATATGAAATATTTTCAAATCTGTTGTATTTAAAAACTGTGGGTAAAAGGTGGAAGTTCACTTTAAATTACAGTCGAGGGCATGGAGAGAGAAAGCCTTGTGAAATGGTACAGAAAGTGTCAGGGAGAGAGAGCTCCGGCACCCTGTGGAATCAGGAGAGCAGCACAGCAGATCACGCTATCACCAAGAGGGAGGTCATAAGCCCCAGCAAAGAGGGGAGGGCACATATTCACACCCCTGTTCCAGCCTGTGCTTGCTGGGAGGAGCCCTTTCCCCCTCCCCGGAGCGGCTGCAGATCCGACAGGACTGCGGGGAAGGAGTGCTGCTCCCTCCCACCCTGCCTCGCCTCCTCTGCTGTTGCGGCATCTCCACTACTTCAGGGGTTTCGCAGGGCTGAGCTACCCAGATGCTGTTTATTTTGCAAAACGTGGAAGATAATTGCATTCACGTAAAAGTACACAGAGAGATTTTGTGTATGCATTCGTGTGCGTGTGTGTGTGTAATATTTTAAGCTGTCTGGCACATTAATTTAGCCACCTGTCCTAGCCCCTTACTGCTGCACAAATTAGATTGTCTCAAGGGAGCCTGTGCAGCTGATTGGGTCTGCCTTGTTACTAAGGCAACCCTTTTCCTCTCCGCTATATGCTTTATAGCTCAGATCCACCAGGAAAAAATGGAAGGGAAAAAAAAAGTGCTTCAGACCCTGGGGATACCAGTACTTAATAGATGCTCTTAGCAGACTTATTTATTCAGACAAGAACACAGTTTCTAAATGTAGAAGAGTGGTGAAGCAAGCGAAGTCACATATAATGGCACTGTATGAAGGGGTTGATAAGGACTAAATTAAAGGCTTTTACAAATGCTGTATGAGTCTTAAATTAGCTATGCTGTGTGTAGTTGATGCAAAGGTATAATGACAGGATATATCAGCAGCTGTCCCTTTGAAGGTCATTCCTGATTAGGAAGAACAACAGAAACTCTTTATGCCAAAAACCCCACAAATGTAGGGAGGAGTCCTTATGTCAGACTGGCTACAGCCCAAATGATGCTTTATGATCATTTTTCAGAACAAAATTTTTAGTTTGTTCCTGCTTCCTGCATTTAGATGATTTATATTGATTAAATATACCACAGATATAGTGTGCATTTTATGCTGAAACAAGGCATGATTTCATCTTTGAAGAAGGGCTTCTTGATCTCATTATTTCTTCAGTGACAAATCCAGGAACATGATAAGCAAAATAAACATGACTCTACTCAAGGATGGATAAATGATTAAGGTAATTATATATGCAAATGAGAAGCAGGGATGGATTTTTGAGCTCTAAGTCCTAACCCTTCCTGTGAGGACTTGTGTTCTGAAGTATAAATTTGTGTTTGCATTGGCACAGGCTATGTGCATTTATCATCTATGATGTACCCCTTTATGTCTTCATCTTGTGGCCAGTCCATTAATTGTAGATAATGGCTTCTGTAATGTTATGCCAAGAGGATCAGGAGAAGTGTTATTTGGACATTCAAAAGTCTGTGTGTAGATAGGATTGCAGTAAAGATTTTCCAAGGAAGTAGATTTGCCTATAGATGTATTTAGACGCTTATATCTCAAGGAGAGGCCCATACAGCTGCTCACAAAAACAAATAAAGAGGTACTCGAGGAAATAAAACAACTTGGACTTTGAGGCTAAAAAATTATTTTGTGCATACTATTAAATAGCAAAAATCATAGAATCGTAGAATGGCTTGGAAGAGACCTCAAAGATCACCTATTCCAACCTCCCCTGCCAGGGGCATTGGAAGGGATGCCTTCCACTAGACCAGGTTTCTCTGAGCCTCATTCAACCTGGCCTTGAACAAATCCAGGGATGGGACATCCATAACTTCTCTGGACAACCTGTTCCTGCTCCTCACCACTCTCATAGTAAAGAATTTCGTTCTAATCTAGACCATTCCTGCTTGTCTCATAGCGAACTGAGTTGTACATGCCCTTATAAAAAGTTTCTTTCCATCTTTCTTGTAGGCTCCCTTCAGGTACTGGAAGACCACAGTTAGGTCACTTCTGAACTCTTCTCTTTTCCAGGCTGAACAGCCCCAATTCTCTTAGCCTTTCAAGAGAATCCTTAGCCTTTCAAATTCCACCCTCTGTTGCCAGACATGCTAGCATCACAGGTAAAATCCAGCTCAAAGCTGAAGACCTGACAAACCTCATCACATTTGACTTGGTGTGGAGGAATAAAATTTCAGGAGTCGATATCCTGTAGGACACATGATATGTACCTCCTCATGATTCTTTGAGAAGCAAGTTAATATTTTTATTTAATTTGCAGTAATACAAGTGGTACTGATCATATGAAACTCAAATCTTGTTAAAAGTTAATTACAGAATTTGATGCCTTTCCATGCTAGGCTGCACAGAGAAAGGTCATTTCACTATTTTGGAAGACCTTTCATCTCCAATACAAGTCAAAGTATATAAAATGTTAGTGGATCCAAACTACTGCGATATTCATCTCTCAATTTTCCACACATATAAGCTTGACTTCTGCTGCTCACTTCTGCTTTTACTTCTTTCAGTTTAAGATATTTTTTGTTTAAAGCACTAAGAAGAAAATAGTTTTTTTGTCAGTGACAGTCTGCAATTGGCATATTTTTTCCTGAAATTATTACAGTGCTAGGTTTTGTAGATTTCTTTATCTTTGGCTCTAGCTCTGACAATTTGAGTGACTTGAACCTTGAACTCAGAAATTGAAAGTGTGCTGTCTTTTGGCATTTTTTATCATCTTAAATCAGCCTGCTCATTCTCTTTTTAAAAATTTCATTTGTATATGGAAGAAGTATCTTCATTCAGGTGACTAAATATCAGTGTCAACAGGTGAGGGAAAATAAATCTGAAAATTAATTTTGAAATGCCAGTGTTCTATGTGAAGGATTATGATCTTATACCTATCTTACACTAGGTACTTTACATGAATAGCTTAAAATTTAATGTTTTAATTTTCATTATAAAATACTAACACTTTGTTGATTAAAACTGATTAAAATTTTAGACGGTTTTAATAGTTTAATAGTTTCACTGCTTGGTTACATCAGGACAGAAGAGACTTTCTAATATAACTGCCTTGTGCCATAGGCTTCCTTCGCACCTGAGAAGTCATTCTGGAAGATCCAATTGTTACGTACTGTAATTAAAAGATTAAAAGATTAAAAGATTAAAAGATTAAGGTCACCCTCAAGGGGTTATGACATTTCATTTCTAAATGTTATTCAGCATGAATATCATAATACTGTTCTCTTATAGTGATTCATACACACTCTCAAATGTCTGGGAAGACATTACTTTTGATGGTCTTGTACTTCACAGTTGGCATACATACCTCCGATGCCTCACATATTCTATGAAATACAGGATTTTTCTGTATTATGAGAACATGGGTTAGGGATAATTTAGGCAAACTTGACAACCAGAATGAGTTCTGAGGGACCTGGTAGATATCATTGCTAAGACACTCTCCACCTTTGAAAGGTCATGGAGAACAGGAGAGTTGCCTGAGGACTGGAGGAAAGCCAAAGCCCCTTCAGCCTCCAGAAAGGGGAATAACGAGGATCCAGGCCAGTCAGCCTCACCCCAGTACCTAAAAAGCTGATGGAATGGTTCATCCTGGATGTCATCGCTAAGCACATGGAGGAAAAGAAGGTTACCAGGAGTTGCCAACATGGATTAATCAAGGGGAAATCATGGCTGACCAATCCGATAGCCTTTTATGATGGAATGGCTCTGAGTAGATGAAAAGAGAGCAGCATGCCTTGAATTCAGCAAGGCTTTTGACACTGTCTTCCATAACATCCTCATAAGTAGGCTCAGGAAGTGAGGGCTAGATGAGTGGACAGTGAAGTGGATTGAGAGCTGGCTAAATGGCAGATCCCAGAGAGTCATAATCAGCAGCACAGGGTGTAGCTGGAGGCCTGAAGCTAGTGGTGTTCCATAGGAGGTGGTGCAGGGTCCAGTCTTCAAATTATTCATCAGTGACATAGATGAAGGAACAAAGCTTGCACTTAGTGAATTTGCTGATGATGAAAAACTAGGACAAGTGGTTGATACACATTCAGTAAGACCTGTACAGGGTGGAGAAATGGGTGGAGAGGAACCTAATGAAGTTCAATGAAGTCAGGTGTAGGGTTCTGCACCTGGGGCGGAATAACCCCATGTCCCATTGCAGGATGGGGATTGACCTGCCTGAGAAGAGAGGACTGAGAGAGGATCTTATCAATGCATAAAAACATCTTGATGGATGGTGTCAAGCGGACGGGGTAAAATTATTTTCAGTGATGCCCAGTGATAGGATAAGGGGCACAAACTCAAATAGAGGAAGTTCCATCTGAATATGAAGAAATATGTTTTTGCTGTGAGGGTAACAGAACACTGGAACAGGCTGTCCAGAGAGGTTGTGGAGTCTCTGTTTCTGGAGATATTCAAAAACCATCTGGATGTGATCCTGTGCAACCTGCTCTAGGTGAACCTGCTTTAGGAGGACTAGATGATCTCTGCGTGTCCCTTTCAGCCCCAGCTTTTCTGTGCTTCTGTGATATGCATTGATGAAAAATTGTAGGTAACCTCTGAAAGTAGAGCAAAAACAAACAAAAAAAGCTTTCGAAAGTTACAGGTGACTGAAGGTCACTGTGGGCTAGAAATAAGAGTCATGTGGATACACACTACCTATATATAATTTCTTGCCTGAAATCTTCATTAGAAGAAAAAGCTGACATTATTTTCAGAAAAGTATTAGAAGTGGACCATTGCCAGATATTTTGGGAGACTAAAGCAGTAAATGATGACTGTTATACCTTTCCTCCATATATTCAGTAGGGGGGAATTATCCACAACACTAATGTAGTTTGTAAAAGGAATGTTTGTTACACAAATATATGTGTTTTGCACTGTCTGGTAAAATGTCAATGCCAGAAGAGGCTGCAAATCTGATTGTCTTCCTTGCCAACTACATTTAATTCTGGAGGAAATATTCTGATTATTTTGCAAAGTTCAGATTGATAGTGTAAGTCTGAAGGACGGGTAGAACTGTTGGGTGAGAGATGCGCCATGCTTTTGAAGGTGATTCAGCAGAGCAGTGTAGAAGACCTCACAGTGGCTCCATGAAGGTGGGAAGAAGAAAAACAAGCAACCCAAAAAGCACAACCATTAGTCACAAGAGGATGTGAAGGTTTAGAGTTAGGTTAAAAAAGTTGTGACTCAGCTGGGAGATTCAGCTCTGAAAAGTTAGAAGAGAAATATGTATGTGGAAACTGAAAACCCATGTTAAGATGAGCACAACTAGGTAACAGCATGATTAATTTCCACTTGGTACAACTGTCTCTTAATTTTATCAAGGAATGGTTTTGAACTTAAACCTTAATAATTTATAACTTTTTTGGCTCAGTGTAGTGAAAAGCATTATGTGCTGGCCTGGTCTGCAAAAAAAACTGAGTTAGACATATTGTTCTTTTCAGACATTCCATTCAATGAATATAAATTCCCTCCCATTAGGATAAACCTAAAATCTTTTTTTGTGGTTATAAAGCTACAAATTATGCAAGTTCCATTTCCAGTGATCTTAAATGAAATCCAGCTTATCATCAGTAAGTCTGTGATTTTTATCAGAGAATAATGAGTCACCTCGCAAAAATCATTCTTTTTCAGGGAGTGCTTTGGGGTAAAGTACTTTGGTATTTTCAGGGTTTGTGTGGCAGGGTTTTGGTAGTGATGGAAGGGTGACTTGTGTGACAACCTGCTAGAAGCTTCCCCCATGTCCAACAGAGCCAACACCATCTGACTCCAAGACGGACCCATGCTGGAAAAGCCTGTTCCTGAAGGACTGCACCCTGTGGAAAGGACTCTGCGCTGGAGCACTTAATGAAGAACTGCAGCCCATGGGAAGAATCTACATTGAAGAAGTTAATGGAGAACTGTCTCCTGTGGGAAACCCCTGATGATGACACAGGGGAAGAGTTTGAGGAGTCCTCCTCTTGAGGAGGAAGGAGCAGCAGAAACATGTGATGAACTCACTGCAGCCCCCATCCCCTGTCTTCCTTTGTTACTGTGGGTAGGAGATGGAAAAATCAGGAGTGAAATCGAGACCAGAAAGGAGGGAGCAGACAGGGGAAAGTGCTTTTGAGACTTGTTTTTATTTCTCAGTGTCCTACTCTGGTTTGATCGGTAATAAACTAATTTCCAAGCATGGAGATTTTTTTGCTGCTGATGGTAATTGGTGAGTGACCCCTCTCTGTCCTTATCTCAGCCCACAGCCTTTGGTTAGACGCTCTCTCCCCTGCCCAGTTGAGCAGTAGTGTGATAGAGCAGCATTGGTGGGTACCTGGCCTTCAGTCAGCAGGAACCCACCACAGTGCTGTCTGCCCCAAGGAATTAAAAGATGTCTCAAGTATCAGAAGTCCTTTTCTTCATGCACTCTGTATTTATGTAGCAGTTTCATGCAGTTCTATCTTATGTAAAATGTTTATTTTTTTATCAAAGGAATTTACTGTTTAGCGATACAGAAGTGTAAAGAGACAAGGGCAGAGTCCTTAGCTCTGGGTCCTGATTCTTGCTCTGATATTGTTCCCATAGTGTGAATAAACATTAGTTTGAAAAGGTATTTGTCAAATTTCTTGCCCCTTCCACCTACTCCAGTCCTATGGGGAAACTGTGGTACAGCTTTTTTGCTCTGCTATCTAGAAACCATCTAATTCCCAGTCAGTTTGCAATAATTTCTTTTGTGTTAACATAGTCTTTTAACTTCTTTCTTCTTCCTTGCTTGATCCCTTGGTGCTTCTATAGAGACCAGCCAAAGCCCTTTCATCCTTTAGGTCTGGCCTGTAAAATAATTAATCTACTCTTGTAAAGGTGTCCTTTTCCTGAATAACCTAAATGCATATTCAGGTACATGAGCCATCAGAATCACACAAAACACAGCTGGGTCTTAGTAAAAAGACTTATATAAATATTTGTCTAAATCTCCTGGGAAATACCTTGTCTAATTTGTGCTAAGGTGCTGAGGTCACATTTTCCTCTCTGTTGTCCACATTACAGTCACCCTTGAATTTATGTTATTGAGATCTTATTATCTGCTGAACTCCATCTGACAGATTCCTATAGCCACTGTGTGATGTGACATTTGGTATAATTAAGTGCATCCTATTTCCTCTGTCACTCTTGCTAAGGTAAACTCTTTAAATTTTGTCATCTACTCATTACAGTAACAAGTTCTTACTTTAAAATCTAGAAGAAGAGTAAAATTGTTAATGAATTTTGGGTTGTGGCACTGTAAAAACATGAAGATCTCTGTGAACAGGACTGAACTGTCTGAAGCCATTCAGAGACATTCTACCAGCTTTGCTGCCTGCACTGACCTTGAACACCTTCTTCCTGGTAAAACTCAAATGTCTTAATTTGGTAAACTTAGTTCTAATAAGCTTCCTTCAGAAGCAACTGCTGTGGCTTCTCCCTTCACACAGATCTCTGTCTACCTTATAAGTCCTCTCTGTCTCATAATCCAGGGTTACAAGATGGTTCTCTCCCCAGAAGTGTTAAAAACCTTAATGAAGTTCAAATGAAATTCTTTATTTTATCTAAAAATGGGTTATTTTATTAGACCAGCCTGCTTCATCATATGCCAAAAATTACTAGTTTTCTTCAAGTATTTCTTTAAACCTCACATAGTAGGGAAGCTATTTTAGTTGCCCTGTGGTTGCAAATTTATTATGTATAATACTTTGAGGGGACCTTACAAACATTTAGGAAGCTTTGCTTAACCTATATTTATAGTGCTTCTTCCCCTTCCCCATTAAATGGGTCATTAAAATTCTGAATTCCCCTAAATTTCCAGAAATATTACCAGTTCTTTCAAGAATTCTAGAAATGCTATTTTCGTATCCATCTGTCTCAATCTTAACACACAAAACTTCTGAGCTTTGCTTCAGCATCAGCTTTGATAATTCCCGTTATCTCTCCCCTGAGACACACATTCCCACAAACCCTTTTATTTGTGCCCCAGGTTCAGAATTGCCCTTGTTTAAAAGCTGAGGTAAAATATTCACTTACAGTCATTCATATATTGTCTTTATGTTCATTGTCACTACATAATGGCCTGTCTTCCCTTCCACCTTCTTAATTCATGTAAATTATGGGCATTTTATAATTGCTTTTAATATTCTTAGCATGGTTCAGCCTAACTTCTACTGAATCATACTTTTCTCCTATACTTTTTGACCTCCAGAATTATTATTATTAGTTGTAATTTCTCTGTATTTTTGCCTGCTTTTTGCATGTTAGTTATTCATCCTGTATTCAGCTCCTCCTTGAATAGTTTTTCATATTTTTAGGCAGCTTCCAGAAAAATGTTTATACTTTCTATTTGAAACTTGAAGTTTAAAAACTAAATTAACTAAATGGTATGCTTTAAAAGAACCAGGCACTGAAAAATATATACGGACCCAATGATCATGAACTGGACTCTCTTTGCCTTAAATTAATAATGAGAAAAATTAACCGTACCTATGATTCAATTTACTTCATTGGGGGAAAACACACTAAGAAATTAAGGAGACTGAAAAGTTCAAGGATTTAGAAACTTAAAATAGTTTCATCATGTGGGATTTTTCTTGTTATTATTACCACAGTGATACTACTTGACTTCTCTATTTTTGCAATATCCATTTCTTAACCTCATGCAGTTCTTGCTACTATTTACAGTGTCAGTTCTACCCTTATCTCCATTTGACCACAAATTCTAGACCAAATATCATCTACTACCTCAGAAGGATAGATACACAGTGTTACTATTTATTGCCATAATTTACAAAAGAATTATCACAATCCCGTTTCATTTACCTCACTTTTTGTATACATTTTTTTCCTGAATTCCATGTAGTATTCACCAGTTTGAATCTTGTCTCATATACTATCCTGACACGTCTCTTTCAGTCCTGCAGTAGTGCATAATTATGGGACATGTATGTCTTTCTAGTCATTTGCCTTTATGGTTTAATCTTCCTGCACTGGTATATTAACAGCATGATTTGACTCTGAGCCACCCAAATTTTCAAGTGGAATAAGCACAGTATTTCATTGCCTATATAACTGAGTACAGACACTTTAAAATGCTTTTCAAAGAAACATAAATGCATTCTGGGAAAGTGATCTTGCTTTGCCAAAGCCAGTTCTTGGAGTTACATCAAATTCATCTTTTTCATCTCATTATCAAGAAAAGGTGGAAAAATTCTCTGTACTGTATAATATATATATGTACTTTATCTAAAAGAGTATAGTTTAATGTCTTGGATATGGGCAGGAATATGATTTCTAACAAACTAGGAAACACCTCTCTCCTAGTCTTTCAAATTACAGGACCAAAATCAGAGAGTGACCTGTTCGTCATGACGGTAAATGGTTTCACTTATTCCCTAAAGTTTTTCCTTGGCTACAGAACTCTTGTCTATAGAATGTATGAATGGATCTAGACCTTGGATGAGAAATAAACACAAAGACTGTTCTTGACTGGACTTTCTCTACATTTCTGTTATCTTCTGTGTCTATTTGGCAGATGTATTTAAACATTACTTTGGTGGGGGGTTTTTTGAACCAGAGTAGTGTTTGGATGCTATTGATCAATATAAGCACCAAGAAACAAAGCAGCGGACACAGGCAGTAATTTAATATTGACACACTGTAAGAGTTAGGCAGAGTGATTTAATTAAATTCTAGTGGAAAGGTACTTAACCTTTTCTATTAACCAGAAATTTATGCACAAAATGCAAAGACAAAGGCAGTTTGCATTAAACACTGACTTCTTTTAACTAAAGAGCTGTAGAGAGATTGATTGCATTTGCTTAAGAGGAAGCAGTGCTGCAAATTTCTTAATTCAAGTGGCTTCCATTTAATCGTCAAGTGGCTCCAGAGAAGGAGCAACTAGCTGAGAATAAATGAGGCTCTTTTGTTTCTGCTCCTTCCCAAGGACCCATGTTTGTAATTGAAACAGGCAGAAGATTCATATGTTGAAAGGGTCTTGAGCTCATCAGTTTGGTGTCTAAATATCCATATCCAGAGAGAGAGAGAGAGAGAGAGAGTGGGAGAGAGAAAGGGGCACAGAGAGATTTATAAGCATATCCCTGCCCAGCACTCCCTAGACCACAGAGGGAGAATATTTTGACTGTGGGAGATGGTTGTCTTTCTCGGAAGCCCAGCATAGCCTTTCCTGTCAGGCACATTTCCTTTCACTGACCACAGTTACTAAGGAAACAGCTTCTGTGTGAAGGCATGGTAGATGCCTCTTTCGGGGGTCTGAATGTGGGACTGCAGCCATCCAAAACTTGTGAATTGAAGCCTGCACTTCAGCGTACTTAACCTTTGATGTGACCGTAGATACATTGCGTAACATAGTGAGTTTTTGCACAAGGGAAGTGGCTGAAGGATGAGTTCTTCAGGGAGGGAGAGGCAAGAAAAATTCCCTCCTTCCTTGCTCTGAAAGAGTGGTCAGCAGTGCAAGCCACAACCTATTGGACACTGGGAAGAGACTGATTTAAGCCCTCTTGGAAAACCTGATACTAGATCTACAAAGTTGCGCAAAGAACATAAAACATTAATCATAAAAGGTATCAAGACAGTAATTGTAACAAAAATCCTTATCCTCATGAAGTTATATATATCATCAGATGAGCTGACAAATTTAGGAATATATGAGCTTAAGCTGACTCTGGTTTCATCATTCAAATCGTGTTGCCGACCTACAAGCTCCATTGATTCAAAATGAGGTGACTTAAGAGATCACTGTTGCTGCTGTACATAGATATTGATTTAAAATTCCTTTGTCTTCACATGAGCAGAAGAGACACTCACGATTCCAGTGAAATGCATCCTTTAAACAATACAAAGTATGTACTAATGTGAACCTAGTACACTCTTAATTGAAATATATTGAATATTAAATATAAACAATTTGCATCTGTGAATACCTGAAATACTGACACTGCTGTCGGAAAGGTTCTGAAATTACAATATTAATTACAATATTAATTGATGGGTAGTTCTGAGCACCACATAGCAGAACTCAGACTTTGTCTTAATTAGCTCCATGAGGATGAACAACACAGGCTGTGGGCTACAAACATTATTGGTACTGATAAAGAAGGCTGGCTTAGAGGTAGAGTGTAGCAATCTGAGATCCTTCTCAAGCATGCCAGTTAGTTCCCTTTACCTTTCTATATGACTGTGGAGACAAAGTCCACAAACATTTTTGGACTCTAACTCCCATAAAGGTATGGATCTTCTCACACATTTATGTTCTCATAGTCAAAATGGGACTCAGACCTCAGCAAGTCAAAGCTCTCCATGATTAGCACAGGTGCAGTCTCTTTGAGGAACCTGCAACATCTGTTTACATGTATGAGTAAAAATAAATATAAATGAAATCACTTTCTCTTACCTTCTCTCTTATTAGATAGTAAGATCTTGAGTTAACTCTTTTGTGTGTTCATACAGTAACTACCACAACAGGTCACTGATTTCAGCTGTGGCCTCTGTCTTTGCCACAGTGCAGTGGTAACCTTCATGAAAATGTGTATTTCAAGCTGTCCTGTCAGCATAAGTAGAAAAGAATGTTAATGGCTCTAAACAGATGATATGTTTATATTGCCTTCTTTCTGCATTTAAAGGTTGCAGTATTTAATACATCAGCCATTCTGAAACAAATTGAATGGCTTGCATTTAGGGAGCAGCAGACAGAGCACAGCAGTAGGCTGCTGGACTGAAATTCCTCTGGTTTCTGATTTTCCTGCCACTTTTAAATGTAAAATCTCTTTGCAATGATGTCATCAAGAGAGAATATAGCTGAGTGAGATGTACAGACAGATAGTCATAATTTCCTTAGGTCTTTCCTTCATTCTCCATGGCTAGAGATTTATAAATATAAATAAGGAAAAGAATTTAATTTGAATTTCGCTATTCATAGAAATTGCATTCAGAACTCAATATATTCCCTTTACAGTAGATACGAGTAATTATAATCCCCGCTAGCCTTTCCCTTTGTGTTTGCTGTCTTGCTTATTGTGTGGACATATTCTCTATGGATCACTTGGAGCTAAATGTAAGAATGCAGTTGTGTAAATGGGCATATGATGGAGGAAGGGGAGGGTGGTGCAGTCACAGCAGATCCTCAGCTTTTGGTAACAGATGATTTGCTGCAAATACTTCTGATGCCTCCAATATGTGTTCAGTGTAAACAAGGGGTTCTGTGAGCAGCTAATGAACTAATGACGCCAGATTTCCTACAAATTTCTGTCTCTTGATTGACTTTTTAACTGAGACACAGTTTCACATTATGCCTAAAACATTCTAACTGCAGAGCATGCCAAAAGAGGCAGTCCTGGTTCTTTACTTTCTACCTCGTGTTACCATCCTATCAGATCTGGCAATTATATGGCCGCGAGATAAATTTGAAACCTTCATTCGTGTGCGTGTGTGGTGTTATTCCAACTGGATCAATGAGCTGATTATCTCTAAAATCAGTACCCCTCTGCCAAGTTTGAAATTTAGTCACTAAGCTCTAATGATTTTAGACAAGTGAATGTGTCTGCAGGTGTATGCATGGGTTGGATGTTTAAGTGTAATGACTGTGTGCTGCAGTCTGATTTTAAAGTAGAGTTAAATGAATAGTTAATATAGTAAATGTGTCTTTGAAATGTCTCCATAGCCTGTGACAATTCATGCCAGAGAAGTACAACATGTAAAACTTCAGGAAAGTGAAGACACAGATAATTGTGCTGCAATTCAGGATTCTGATAAGCAACACATCAAACCTTCTGGCTGGATTCCCCATCATTTTTAGGGGAGTAAGTGGTATGTATTCAATGCACTTTGATGAAACAAATATGCAAATTTCACTTGTGGGATATGTCAAGATGTTATTTTACTTGATGCACATGTGTGCATCAGACGCTGTTGAAAAGAGTTTATATTTCTTGTCATGTCCAGAGTAAAATCAGTATAGGCATCTATGTAGACTAGTAATATGCAGTCCAACAGCTAGCTGAAACACCTTTAGGAGAATAACAGCAAAGGAATAATCAGCTACTCTGAGGGTGATAAATGACCTTTGAATCATTTATGGTGGTACACACTAGACAGAAAAGCAGACAAGTGTCTAAACTTTGATGGATTTGGTTGAATTATCTGCACGTGGATCAACAAACTATCAAAGTGGTTTTAGCAACTGCCCTCAGATATGCTGCTGTGTGTGTGATACTTGATGTTGACCTAAGGGAATTTGGGAGACATTGCCTTAAGTGCATTTTCTTTGCATTTGGAGATGAAGCAGAAAGGGTGTCTGGACTGTATGCAAACGTGCACACTGATGTGTTAACATCTGACACTTCATGAGTCTTGGTCCTTGGTGCCTGGCCACTTCCTATGTTCTCACTACACTTGTGTCACACTTCTCACTTGCTCTGATAAGCACCAGGCCAGCTCAGTGTTGCACTGATTATCCTAGGTAAGTGCTCCTCTGGAGGGCTGCTGCCTTGCCGCTTCTTCAGCTCCGGCTGTGGATGTGCTTGGTTCAGCCATTGCACAAACTCTGTGCCTCCCCTCTCCAGATCCACTTGCCCTGGCAGGTGGCCCATCCATGTGCTGGTGTGTGTGTTTCAGTCTTGTGGGAGTTTTGCCTGGCCCAGTTTTTGCCAGTGAACAGGGTGGGGTACAAAGATGGCTCCTGCATGTCCTGAGTAAAGATTCTGGAAATTTTCCACCATGTCCAGCAGAGCCAGTCTCTGATGGCTGTAAAATGATGGACATGCTGCTGGTAAAACCTGGGCCAATTAGAGATGTTAGTTACGCCTCTGTGAAAACATATTTAAGAAGAAATCAAAACAATGTGAGCACGCACTTCTTTTTAGCTAGGGAAGGAGGAGGAGGAGGTAAAAATATGTGAGGGAGAACAACATGGAGGCACCAAGGTCAGTGGAAAGGCGGGGGAGGAGGTGCTCTAGGCGCCAGAGCTGAAAACCCTCTGCCAGCCGTGGTGAAGACCATGGGGGAGCAGGTGGTCCCCCTGCAGCCCATGGAGTCCAGGGGATGCAGAGAAACCCCCACAGCCTGTGGGGAGGTGCCCACGCCAGAGGAGCAGATGATGCCTGCAGGAAGCTGTGATCCAGTGGGAGTCCCAGAGACTGAGAGTTGCAAAGGCCTTGCAGGAGAGAGAAAGGCCTTGCTCCCGGGATGGAAACAGCCTGGCCTCGGCTTGGAATTCTGCAGCCTGGAGAGAATCTCGGACAGCAGCAATCGGGCGGGGCTGCTCGTGAGATTGGACCCACGCCAAAGAAGTTCGCACAGGACTGTCTCTCGTGGGAGGGACCCCCATGGCTAAGTAGAGGATTCTTCCCCCTGATGGACTGACCCTGACCAAAGGAAACCCCCACACCCTGCCCCCACCCCGGAGCTGTTGGTTAGAAGGAAGGAGGGAGGGGGTGAGCTGAGAAATGGCCTTAATAGGGAGAGGGGTGAGTAGAGAAGCAGTGATTGTAGCAGACGAATTGTGGCCTTGGACTGATTAAGAAACCCCACATGCCTTGCCCTAGCCCAGATCTGTTGGTTGAATAGAGAGAGAGGGCAAATAGAGAAACAGTGTCTGCAGTAGAAGAATTGCGATGGACTGACCTAAGAAAAACCCCACACCCTGCCCCTGCCTGGGAGTTGTTAGTTAGTTAGAAAGGAGGGAGGGGGTGAGCTGAGAAGTGGTGCCTTAAGAGGGAAAAGAGGGGTGAGCGAAGAAATGGTGTCTTAAGAGCTTATTTTTATCTCCAATTTATCCTCTGACTCTGTTAGATTAATAAATCACTTTTTTTGCAACTTTAAGTTTCCCGCCTGCTCTTGCCCTGAATCTCGTGCGGCCCTTATCAGTGATCTTATCTCAACTCATAAGTCCAGTGTTTTGTGTTAGTTTTTCCTCTCCTCTGCATAGCTGCAGCAGGAGAGAGCATAGAAAGCAAACGTTGTAGGTGCCTGGCATTTAGCCAGGGTCAAACCCACGACAAGTCTGATGCACAGCAGTGGCTTTGGGGAGCTGAATGCAAAGCCATGGTTCAATTTTGGCATTTTCAAGGCCTGCCTGAAGGGCCAGATTCTACCTAGTCAGCCATGCGGCAGCTTGAGCTCTTGTGACCCCAGGACTTTTGTGCTGGTCTGATGCAGTGAATATTAGGGATCTTATCACTGCCTTGCTGGTGGAGTGCTTCACAGAGTGAGGAGAATCACATTGCCTCTGCTTCAGCATCTGCAAAATGTATGAAGTTGAACTCAATAGTCTTCTTAAAGTCCTTTGGTCTGTGCATGATGTGGGTGGTAAAACAGCTGAAACAAACCACTGTGACAATTGCACTATTTCTGATCTACCCTGCAAATTTTCTGGCATAGCTAGAGTAGGGAAGCAGGTATGCTGACTTGAGTAATGGCACAGAGACATTTGCCATCTTACTAATATAATTTAAATTTAATTTTGTGAACTGATATAAACAGTGGCACAAAAACAGTGTTTTTGTTAGCATCAATCGTACCCACACTAAAAGTATTTGGCAGAGTTATGCAAGACAACCCTTTCTAAACTACATAGAGATATAGTCATGTTATATGTTTGATCGTTTTCACCTTCCACAACACCTTGTTTCAAAGGAATCTTTGGTACTCATTACTGTCACAGGTTATTATTTTATTACCATATTTGTGTCTGTATTTTACTCCCATTTTCTTCTTGGTAAGCAGACCTGTCCCCTTCCAACAGCCCTTCACCTCCCCCCTCTCCTGCAAGATCAAACAACAGACTTCTAAGCACTGGAATGGATTTCAGGAGGGCTGGAGGCTTGGGAGGGGTATTGCCTGCTGGAATTACCTACCACCCTCTTACTTTCATACCCTTATAAAGATATACCATGCAGTAAACATTAGGTAACATTTTGATTCTGGACTGTTCACATTTTGTTGCTTGTGGTAATAATATCAGAGGAAGTTCTTTGGTATTATTTTACAGAATAAATTTGCTTTCCCTTCTTTGTGAGGAACCTGGGGGTGGATGGTTTGGATTCTCTTCCTAGTTTGGGAAATGAAAGCACATATATCTGTGCAGGCTTATTTGTCCTGCTGAGAAAAATGCATTGTAGGCCTACCCAGAGGAATATTAAATGATATCCAGGTTTTCAAACTTTTACTTAGAAAAGGAATTGGATTTAAAATAAAAATGCTGTCTTATTTAGCTAGGCAAATCCACATAAAGGACTATAATTTCAGCGACTCTTGCTTTCCCAGTCAAGGGATTTAGACAATACAATTTGGGGATTTTTTCTTATTAATGCTAATTTTTAATTTTAGTTTAAAATGGTATTTGTTTGTAGGAGCTATAACTGACACCACAATAGCTGATGCCATAAGGGTACTGTTTAAAATGGAAACTAGAAAACAGGGCATTAAACTATAGCTGACTGAGAATAATGTTTTTCATATCTCCAGTCCACAAAAAAAATATCAAGCCCAAATCAACCATAGGTGTAGAGCCTCTTTTAAGAAACTGTTATCTTTCATTCCTGCTGATGTACTAGTGCCCAAGGGTGCCAGTACATCATTGTTTTATGATTTAAGTGCTAAATCAGAAAAAATCAGAAAAAAACAAAGAACCACAAACATTTGTGCAATCTCACCAAAAGAGCACTCAGCCCTCTCCCAGTATCTATAAACCAAATGTCAGTCATAGCGTTAATCTGAATACAGTTAAATAAAACTTCTACCCTTCTAAAATACAAATTCCAGCCCAGCTCTGTCCCAGGTACATGTTCTAGACTACAGACAACCGTAACAAATAAACTTTGACATATTCATATTTGAAAGGCCAGCAGTGGACATTTCTGTGTTAGCTGGGTTTTGATGGCAGCATTTCTCTGAGCAGCTCTGACACTACGTGCAGTTAGCTTTCTGTTCTTGTTGGTGGGCTCTATTATTTTGCTTCAACAGAGATCCTTAGATCCTTATTTTTGTTTTAATTGAAAGAGATGAATTTTTACAGACAACAATACACCTATTGTGGCTTAACCCCAGCCAGCACCCTCTCCCCTCCAGTGGCATGGGGGAGAAAATAGGAAGTGTAAAAGTGAGAACATTCATGAGTTAAGATAAAGACACTTTAGTGGAGCAGAAAAGGGTGGAAAAAATTTTAATAATAATGATGATAAAAGAATTAGAGATGCACATTAGAGATAAAACAAGAGATGCACAATCAAATGCTCACCACTTGCTTGCTGATTTACATCCAGCCAGTTCCCAAGCAGTGGCCACTGGCCAGATTTCCCCCATTTTATATGCTGAGTGTGATGCCATAGAGTATGGAATATCCCTTTGGTCAGTTCTGGTCAGCTATCCTAGCTGTCCCATTGCAACTCCTTGATGGTGGGGTGGGGCGTGAAAAGCAAAGTCTTTGGTTCTGTGCAAGCACTGTGCGGCAATAATGGAAACTTGTCTGAGTTATCAACACTTTTTCCAGCACAAATCCAAAATGTGGCCCCATACCAGCTACAATGAAGAAAGCTAACTATTCCAGCCAAAACCAGCACAACATCATTTTACCTGTTATGGTTATTTCTGACAGAGAGATGCCCTACTTTAGTCTTAGAGGTCCAGATAAGTAGGTTTACACAGGCTTTGTAAATGCAAAGTCCATATGCAAAAGGAAAATGCCTTGGGGTCATCTTCTGTCAGGTGAAAACCAGCTGTCTGACATCACACAGCAGCTCTGCACAGCAGCTGGGGACAGGAAGTTGCTGAGCTGGAATTAATGGGGAGGAGACAGATTGATTCTTCGTGTATTAGCAACCCAGAAAGGTAATAATGAAAAAAAAGAGAGAAGTCTACATGCTTTGCTGGCTGAAACAAGTGTGGAATTATAAAATCTTAGGTGATGTCGCTTTTAAAAATAAAATTCAGAACTATTTGCTACATGGTGCATAAAAGTGCATTTACTGTTAGCACATGTTTTAAATCACTGGATATGGGATATGAATACTCTGCTATTGAAAATTTAGTTGCCAGAAATGTATGCTTTGGAAGGTTACAAACACCTAAGGTTGGCATGACGTAGGTGTTCACTGTCTCCAAGTAAGTTTAAGGAATGTTTTGAGGAAGCCATGTGTCATATTTAGTAGTAATCTTCAATCTGTGCATGTCAGAATACTGACTAATGAACTCAGCAAGTGCATTTATACAATGAGAATTGTGCTAGCATTTGAAATTCTGTTTTTCAGTTGTTATCATCTATTTCAAACATGTATTTAATTTATTGCAATCATCCTGAAAGCACCTCCTACAGAAGCCAAACAAAATATTCATGCCCTGAACTGGAAAGCTGGACAGTTCTTGGGGGCATTATCTTAACTTGGGATTTAAATGAAAGATTCTGGACATTGACTAGGCACACTAAAGTTGCAATCCTGTCTAACCGAATCAGCATGCATAATTCCTATTTTTCCATTTCAGAGTAGTAAAAACAAAATATCCTATTAAAAAAGAATCCTGGACTTCTCTAATTTCCACTTTCATTGTCTAACCAAGTTTTCCCAGCACTTAACACTCCTTGTGAATTTTGCTATCAAAATTTTCAGACTTTTAAACATTAAAAGCAGCACAATGGTGCATCAACCTCTTCTGGCAACAACAAAAAATTCAAGAGTTGACGGAAGGTTCATTATGCCCTTTGCTGAGTCTCAAACAGAAGGGACTAGAGACTGCAGAAAATTAACATTATGACAAGGAGCACTACACAAAATATCTGTGCCCTCATGGTGTGCTGGTTTTACCATTTGATTAGCAAACTCTTCAAGTAAAATGGTTTCAACAATACTGTAGTTAATAGCTGAGGTGATGGTTCTGTTCTCCCTTAGAGCCTCCATTACAGATGGTTTCCCTAAAATTTCCTTTAGTGTGAAAATTTCTCTAATTGCTTCATTGTGCCAAGTGGAATGTCTTGGAAAACTTAAAATAAATGTATTCCACCATTTTGGAGCTAGAGAAGCATTTGAAATGAGTATTGTTTAATATTTGTCACTTTTCAAGTTCCTCCCTAAAATCAATGTGATTTTAATTTAGTCTTGTATCTTGAGACAAGTCAGTGGTGGAGATGAGAAGCATCTATTCTGATACATCTGTGTAAATAACTAAATGACGTGTATGATCTTCTTGGTTGTTGTCTGAAGCAGTGTATGATGCATTACAAAGTAGTCCTAGTGTGACATTTCTGTATGTTGCTTTACTTTTAACATGATTTAAGAATGGATTAAAAAGCCCTGCCAGACTTTTAATTGAGTGTTGGCACTTGCACATACAAAATCTAGTGTTTAACAGTTGTATCAGAGCAAGTGTTCAAAGGTAAACTCATGTTAAGCTTTGACAAATAAAAATAATGATAGTCTATATGTGCCAATAGTAAGAGAATCAAGATTAATTAATAAATTGCAATTTGCAGCTACATATGTTCATAGTGTTCTGATCTCCAAGTCAGACACTAGAGATTATTTCTATATATATGACAGGGCTCATCAGTCACTGTTGCTTGAGATATTTTATTTCATAGCACTAGAGAGCTAGACTATTTCAAATCTCATGAGAGACCAGAGAACAAGTGTGCAATGTAGCTGTATTCGCAAACAAGTGGCTTCAATAATGAGGAATATTGCAGTTGTTACAGATTTCAGCAAGGATGCTGAAATGCCATCAAACAGCTTTGGACCTGTACTGACTTTGGCTGAACTCAAATTAATTAAAAACTTACAGTACATCGTAGCAACAATATCTGATCAGACTCATCGATATTTTCTCATTCTTACAGTTGCTTTTAATTAAGAGAAAAGTACATTTTTCAAATTGGGGTTAACAATTTTCTGAGAATCATCCAACAGTTATGTTCTTTGATAAGCACTAAATTTCACTTCTCTGGTAAAACATAGAAATAGAAATTTTTACTATTCTTTCACATATGGCATCACGAAATTTGACTTCTATAAATTTAGACATATAAATTTTAAGAAACTTCTCAGAGGCAAAAATTTTCAGACATTGAAAACCAGGTGGCTGAACTTCCTTTTCAGGAAAAGGAAAAATACATATTTTTCCCATTCAAGTGTATGTTTAAGAGGCCAATCTCAACAATAATGTTACAATTTGTAAAATCCAATCTGCATATATATTTTGGTTATGTAATTATAGTTAAAACCTGTTGAATATAAAATTTGCACCTATTGAGCTTTTTACAACCATATAAATATACAAACAGTAATTAAACACGGTTTTGACAGCCCTAGTCAGCTATTCTTTTAATTTCCTGCAGCTAACATACGAATTTTCAGCCCCTGGACATCAGAATGAAATATGCAATTGATAACTTGTTGCCACTGTTTCTAACCCCACCCTCCTCCCACCCAGGGATCAACACTTTACATCAGTCAATAACTTAAAAGTACATATCTTCTGTAGCAAAAAGATAACTGATGTAGATGCAGTTTTATTTAATGCTTTCAGTCCTGAACAAGCTCTACACAGAATTTTGAAGTGCAGAATTAAGATGAAAACATTATCTGTTTTACGCCTGGCTCTCTGAAACGAGAATTATGAGGACAGATTCCCTCATATATCACCAATAAGATGCAACAAACAATTTTAATGAGAATTTTATAAACCAAATGAAGCCCAAAAGAATAAATTCCTAGAAAGATTCGAGACACTTTGACATTTGAAGAACCCGACGTGGAAGAGACCCAGTATTCTTAATTCATTGCACCAATGGGGAAATGAGGCACTAAGCAGTCAAAGTTTTTTTTAAAAGTTACTGGTTTTAATCACCCTTAGTCCTTCAGTTTTTGTTTGATCCTTTTAAACAGATTCAATATATGTTGCTTTTTCGTTCCTTTTTTTTTAAGACTGGTGTGAGTTTTGCTTTCCTTTATGAAGGCTCTCAAGAGGAGGTGTGATGTATGTGCAGTGCTGTGTACACAGAATGAGATCATGGTAATTTAAGAATCACTAAATTGAGGAGCAGAGCTTCCATGTGACTGGCCTTGAAGATAACACGCTGGCATGAAAGAGACAGATGAGAAATCAAAAGGTGCTAGGGAAAGGGGACGCACACAAATAATCTACAGGTTTATGCCATGTGAGGAAGGGGTGAGAATGCCTGCAGGGAAGTTATAGTACTGATCCCAAATGAATAAATTCAAGAAAATCCATCTTTAACTAGTCACCACAGTCAAAAGCTGTGGTACGAGGTAGCTAAGTAAAATTACACTGGAACAAATCTGCTTTGGCTGTTTAACTTGCCTTTTAGGTTATTTCACTTTATCACCTTATGTGTGGTTACAGGAAATTATTATGATGGCAGCATTTGTTGATGCTCATAAAGTGATCATTAAGCAAGAAGGAAAGAAATGTTTTACAATGAAGATTCTAAACCGGTAATTTTAGAATTAAAATGTATTTCAATCTATCCCAATATAATATGTTCATCAGCACAGTAATTTATTTTGTCTGAAATATTTGTCATTCTATACCCAACTGTAATTATCTCTTTAGGACTAATTCTTGTGACCGTGAAAATTTCTAATGTGGATATAAAATGCAGCTAAGGCTTATGGTTACTTCAATATTCTGGGGTAAGCTCCTGCTGAATGTGTGTGAACACTCCAGTCAAACAATTTATGCTGAAGGAACAGAAAAGTGCCTCATGCCCGTGAATGAAGCAGTGTAGGAGTCAAATATTGAATGCTTCTGAAAAACTGCCTTGAAGAGGCCATTAACTGGAATTTACATGGGTAAATTGACTGCTGGGTAGCTCAGCCTGTGATGGTGTCTGGGTATAGAAAATTCCATGCACAGTCACCCAGACTGAGCTCTTTAGGGACAACTTAAACCTGGAGACTTCACTATAGTAAAATGGAAAAAGTAATGGAACTAATAAGCTTTGTTTGTAACTCTGCATAAACATACTATGAAAAATTGTTAAATTATGTAGAAACCAGTTTTTTATGAAATTATTCACGGGTTTCTACATAAATTTTAGGCAGTGCTGACACAGCAATATTACTTAACATTGATAATCTTTTTTTCCCTCTAAGTATCCCAGAATACCTAGAGCCACAATGACTCTTCTTCAGTGAGTTTTTTGAGTCACTGTCATTAAACTGACACCAAAACATCATTTATTGATGTGTCATTTAATGAAATGAGGGAAGGCCTATTGAAATATAGATTTCTCTGAGTGCTGAAAGAGGAAAAGTCTATAATGAATCAAAAGCAGAAGTACCAAATCCTTTAGTTTTAATATAAAATATGGAAGTTTTTGCCCCAGCTGACATTAAATTTACGGTTATGGGTGTTAGATTTAAAAAAAAAAAATTAATGACAGAGCTTTTTCCCTTCCCATATGAATGAGTAGTAATTGTATATTCATGTGTTAACATGCAAGATCAAAAAGTTCTAGTAACATACCAAGAAAATCAAGCTACCTTCTAGAGAATTAAAATGGAATGGATTCCCCTGGTGTGTTAGAGAAAATGAATTTCCCTATAGTCTCCATTTCCAACTTAAAGGACCTGCAGGTGAGGGCAATTGTGAAATGTGAAATTTATAACCAAGGACGAGCAAAGCCACTTGGCTTAGTAAAAGGGAAAAATCCAGCTCTGAGTGGTCCATTTGTTAAATGGGGATGGTTTTGGGTGACCCTAAATCCCTAGATGTGATAGTTCTGGTTGTCATATTTGAAATGTCTGTTCCATGACTACATTGGCTGGTGAGTCAATGTGTTCCTGTACAGTGTAGTGATGCCAGGATTCATCCCTTTCTGCAGAATTTATTTTACTCCATTGCACTTTTTGAACTTTTGCTGAAACTAGCTGAAAATGCAGTTGTTTTTGTGCTTTCTGAAACTACTGCCCATGCTTTAGACAACAGTTTTCCTTCTTCTCCCACAATCTGCTCTCAGAAAAGTGCTACCAATTAAAATATGAATATCACTGGCAAAAGCTCAGTGTGTTTCTGAAACAGGCTTGAACACAAGAAATATAGAAATAAACTTCTAAGATTGTATGTTGTGACTAAATTAATAGAGTCTTCTTTTGTGTCTCCCTCAGCTGCCCAGAAAATCTGACTACCTGAGCTTGTGGCTTTCTTCAGTGATGATGCTCAACAGTGTCTCCATTGTTTAATTATGCAGAATATTACTTTTGCATCTACCTATATTAATATATTTAAAGTGGTCAATAAGAGACAGTAATTCTGTCATAATTCAGATAGAATTGTTTTGGTTTGGTTTGGGGTTTTTTGGTGTTCCACCCCACCTCCCCGAAACTTTTTTTGTTTTTGTTTGGTTCGTTTTGGGTTTTATGTTGTTTTTGTTTTGTTTGTTATGTTTTGGTTTATTTTGTTAAGGAGCATGCAGAAAAAACATTTTCTCTTATTTATCAGCCAGGTAAAAATGGGAACTACCCTCTAAATCTTAGGTATACTGGTATTTTCATCTGCTGAAGTTTGACAATGCTCATTGCCAACAGAAATAGCTTATGCATAAAGGCTAGGAGCACAAGCTGGTAGTCTAAAAACTTATGGAGCAAAACTTGTAAGACAATCAGAGACTGAAGTTTGTAAAAGTAGATATCAACTTCTGATCTCTTTTTTGTTATGAAATTTGATTTTCCTTTTAAGGAATTTCTCTGTTTACTGACTGACAGAAAATGAAGATAGTGCACCAGAATGTCGTCACATTGGTTAAAACATAAATCCTTGAATTCATATGGACTTTTAAAAGTTATAACAAGAAATACAATCACTGAAATACTAGCAGCTGGACTAAACAGTTCCCCTAAAAACATCTTTGTAGTATCAATTTTGAGACAAGTATGTGACATTGATAACTAAAACAAAATAATTGACCATCCTGGCAAAACATTGAAGGACCGCTTCGGAACAAAGAGAGGTGTTTGGAAAAGAGATCAAAATAATACTTGATACATAAGGAAAACGACACAACAAAATTGCCAGACTGTGGTGACATCCCCCAGTAAATACCCCTGTATCTCTATAAAATGCTAGTATAAGCATTTAAAGCACAAGACACCAGAAAAACATCACAGAATCACAGAACAGGTCAGGTTGGAAGGGACCCCAACCTCCCTGCTCACTCAAGGTCATCCCAGAGCACATGGAACAGGATTGCTCTTGAATATCTCCAGTTCCTGAATATCTCCAGTTCGGGAGACTACACAACCTCTCTGGGCAATCCGCTCCAGTGCTTTCAGTAGGAATGAAATTAAAAGAAAGTAAAAACAACAAAAAGATTTTGTTCTTTTTCTATCTGTGCCTATTTATTTCTGCATATATTCCTCTTTTTTTTCTGGTGCACAGATGTTTTTGAAAATACATCCTACCCTGTCTTTGTCCTCAGAATACAAATTAAATCAGTTTTATGTTTAAGGTAAGCTTTTGAATCTATGTCAATGTATTCTGTATCAGGATGTACCATCCTTTCTGTTAGGCTTTGTCTTTGTTCCCTTTTAAAACTTGTAAAATGCTGTAGGTAAAGGACTATTCTCTCTGTACATCCTGTTGAAATCTGCAGAAACTGCAGTTTTCTATTACCCTTGAAATTCAGACTGTACTTTAATGTGCATCACACAGCTTTATGAGTCTAACTGTGGACAATCATGTTTGAACAATAAAGAATTTGGCTGCAGAAGTGACTGATTGTATAGTATTTTTCCTTCACCCCCTGATTGGATCATTTTATGTAGGATCGGCTACACCAGAAGTAGAGTGATGTCCCTTTAAAAATTTCAATTTAATCACATAAATAAGCTCAACTGGTGGAAAATTGGCAAATGATGGGCAAAATTGGTCTGTATTAGACAAAGAGCTGTATACAATTCAGTAGGAACAATTATCTGATTGATCACAATTTACAGATCAGTGTTTGAGGTTTAACATTTCATGAATACATAGAATATAAACTGGATAACTTCTTGCATAAATTGACTTCAGGTCCTCACTATTGATCACTTGCTGCATTTTCATGATTGCACCATTTGCAATTCTTTGGAGAAAACTGACAAGAGACTTCTGCTCCAACTCCAGCAGCGATAGCTCAAATCAGATTTAGTCTTGCCTTTGTGTTTCTTTTCTGTCTCAGCCAGAACATGAATTTAGATTCCTCTTGGGCACTTAACCTTCCAAATCAGAATGTTTCCTGTTACACAAACATTGCAGAGAAATGTTGGCTCAGGGATTTACACATACTACTTTCATTAGATACATTAGTGATGTGTCTGCCTTGCAGCATCTCCCTCACCCATATAAAAATATGTTGAATACACATACATTGAGTATATTGCTGCCATAATAAACACTATGTTTTTACTATGTATTATTATCAGTATAGAAAAGCTTTTTGCTATTTCTTTATGAACAAAATAGTTTTTAAGCTTGTAAGGGTTGATAGATACAGATACAGATAGATACAGATACAGATGTATCCGTATCCTTATAACTTTCAAAATGTGTAACATGAAACTTCTAATTTACAGAAAATTAAAGTGATAAATATAGTTATTATGCTCTCTTATTAAAGGGAAATGGAAATTTGATAGAATAAAACATTTTTTAAATAATTGCATTTACTGAGTGAGATATCACACAATTCCCTGTTTTTGAAGGTTCACAAAAGGGCATTTAAGATGCTGTATTTTGTTTGTGTGAACGCAGCCTGAGAGAATTCCCTAAAATAACTGATTTTTAAAGATATGTCTCAAGATATTTAACTAAGGAAGCAAGTTGAAGACCAACCACTTCTGCCTTGTTAAATACTTTCAAGAGAGCTTAATCTTAAGCACAAAGTGTATTACTTGTCATTTGCAGTTCACTGGAACAACTTACAGTTTATCCTATGTATCACAGTCTGCTAAATCACAACCTCTGTGTGCCTTTTTTCACCAGAATGAAACACTGGAAAAATAAAAGTAAATCCTGAAGGGCATATTGACAATAGCAAACCCAGAATGAGAAAAGAGATCCACTTTTGATCAGCACTGTATAGTCTGAACAGCAGCTTTATCAAGGCACAAATGTCTTCAAAATATAATTGCTTTGGCAATAGCAATACTTAATTACATATAAATATAGTCTAATAATGAATAGAAATAGGTGACTAGATCTGCAAAGCTCTTATTAAGATATTTTTAATTTTTTTTCTTTTTTGGACAAGCGTTTGATATTGTTGTTTGGTTTTTTTTTTTGGTGGTGATCGCGGTGGTGATGTTTTTTCTGTCTAATAAAAACTTTGGGCTAAACCCACGAGTATTGTAGACAATTAAATGTGTGCCCAGCTCAGTAGTTGGTCTGAGGTGGATTTACTTAACTAGGTGGATAAAGCTTAAATATGGTTAAGGTTTGAAGGAAGCAGAATGCAGAAATGTGTGGTAGAGGGGAAAAGAAGAAAAGTTTCTCCATACACAGGACTGTCAGGACAAAATGTAGTGAACTGAAACGGCATTAAAGCAAACATGAAGACAAACATTTTGATCAGAAGGATAGCAAGGCACTGGAGAGATGTGGAGTCCTCTGATTTTTTATTTTTGATTTGGTGTTATGTTAAATGTGTGCTTTTAGCATTGATATTGAACAAGCGACCAACATTTATTAACACAGCATTGAGATCAAAGTAGTACATATATTTAAAAATATGTTAGTACATATAAGCTGCAACGAGATCTTTATCCCCATGTGCTATATACCGAGCAAAATCTTATCCAGATCTCTCAAACTTGCATTTGCATAATGTTATGCATGCGTACACTTCCAAAAAACTCAGAGAAATTATCCAAACTGCAAGTTAAACATATGTACAACTGAGCCATAGATATCTAGCTCAGAGACACACAATGCAACATTACATGTTAAGGCTGTGGCAGAGCTAGAAACTGAATCAAGATCTTTTAAACCATTGTTGAGTTACTCAACCACGAAGTTATCTTTGCTACTTTAGTATTGTCTCGTAAGTAAGAGAGTTATCTTTCAGTACATAGTGAAGTTAATTTCTATTGTCCAAATCCATATCATAATGAAATGGAAGTAAAAATCTAAATGCTTTGCCAAATGAAAATTTAAGCTAGGCACCACAGTGGAAAAATGAGGCCACAGAGAGGAGACATAAACTGTCTGTCTGCAAGGTCAATAGGCCAGGGAACGGAAAAAAAAAGAAAGAATGCAGCTTTATAATATTTTTTCTTTCAAGTTGTATATTTTTCTAAATGAAAAGCAAAATTTTCACTGAACATATCCATCTAGTATGCCTACAACTGCAAATTGTATCAGGCTTGCTCTAAATGTGTGAGTGGGACATGAGTCCTGTATGTTCTGTACGCAGCACCTTGAGAAAGGTGTGAGCTGCCCTACGCCTCTGACAAATCCAGATCCAATTAGATGCATTTTATCATTTATTTGGTGCTTGCACAAGGACAATTATTTAAGCTGGAGTCTGCTGATATTTTGTGGAGACTTGTTTATGAAACATCTAAAAAAATAAAAGAGTTGGGCATTGATGGAATAGGGGAATGTGCTTTTCTCAAGATTATGGAAGCCAAAACCTGCGATAGAAAGTGAGTTATGACAGTGTTAGAAGTGACTGAGCCATACTAATGAAAAAGAGCTTACCTATAAATTGGGAACTAAGAAGAAATTATTGTTTGAACTTATTTTTGCTGCTTTTGTTTTTCACTGCCCAATAGTTCTGAGTTTAGCGAAAACATGAGACTGACATGCTCAAATGAATAAAAATAAATATTGCTTTTATTTTGCCCTAATTATTTTGTCAAAGTTATAGTAAAGGAAATGTGGCTAGTCATGTAACTATCCTAACATTACAGTGTTAATTATAGAAGCAAAGTATATATTCAGGATGCGTAATTAAAGCAGCTGATTATTGAGTAGTCTTGAGCACCCACAGACAAATGGAGATCTAAAGATGATATTTGGAAAAACTAACAGATTAGGAAAGCAGAGACACTGATTTCGGGGATCTAAGGCCATAGACATAAGCTCAGTGTCAGAGAGGGCAGCTAGGAAACTCATCAGGAAGCAGTAACATAACTAAAGTCATAAAAAAGACAGGGATCTGACAGGGTGAACAAGGAGAAGAGTAAAGAGAGAGGGAATTTTTAACAACTTCTTTTTCTTCCTATCCTTATGGTAGGATCTATAACGGATTTGGAAAATACAGTGTTATACCAGGCAGCTTCGTAAAAGCAAATGAAAACAGGCTGTGCTGTGAGTGGCACAATATTGAAGAAAAAACCAGATCTCTTCACCCAAACTGAGATCAGAGAGACTGAAGCTCAAAGGAGCTGAGAAAAAAGGTAAAGAAGCCTAAGGCACTGGAATAGCTAGTGGTGTACAAGCAGGTGTGGTTTTTATAAAGCCTAATACCTATTTGCTAAATCAAAGTGAGAAAGGGTTAAATAGAGGTAGCCCTCCTGTTGAAGGAGATCTTTGCTGACAGTGGTCTGTGGGGTAATCCTGTTTGCTCCCTCCTTTCCCAGTGTATGAGCTCTGACGTGTCAGGAAACCCTGAAAAGTTGTAGTTGCAATAATTTATTCATCCACGGCACAAAAATGTGTGTGCATTTGTGTTGAGTAAAGGGAGTTGTCCTAATGGAGGGGAGTAGCTTCTGCCCTGAATGCAAAGGTCACTGACTGAGACAACGGGATAGAGGATTCTGGTAAAAGTCTTCTGCAAGTAGATGACCACATATGGGCTTGAAAAAGAGAATGCAAACTACCAGAATCCAAATGAGAAACACATTCTTGGTTGATTCTCTGTTCCTAAGACTGCATTATTATGTATAGTATATGTAAATCTGTATTATTATGTGTAGTATGTGTAAATCCTGCATTGGCATGAAAAACCTGGCTGCATTGGTCACATAGCTATTAACCTTCAGTTTATCTAAAGTGACTATCAATAGATTCTTTTTAATGATAGTAATTTGTATTTTGTTTATAGAATATGTAGATCTCTGTCATATTTCCAGTTCATTTTAGGGGAAGAGAGTAATGTAAATTCATGTTGAAAATCTAAATATACTGCTGAATATAACATATAGAAATCTATGATCAAGCTTCTTTTAAAGTATCTCGGGACATGGAATCAAAGAATCATAGAATGGCTTGAGACCTTAAATCACGTCTGATTCCAATCCCCCACCATGGCCAGGGACACCTTCCAACACAGTGATCCAGAACTAGAAGCTTGTTGTGTTAGAACACTTGAGATTGTTTTGCCTTGTAATATATCTCTGTTATCTGGCCCTGAAGAATCATTTGCTCTGGACCCTTTTTTAGAGAGACTTTTCTGTTGAAAACACTCCATGAACATTTAGTCACTGGCTGGTCTTACATCTTTTTATATCTTAAAGCCAGGAATCATTAAATCATGTAAATGAAATGCTATATTTTGCACTGTTATTCCTGTACTGAGTCTAATGATTTGTATTTGATGTATTATTTTCCCTAAAGCATTGAATCTTTGAAAACATGTGATATTTCTTTCCCTGGTGAATAATCAGTCATCTTAAAAATAAAAATAATAATACTAATAATACCCTTCATTTTTCTTATCTGCGTCTGGCTTTCAAACTCATATTTTTGGTACGTATTATAAGCATATCCACTGGTTTAAGGACTTTTGCATACTGTGGAAAAGTGTTTTGTAAAGTTGTTGAAAACATGGCAACCAAATAATTATCTGCATCGTTTTAAGCTTTTTCAATAAAGTGAACCTCTAATTCTCTTGTAATATGAAATTTTCTGTGAATTTCCAAGAGTTATTGTGTATTCTTTCCAGTAATTATTCTGTTTTCTTTCTCAATAATATTTCTTAAAAAATAATAATGAGTACAGAAACAATACTGCAGCCATGTTTCTGGATTCTATTCCCTTTTTTGCCTCATAGTTGAGCAATACTGGACTGAAATTCTCTGTTTGACAGTGATGATCTTATTTGGCTTAAGGCCAGACTCACATTATTCTTTCAGTGTGTTAAGAGATCTAAACATTTGTATTTTGCAGAGGGATGAAAATTGGTAGCTACAGTATTATTCAGTGGTTCACTAAAATAGTGGTTCACTATAAAAAGTGATTCACTAAAATAATCTGCTAGACAATTCTGCACCTTATTACCTCAATATTCCATCAAACTGA